>CM030363.1:162533781-162917084 GCA_017893485.1 Hemerocallis citrina
TTATCCTTAATTTTTCTATGACGAGCAAGAAATTGTTGAAATCTTGTATTCTCATCAACTACCATTTCAACTTCTGCAGCTGGAGATTCCCTCACATCTTTGATTGGTGCATCAAGATCATGTTCATCTTCGACAATCATGTTGTGAATAATAATGCACACAGTCATTATGTCATGCAACACATTTTTCTTTCTACGTGTCGGTCCTTTCACGATTGCGAATCGTGATTGGAGAACTCCGAATGCATGTTCTACGTCTTTTCTACATGCTTCCTGTTTCATACCAAAATATTAGTTTTTCTGACCTTGCAGATGTTGAATAGTTTGTACAAGAGTGGACCATTTTGGGTATATACCATCAGCTAAATAATAACCCATGTATACATTTTTCTCTGAATAACATAATGTGCGGGAGGAGCAATACTCTGAGCTAGATTAGAAAAAAGATGAGACGAATTCAACACATTGATATCATTATTGCTGCCCGGCATACCTGTTGTTGGTTTGTAGCTACCTAAATAAATAGATAAAACTAGACACAAATTATAAACCTCGCAAGTGCACGAATCGTTTAGAAAAGCGTAGCAATAGCAAGGGTCGATCCCACAGTGATTGTAGACTTTAACGTACTAATCAATAAAAAGAATAAAAATCATAAAGAGTTGTTTTGAAAGTCTAAAAGAAATAAAAAGATTAAAACTGAATGAAGAAGTGTTGAATCACAAATATTTATGAAGTAGTTGGGTTTAGATCTCCACCTATAGTTAGTAATGCTAAGTCACCTTCTGAACTTCTTCTTATTACTCATGTTTGTTCACTTCAAGGGCATGGTATCTACTCCTTAAAGTATTGTTTCCCTAGGCCAAGAATTAGGCATGGTATCTACTCTAATTCGTTTCTTTCATTAAGTGTTTAGCATGGTATCTACTAAGTTGTGCTTAAAGAAAACATAAGATCAGTGGAAACGAACAAACACTCAAGGTTCTAGAAATTGGTATCAGATCTAGATCCCTTAAGTTGATTGAACCAGGAACCCCTAAAGATTCCCTTGTTACTATTACGGGCACGAGATATGGGTCGTCTCAATATGCTCATATAACAGATTCAGATAGATGGTAATACAAACTTGGATTTCTCAAGCTCTGTACGTCAGTCGACTGGCTCTCACCTCAGTCGACTGCTCTCAGACATTCGAGAACAAGTTTGGTTACCATCAATCTATACCACTACAAACGGATTCAATCAATAAGTAAAATAAAAGAGTTCAGAAGAATATAGCACTACATAACTACGGCTTCAATTTACCCAACTATAGAATTTAGTTCCACATAATAGTACTTTTATTAATCAACAAGTTCGAATACATGATCAACATAAAAGAATAAAGAGAAGAGAAATAAACTAATGAAGTCCGGCAATAAGTCGACTGTCTGTCACACGGTAGACTGCCTTCGAGTACTGGATCTCCTATCTCCTTCCTTGATGCTGGTAGAATAATACCCTGGTTGATAACTTGATGATTTTGCAACTCTGTGATTCGGTGGTGGATGATGGGGAGATGACGAGGGCCGAGAGAGAGAGAGGGAAGAAGAAGAGATGCGATATCTCTTGACTGATATTTATAGAGCGCGGCCAAAGAATTAGGGTTTCCCCCCCTTTTTCAGGAAAGTCCCTTTCTTCTTTCTTCCCTTATCTGATTAGCTGATTTATATCTTTCTCTTTTATTCTTTTATTCCTTATCTTCTACCCACGTGCTCTTGGGAATCCCCAGTCTCTAGATTTGATTTGCATAATTCTGGATTCAAATAGATTTGAAATTAGATTTGGATGAATCTTCGAATATCTTATCTGTTTACTCCGCCGCCTATCAGTCGACTGCCTCTGGATGTAAGTCGACTGTGTCGAGACTTTAGTATTTTCATGATTCATCAGCCCAGTCGACTGTTGTGTAAACTTGAGTCCCTCTGTCCAGTCGCCTGTAAGAATGATCAGTCGACTGATCTCTTCAGCTTCTTGTGTTTCATCCTTACAATCCTGAATTTGCTTCGTTTTGCTGCTATAGAGTGTTTCCTATGGAAAAGAGAAAATAAGAGTTAAATACCACATATAGAGCTTTTAAATGTGCATTTACATTAAGGTTATTGCTTCTAAATGTGAATAATAATGTGTTCATCAAATACCCCCAAACTTAGATTTTTGCTTGTCCTCAAGCAAACTAGAATTACGAACAAGGGTATAATAATAATGACAGCCTCAACCACCAAGAGTTCTTATTATGTGGATACCAACATTGAAAAGTATAAACAATTTCAGATAAAGTAAAATTAATCATACCCACTTTCTCTAGTGCAATTGTTTCGTCACAACTCCAAACTCAACTACACTTGTCATGCAATTAATTATAGTTATAGTATGTAATTACTCAATCTGTGATTATCCCCTTTTCTCTACTACAAACCGAGTAGCAAACTAGAGTTTTTTTTTTTTTTTTTTTTTTTTTTTTTAGTCGCTTCTCTAAAGTTGTCACTTGCCTTTTTACGCGAGTGCAAAACATTTGCGATGAATCCACCCGGTTACTCAGCAAGTCACAAACTCTAAAGTGCTTTGCATACTCATATTTCAAGTTGCCGTTTGACGTGAAGGTAAACATTGGTGATGAATACCCCTAGTTACTAAGCACTCAAAACATTGGAGTAGATTGACTTTATTTGAATATATATATTTATATATATATATATTTTTTATCACTCTATTTACTTAAACTCAATTTAGGACTAGATCTAAAGGGAATAATCAACAGAAAAGGCATCACATTTGTTTATTATGTATAATTGCATGACTCATATAATCTTGTAGGAACTTGTGAAAATCAACAATCCTAAAGTAAATAAGTATACTTCTTCTTACTTTATAAGAAATTGTTTATCCTAAACAAAAAATCAAAGGATTCCAAATGTAAATAACTACCTAACACCCCCAAACTTAGATGGAACATTGTCCTCAATGTTCGAAAGAAAATGTAAAAATAGGCATATGTCACATCTAGTAAGGAGAGAAAAATAAATAATAACTCAAAGAAAAAATGAATAACTGAAAGAAAATAAAGGGAAAGTGTAAATACTCCCGTAAAAATTGGGTTGCCTCCCAATAAGCGCTGTGTTTTCTGTCTTCAGCTAGACATGATGAGTTCATGCCATGTATTGAATGGATTGAAGATTCACATCTTCCTCTTGAGGTTCTATGCTCATCTCTATGTATGGCTTCGCTCTATGCCCGTTCACCTTAAACGTTTGATTCTTCTCTTTGCTATGAACCTCCAAAGCGCCATGTGGAAAGACTCTCGTGACAGTGTATGGCCCATACCATCTTGACATAAGCTTGCCTGGAGAAAGTCTCAATCTTGAGTTGTATATCAATACCTTCTGCCCTTCATAAAACTCCTTCCTTGCTAACTGTTTGTCATGGTACAACTTTGTCCTTTCCTTGTACAATTTTGCATTCTCATAAGCATCGTGCCTCAATTCTTCAAGCTCATTTAGTTGTAATCTTCTTTTGTCACCTGCTTGTTTCATATCAAAATTGAACCTTTTGATGGCCCAATATGCTTTGTGCTCCAACTCAACTGGCAAATGACAGGCTTTTCCAAAAACCAAACGGTATGGTGACATGCCGATGGGTGTTTTGTAAGCCGTTCGATAGGCCCATAATGCATCGTTCAAGCGCAGCGACCAATCCTTCCTCCTTGTGTTGACTGTCTTTTCCAAAATGCTCTTGATTTCTCTGTTGCTGATCTCCACCTGTCCACTAGTTTGAGGATGATATGGGGTGCCCACTCTATGTGTAATACCATACTTCTTCATCAAAGAAGCAAAAGGAAAGTTATTGAAGTGGCTCCCTCCATCACTTATTATTGCTCGAGGTGTACCAAACCTAGTGAAAATGTTTTCCTGCAAAAACTTGACAACAACTTTGTGATCATTAGTTCGTGAGGGGACAGCCTCGATCCATTTAGACACATAATCCACACCAACAAGTATATATAAATAACCAAATGAGTTAGGAAATGGACCCATGAAGTCGATTCCCCAAACGTCAAAAAGCTCGATCACTTGGATGTTTTGCAGTGGCATTTGATTTCTAGAAGAGATGTTTCCTGTTCTTTGGCATTTGTCACAAGTCCTGCAAAAAGAAAAAGCATCTTTGAATACTTTAGGCCAATAAAATCCAGATTGCAATACCTTGAGTGTTGTTCTTTTTGGTCCAAAATGTCCTCCACATGCATATTGGTGGCAATGTTGAAGAATACTCATTTGCTCCTCTTCTGCCACACATCGTCTTATAATTTGATCAGGGCAAAATTTGAACAAATAAGGATCATCCCAATAGTAGTGCTTGCACATAGCCACCAGTCTCGTTCTTTCCTGACTTGTCATACCTGGAGGGAAAACATGAGCGGTTAGATAGTTTACAATGTCAGTAAACCATGGAAAATTTGTGCAATGAGATACCAGTCGACTGGTCCTGGTACCAGTCGACTGTCCCGAGGATATGTTTATTTGAAAGAGATGTTCATCTGGGAATTTTTCGTCAAGTGGGGGCACAATTCTCTCTTCCTCCTGCAGTAGCCTGGACATGTGATCTGCAACAACATTGTCGCTTCCTTTTTTATCTCTAATCTCAAGATCAAATTCTTGAAGCAACAGCACCCATCTGATTAACCTAGGCTTAGCATCCTTTTTAGCAAATAAATATCTCAAAGCAGCATGGTCAGTGAAAACAATAACTTTAGAACCAATCAAATATGATCTAAACTTCTCTACAGCAAAAATAACAGCTAACATTTCTTTTTCAGTAGTAGAATAATTTAGCTGTGCATCGTTTAAGGTTCGAGAAGCATAGTAAATAACATGGGGTTTCTTATTGATTCTTTGACCTAAAATAGCCCCTAAAGCATAATCACTTGCATCACACATAAGCTCGAAAGGATGGCTCCAATCTGGTGCCATGACAATAGGTGCAGAAATGAGAAGATTTTTCAATGTATTAAAAGCATTTGTGCACTCTTCTGTCCATACAAACTCAACATCCTTAGCCAACAAGTCGCAAAGGGGTTTGGAGATTTTTGAGAAATCTTTTCTGAATCTTCTATAGAACCCTGCATGTCCTAGAAAACTCCTAACACCCTTAACTGTAGTGGGAGGGGGTAGTTTTGATATTATATCGATTTTTGCTTTGTCTACCTCTATTCCCCTTTTGGACACCACATGTCCCAACACAATACCTTGTTGTACCATGAAATGGCACTTTTCCCAATTTAGCACTAAATTGCATTCTTCACATCTTTTAAGCACAAGCTGCAAATGGTTAAGGCATTCATCAAAACAAGATCCAAAAACACTAAAGTCATCCATAAATACCTCGATGAACCTTTCCACCATGTCTGAAAATATACTCATCATGCATCTTTGAAATGTAGCTGGAGCATTGCACAATCCAAAGGGCATCCTCCTGTATGCAAAAGTACCAAAAGGACATGTAAAAGTGGTTTTTTCTTGATCTTCTGGAGCAATAGCAATTTGATTATAGCCACTATAACCATCTAAAAAACAATAATGACTATATCCTGCTAATCTTTCTAACATTTGATCAATAAAAGGAAGAGGGAAGTGATCTTTCCTGGTTTCATTGTTCAGTTTCCTGTAATCAATGCATACCCTCCAACCTGTAGTCACTCTAGTGGGAATAAGCTCATTCTTTTCATTTGTCACCACTGTGACTCCACTTTTCTTAGGCACTACATGTATAGGACTTACCCATTTGCTATCTGAGATAGGGTAGATGATGCCAACATCTAGTAGTTTCAGAATCTCTGCTCTTACCACTTCCTTCATGTTTGGGTTAAGCTTTCTCTGTGCCTCCCTTCTTGGTTTTGCATTGTTTTCAAGGAGTATTCGATGCATGCATTTGGATGGACTTATTCCCTTGATATCTGCAATGGTCCATCCTATTGCATTCCTGTGTTCTCGTAGTACCTTTAGCAACTTCTCTTCTTCCTGTGCACTTAGGTTTGCAGCAATTATCACTGGTAGTGTCTGGTTCTCACCCAAATATGCGTGCTTCAAATGGTCGGGCAGCTGCTTAAGCTCTGGGTCTGTAAGTTTCGGTGCAGTCGACTGTCCCCTGGTAGCAGTCTGGACAGTCGACTGATCCTCTTCATCAGTCGACTTGGCCAGTGCACCAGTCGACTTGTCTGCAGAAACAAAAATGTCATCAGTCACCAATTTTTCAAATACTGGTGCAAACTTACCTGAGTATGACTGTGAAGTGTCAAGGTGATGTATTGTCTCTGCAATCTCCCAGTCTTCATATTCCTGTTCAACATTAGATAAAGTTAGAGATTGTGTAATTGTGGCTTGTAATGGTTCAACGCTGTGTACCTGAAATGTCTGATCAACAATATCCTGCACCACATCAACATTATAGCATTCATGATCATCATGTGGAAATTTCAGTGTATCAAACATTTTAAATTCAACCTTCTCTCCATTTATTTTTATGCTTATAGTACCCTTTTTAACACAAATTTTTATATCAGCCGTACTCATAAAGGGTCTACCTAAAATAATTGGTAGAGAAGATGGCATTGAAGATTCCTCCATGTCTAACACAACAAAATCAGCAGGCAAAATGAAATCGTTTACCTGAACTAGGACATCTTCCAAAATACCTCTAGGTCTTTTGATACTGCGATCTGCCAACTGTAACGTGATGGATGTTGGTTGGAGTTCCCCCAATCCTAACTTTCCATAGATGGTGTATGGGAGAAGATTGATGCTTGCCCCCAAGTCTAGTAGTGCTTTCTCAAAGAAGTGCTCACCAATCCTGCAAGGAATAGTAAAACTACCTGGGTCTTTTAATTTAGGAGGTAATTTTCTTAATAAGACAGCGCTCACTTCTTCTGTCAAAGCCACATCCTCCCTAACCTGAAATGTTCTTTTGTGAGTACAACATTCTTTCAAAAATTTAGCATAAGAAGGAATTTGTTTAATAGCATCAAGTAGGGGGATATTAATTTCTACCTTTCTGAGAGTTTCAAAGATGTCAAATAAATGTTGATCTTTCTTTTGTTTGACTAACCTTTGAGGGAATGGTGGCAAAACTGTTCTTTCTTTTTCACTTACCTTGTTGGACCCCACAATTTTTGATGGTTGTTCTTCTTTTTCTTCGGTATGTGTTCCAACTTTGTTGTCAATTATCTTACCACTTCTTAATGTTGTGACTGCCTTGAGCTGTTCTTGGCCTCCAGGGTTTGGTATAGTTTGTGATGGAAGTTCCCCTGCCTTTCGCTCGCTTAACTCTTTAGCAATTTGGCCAATTTGTGTTTCCAACTTCTGAATTGCTTGCCCTTGTTGGTTGCTTGTTTGATGTTGTTGTTGGAGCAATTGAAGAACGGTGGATTCAAAATCCAACTTCTTCTGTTCTTGAACTGGCCTATAAATCCCACTTCCCATTTGGAAATTCCGTGCATGTCCTTGTGTGAATTGAGTCCCTTGATTATTCTGATTATTGCTCCATGAGAAGTTTGGATGATTCCTCCACCCTGGGTTGTATGTGTTTGAGAATGGGTTGTTCTTTGGTGGAAACACTCCTCGACCTACATAATTTGCATGCTCCTGATCTGTGAAAGAAGACATGGGACATGTATCAGTGGTATGGTCTACATGAGAACAAATTGCACAAATTTTATTTGTTTGATTTTTAACTCCACCCATCATAGACATTGCATTAACAAGCATATCAATTTTCTTATTCATGTTTACCATTTCCAATTGAATGTTATTGCTACTAGAAATTTCATAAACTCCCTATTTTTTCGACGGGCCCCTCCTTGTTGAGAATTGTTGTGAATTCTCGCTGAGTTCTTCAAATAGTTCTATGGCCTCTTCGCCGCTTTTCCTCATCAAGATCCCGTTGCAAGCTGAATCTACAATTGCCTTGTTAGTATCATTTAAACCTTCATAAAATGCTTGTACCTGATCATCTTTAGGCATGTTGTGTGTTGGACACTTGAGAAGTTTGTTCTTGAAATCCTTCCATGCTTCGAAAAATAAATCTCCATCCTTTTGTTGGAAGAGTTGAATCTCCCTTTTCAGCTGTTTGGTCTTTTGGGCTGGAAAGAATTCTTTTAAGAACTTTGTCGTCAATTGCTCCCATGAGTTTATTGATCCTGGTTCCAAAGAATTATACCATAGTTTAGCGTTAAGTTTTAAGGAAAAAGGAAACAATATTAACCTGATTTGCTCAGGGGTAAGCCCTTGGACGCTTTGTGTCCTGCAGAGATCGAAAAAATCTTGTAAATGGAGATGAGGCTCTTCATCTGGTCTGCCACTGAAATGGGGAACCATACTAAGTAACTGAGGAGATAGATGCATGTTCCCTGTGACATTGGGTTGATACGCAATGCAGGAGGGTTGTTCAATGTTCTTGGGCGTAAATTTATCCTGCATTGGTACGCGATTGGGTATTTCTTCTGCCATGATTTCTTGTGACTTAGGTCGCTGAGCAGTCGACTGGGTTCGTGCAGCAGTCGACTGGTTGGTCGCAATCAGTCGACCTAACCTGTGCAAAGTGCGTTCTGTTTCTGCGTCAATTGGTAGTAGCTCTGGACGAAGTGATCTCCTTCCGTGCATCCACCAAAATCCTGTAACCTAAAAGAAAAACTTATTAATAAACTAAAAGAAAGAAAATAAAAACTTCCTACTGATCTGTAAGTTAAAATACTAGACAATCCCCGGCAACGGCGCCAAAAACTTGTTGGTTTCTAGCTACCTAAATAAATAGATAAAACTAGAGACAAATTATAAACCTCGCAAGTGCACGAATCGTTTAGAAAAGCGTAGCAATAGCAAGGGTCGATCCGACAGAGATTGTAGACTTTAACTTACTAATCAATAAAAAGAATAAAAATCATAAAGAGTTGTTTTGAAAGTCTAAAAGAAATAAAAAGATTAAAACTGAATGAAGAAGTGTTGAATCACAAATATTTATGAAGTAGTTGGGTTTAGATCTCCACCTATAGTTAGTAATGCTAAGTCACCTTCTGAACTTCTTCTTATTACTTATGTTTGTTCACTTCAAGGGCATGGTATCTACTCCTTAAAGTATTGTTTCCCTAGGCCAAGAATTAGGCATGGTATCTACTCTAATTCGTTTCTTTCATTAAGTGTTTAACATGGTATCTACTAAGTTGTGCTTAAAGAAAACATAAGATCAGTGGAAACGAACAAACACTCAAGGTTCTAGAAATTGGTATCAGATCTAGATCCCTTAAGTTGATTGAACCAGGAACCCCTAAAGATTCCCTTGTTACTATTACGGGCACGAGATATGGGTCGTCTCAATATGCTCATATAACAGATTCAGATAGATGGTAATACAAACTTGGATTTCTCAAGCTCTGTACGTCAGTCGACTGGCTCTCACCTCAGTCGACTGCTCTCAGACTTTCGAGAACAAGTTTGGTTACCATCAATCTATACCACTACAAACGGATTCAATCAATAAGTAAAATAAAAGAGTTCAGAAGAATATAGCACTACATAACTACGGCTTCAATCTACCCAACTATAGAATTTAGTTCCACATAATAGTACTTTTATTAATCAACAAGTTCGAATACATGATCAACATAAAAGAATAAAGAGAAGAGAAATAAACTAATGAAGTCCGGCAATAAGTCGACTGTCTGTCACACGGTAGACTGCCTTCGAGTATTGGATCTCCTATCTCCTTCCTTGATGCTGGTAGAATAATACCCTGGTTGATAACTTGATGATTTTGCAACTCTGTGATTCGGTGGTGGATGATGGGGAGATGACGAGGGCCGAGAGAAAGAGAGGGAAGAAGAAGAGATGCGATATCTCTTGACTGATATTTATAGAGCGCGGCCAAAGAATTAGGGTTTCCCCCCCTTTTTCAGGAAAGTCCCTTTCTTCTTTCTTCCCTTATTTGATTAGCTGATTTATATCTTTCTCTTTTCTTCTTTTATTCCTTATCTGCTACCCACGTGCTCTTGGGAATCCCCAGTCTCTAGATTTGATTTGCATAATTCTGGATTCAAATAGATTTGAAATTAGATTTGGATGAATCTTCGAATATCTTATCTGTTTACTCCGCCGCCTATCAGTCGACTGCCTCTGGATGTAAGTCGACTGTGTCGAGACTTTAGTATTTTCATGATTCATCAGCCCAGTCGACTGTTGTGTAAACTTGAGTCCCTCTGTCCAGTCTCCTGTAAGCATGATCAGTCGACTGATCTCTTCAGCTTCCTGTGTTTCATCCTTACAATCCTGAATTTGCTTCGTTTTGCTGCTATAGACTGTTTCCTATGGAAAAGAGAAAATAAGAGTTAAAAACCACATATAGAGCTTTTAAATGTGCATTTACATTAAGGTTATTGCTTCTAAATGTGAATAATAATGTGTTCATCAATACCAAAATATGCGTGCCATATCCAAACATCATAATCTACTACAGCCTTCAAGAATAATAGTTGGTGACCCACTATGACCTGCGTATTGTCCAGCTCAAGTCGTGGAACAATTTTTTCACTTCCAATGCATACAATCTAGATTGCCTAACATGCCTGGAAAATGTTTGGATCAGAAGGCGTTGGGGCAGACAAGGATGCGAAGGTCTTGGCAGACTGGAATCGTTTGGATCAGAAGGCGCTGGGGCAGATTCAGTTGGGGCCGAGTACGAAGACGTTATTTCATATCTCGAAGGCAAAGACCATAAAGGAGTCTATGGAGATTCTCACGGATATGTATGAGAAACCGTCGGTATCTAATCAAATTCTTTATCTGTAGAAATTGGTTAATATGAAGTTGAAGGAAGGGGGTTCAGTAGCAGAGCATGTGAACAATTACCGTATGGTTTACAACCAGATGTAAGCTGCAGGTTTGAAGTTTTCAGAGAAGGGACAGTCATTGTTACTTCTATCTACTTTACCCGATAGTTATGGTACGATGGAATAGACTATTACAGGCAATATGACAGATTCGATGACTCTACAGGATGTGGTGAGTAGCATTCTGAACGAGGAAGTGAGAATTGTGAGAAACGGGGGATATCCATTATCATTTTCTAGAGGTTCCGCAATGTACGTTGAGAAGTGACGTGGGAGATCTAAGAGCAGTCGAAGAAGAAAGGATCAGAGTAGTTCAACTGAGAGTGGGTCTGATGACAGCGATGAGGGATATGGGCCTGAGTATTGGTATTGTCACAAGAAGGGTCACATGATGCGCAGTTGCAAGACTTATATGAAGAAGAAGCAGGAGAAACTGAAGAGAGATACCACATATGAAGAAGAAGCAGGAGAAAAATACCCCAAAGGAAGCTCAAGTGGGTCTTGTTGAAGAGTTATGCTTATCAGTTCGGGAGGAGTTGGGCACTCAAGATTGGTGTATTGATTCGGGAGCTTCTTTTCATTGCACTACGAGGAGAGAGGTGTTTGATGACTACAAGGAGAGTTCTTTTGAAGATGTGATCATGGGGAACGGTCACCGGTATCCTGTGCGTGGGGTTGGTACTGTTCGCGTGAAAGCCAACAGGGCCGGCCCTGAGTTCCCGAGGGCCCTAGGCGAACTTCCGAAATGGGGGCCCCTAATAGCCTATATTTTTTTACGCGCAAAATACGTGCCTATATTTACCAGGGAAGTTTAAATTTGGGACCCCTAAAATCGCAAAATCTCCAGGTGCCTAAGGCGGCCGCCTTACCCGCCTCTAGGGTAGGGCCGGCCCTGCCTCCATACCATCTTAGACAGCAGTAAATAAACTACAAGGACTCGGATTCTCCTCTGGACTACGGTAAGTTGTATCGAAGAAGGAAGGACAATAGACTTGCTGACAAGCAATCAATTTCCAATTAATATAGTGTGTACTAAATTTGATTATAAAATACCACAAAAACATATACATCAACATGTAAAAAAGTACCATGCAAGATCGCACCGGAACGTATACACTCTCTTAGCTCAGTCAACACCGTGAAATCTCCAGCATCCGCATACCCATATCTGCGTTCAAGCAAACAAATCTGTCACCACAACAACCAAAACCAACCACTCTAATAAAATAACACAACAACCATGGAATTTCAAAATCAGGGCATTACTCTTTGGCATTTCATCGAACACAACATGGACAACTTCTTCCTAGAAACCAACCACACACCTCCATTGGAATAACCCAAAAATGCTCAAAACTTTCTCCAAATCTTTGCCGTTCAAAGAACTTCACAGTCACACAGCTCCCCTCAACCAAGAACTATATTCATTGCTTTAACCCACAACAACAACAACAACAAAAAATCCTCCATTACCAAGCAAACCCACCATTCCAAAACTCATTAAAACTCAAACACCCAACCACACACACCTGCATTGGAATATCGCCAAAAAAGGCTCAAAACTTTCTCCAAATCTTGCCATTCAAAGAACTTCACAGTCACACAGCTCTCCTCAACTCAACCAAGAACTAGATTCATTACTTTAACCCATAACAAAAAAAAAAAATCCTCCATTGCCAAGCAAACCCACCATTCCCAAACTCATTAAAACCCCATACACCCACACCACCATTCTCATTCTCAAAATCGACCACCAAAAACACCATTAATGGCTTCAGAACAACCACCCACACTCATAAACATCGAAACCAAGCCACCCAACCCCCCTTCTCAAAACCCATCACCAAAAACACCATTAACGGCTTCAGAACCACCACCCATGGTCATAACTACATTATCAACATTCAATTTCATTAACTAATTTGAACGTTACCTCATTGGAACTTGGGGAAAAGAGATGTTTTCGCAGAATCGCAGCTTCCCTTCTTCTCTTCAATTTTTTTTTCTTCTTTCTGGCCATCGGGGAAGACAATCTTTATTAGGGGCTGTTGGGGACGACAATCTTTATTAGGGGCTTTAATTTTTTGTAATTACGAAGGGGCTGTTGGGGAATCATCAGCCGCTGGTGCCCCTTAAAAATTTTGGGCCCTGGGCATGAGCCCAGTTCGCTCTACCCCAGGGCCGGGCCTGAAAGCCAATAATGATTAGTGTGTTGTCTTGCGGAAGATTATTCAACACTTGCAACCTAAGATATTGATAACTATGATTTTCTTTTATAGTTTCAAATTTTTTCTCGTAACAAATTTGAATCTATTTTCTTATTTTAGGTTTTACAAATATTTCTTATAGTCTTGTTGAGTAAAGAAGAAAAAGACAGAAACCAAAATCATACCAGGCCAAACCAAATAAATACTAACATAAACCACAAACAATTACTTCTGATTTTTATACCTTCAAGGGTATCATATCATACGACACAAACTACGTATCATAACATTCGTAGTTTTCGACGAGTCGCACACTAATACGTATCATATTGCTAATAAGTAATAATAGTGTCATATTGGTCGTAAGACTTAACAACTATGCTCAAGAATATCGTCACTATGCCTTTCAAAGCTAAAGATGAACTTTTGTTTGTTCTTAAAACCGTATCAAATCATAAAAGATACACTTATCATATTTAACAATGTGTTATGATATATGAAGTTTTAATTTAAAGCTGTTAAGGTACAGAAAATGGACCTTTAATGTATTACAGTGCATTGTGTGGCATAAGAAAAGTTGAATGACAATAACCTTAGCAAGCATGCGATTAGGTGCAACTCCAGCACTACATGTAAGACCTATCTCCTCAAAAATAGCATTTCTGAGCATATCAGCAACCTTCACAGAGAAAATAGAAAGAATGATTTACCTGCCACTACAACACACAATGTATTTTTCGGCATTTATTCTCATCTTCACCGGCGTTTAAAAACGCCGAAGAATATATCACCGGCGTTTATGAAAACGCAGGTGCAAATGCCGCCGAAGCGAGCATCGCAGAATAGGTGTGGTATACACCGGCATTTTCAGTGAGTGTCGGTATTGCTTTAATATACACCGGCAGTCGTAAAACGTCGGTGTATGGGTATTTCTAATTTCTAAATGCTCTATTTTCCAGTTAAATATATTCACCGGCATTTTAAAAACGCCGCTATATCGTGAATCTTAAATAACTATATAGATACACCGGCGTTTAAAAAACGCTGGTGTATCTTATTGCCGTTTCCGCTTATGCTTACACCGACGTTTATCAAACGCCGCTCTATCGAAATTTTCAATTGATGAATTGGATAGACCGGCGTTTTATGAAACGCCGGTGTATGTTTTTTGAATTTCTCCCAACCAATTATAAACAAGACAGCAAAAAATACAGTACAATTTAATTCAATATCATTTCAATCACCTGTAAGCTAATTCAAAAATAATTAAACCAATTTCAGGCATATTAATGCGCAATTCACAACCAAACACAAGAATTAAGGATAATGAAGTGCCATACATTACATTAATTATCCAAATTCACCACAATACTTAACACATAAAGTGCCATACTTAACACATACAGTACTTAACATTCAAATATCACACACAGTACTTAAAACAACAACAAATACAATAAAAATATCTAGACTTGGCCGACCACTACTGCATACCCATCGAGTCGCTTCAATTCTCATCATTTGAATTTTCTTGAATTTTCTTGATCTGCACAACTCACATTTGATGGATTGATATGGCCGCTCTGTGCGGAAAAAAAAACAAAACAATAATTAATGTTGTATGTAGTCAGTAGCCATTTTGTAATCAAATGTGAATCAAAATGAGATTCAATCAAATGACCAAAGTACATAATCAGTGGAACCTGACTTCAATAGCCAATCAATGTCCAGTTACTATATTTCCATAATTAAAATGAGAATGAATCAAATGTGAATCAAATGTTACTGTATTTCCACATCCAGTCATGTTCAGTTCTGTCTGTTGTGTCTACCTGGCATGCTCTCATCTGTTTCTGTATTTCAAATCCAATATGTTGTATGTTCACATTTTTTCCGGACTCTATTAGAGCATGAGGTTAATTACAGGTCTTTTTCAGATCCTCATATCAAAATATGAAGTCAGGTGCTCATATCAGAAAATTGCCAAATGCTATTATTAAATTTTCTTTTCAGATGCTCATATTAAAAAAAATCAGATACTTACACACAAACTACGATCTCACTTTGGATCACACACAAAATCTCCTGCTTGTCAAGCTCTTAGCTTTGACAAACTGAAGTCACTTCAATATCAATTAATCTTCCACCATACATGCTACAATTGACAAGTGAATTACAAGAAAACTGATAACCATCAAACTCTTTAAAAACAAAGTACAATAAACCAACACCACTACCACACCACACAAAAAAAATAACTGAAAACTTGGAACAAAGTCTGATGGTTCTATAAAAGCACATAATTCATTTGAGGATCAGTACTCAAGTTAAGATAGTTTACAAGTATCTAGGAAAAGGATTATAAACTAACAGATAACATTAATATAGGAGGCAAAATTCAGTCATTTCTAATCAAATAGCCAAGATTTTGTCATTACAAAGAAAAGATGAATTGAGGACTAATATAGAGATAGAAGATTCAATGTTAGGCAGCTACAATGATAAAGGTTATAGAGAGAACGAGATGAAATGATGAGGACATGCAAGTATGTCTTAAACATTGATCAATAACAGAATCCTAGCTATTGAAGAAGCAGGGCACGGTTGTGCTGCGAAACTAAATGCATTGTAGAAGCATCAGGTGCATTTGTAGCAAAATGTCTTGAGCACAAAGTGAAAGAGATGTTATGGAGCAGTCATCGACAACAAGTCAGCAATAGATCGACCAGATAAAAATCCATATGCCTTATGATGAGGTCTATATGTGCACCGAAAAAAATTGTATTACCTCATCCCCTACCACTACCAGATACAGAAAATAATGCGAAGCTAATAAACTCTTAGACAATCATGTAGCTGATATCTTCATCAAGCCATTAAGGCAAAAGGTGTTTTTAGAAGCTTAAAATAAGACTTAAGATGACTCAAGCAAATTGGATGAATAAACCTAAATTGTTTCTGTGTGGTGGAATCTTAACTGCTTAAGTATAGTCTGGAGGCAATATTTTCTTCTAAAGATGAGTTTGAAGGAAACATTGCTAATTAAGACTGCTATGCACTTCCTAGTTTTGCGAGATAGGTTTACTAAAGTCATATAATAGCCTGTAGTCAATGTGCTATGAGTATTATAAATAAAGGCAATGGAGTTCGTAAGCAGAGTTTTTATCGTTGTGTCTAGGTTAATCTATCAAGATGGTGCGTTAACATGAGTGAAAATAGTTCTCACAAAAAATACATGAGAGAAGTTTCAGTGTATGAAAGAACAGGGTTGTATACATATGAAAGTGAAGGTATTAGATAAGATCGATGTTCTCTATTTTCAAACAAGGCTTGATTTGAATAAATTTATCTTCACTCCTACTCAACGCTAACAATCTATAATTCAGTTATCAAGTTATCTCATTTGTGCTATCATTCCCAAAACGCTTTCTAGATTATTATTTTTTGCTAGAAAGTTTATCTAGATACTACTCAATTCAAGAATGAGTTATGCAAAAATCAGGAGATCCCTCTCCATATTAAGTGTGTAAACATTACTTCATGTCTAGAATACTCATTTTGCCAAAACTTGTTAGATTTAAAATTCATAAAACTATATTTTCAGTTATTGTTGTTCACATGATCAAGTAAATATTCACGGCACTCTCACCACAAGATCACACCAGCCTCCAAGATCATTTAAAAGAACATGCTCCTAAGCTATGAAAACATGATTGACTGATTTTGTGAATTGAATCTCAGGTGCTAGGAAAGCTTAGCACCTTGCATCTTTCATAACAGCATTGCTCGTGTCTTGCTATGTTACGCTGGCTTAGTAAACCATGGGAGAAGACGTTGCACAGTTGGTTAAAAGTTTGCACATTATTACATTAAGGACCAAATACATTATTTTTAGGCAGAAGTTACGTCAATACTGGTCCAATAAAATGTCTGCCATTCCATCATCATAGGATGATGGCCAAAGTATATATACTAAAGGCCAAGATTTTGTAAGACATGTAAAAGATTTTGGCTAACAAATATAAATAGCCTCTCTACCAACTTTAGAAAACTTACCAGTGGTGGGGCTTGAGATTGCTGCCTTATGAGTTGGGACATTTGCTCCTGCAGGAGTGCCACTTATGCCTTCAATTCTGCCATCTCCTCGTCCTGAGTACCACTAGAAGTAGATGCACGCCGACCGAATAACCGAGAAGGGGTTGGTCCTAGCCCCATACCACGTACACGACCATGCCTCTCTTTTTCCCTCACTGCAGTCAAGACAAGGCGTTGCCGGGTTAATGGGTCGGTGGAAGCCGCCATATTATCAAAGTCAGAAGCGGAAGAGATTTCATCATACTTCTTTCTAGCATTGGTCTTTAAAAGGACGGGAATTAACAAAATACAAGACATTTAATCAATTTGGACATGATTTTGTCAAAATCAAAGAATCATTATAAAAATTACCACAATCAACTTTGCCGCAGGGGTCGCAAACGTCCCATCTTTGGACCTATGGGTGGCGTCGAAAAAATCTATATCGCCTAACTCCGTAGCACACATTTCTTCTTCCTATATACAAGTAAGATGCATATATTATAAACAAATAACTATAAGCCAAAACTGTTCAATTTGATTATTTGATTGCACTTACCAATTCTTCTCGGACGAGAGCAAAGCTCTGTGTACCAGCGGTGTGCAACACAAGCTACTTTGAACGACTAACAACACCGACCTCCACCCTTTTCTGTACATTCCACAATGATTACAGGAAAAATTAAATTAGAGTAGCCATACGACCAAGAAGTCCTTAAATGTTGATTAGAAATGTAAATACCTACCCAACCGCCAAACTCCAGTAATGAACAAGGAATTGCCAATCCGAAGGCTCCACCTCGGGTGGCACAACCCTTGCATTATCCGCCTCGGATCGGGTTTTGTCATAATACTTTGCCTTCAAATCACTCTTGTAGTCTCTCCACTTTTTCTACAATGACTTTTCAACCCAAGAATTAAGTGAGTCCGGAAAAGAGAAGTATTGCTGCGAAATTTCAGAAGTTTAACAAAAGTATAACTGAATTGCATAAACCAACTAGCATTCATTTAATTTTTTTAAAATGGGAAATACCTGGATTGTTGTAATCGCACTTGCCTTTGTCGTGGTGGGCACTTTCGGCCAACTCTCGTATGACAACGGGATTATCCGAGAGTTCCCTTCAATTACACCAATAAACGATGCGAATTTACTTGTTATCTCCCACCGGCTGTCCGATAGTGTTTCCCTCCACAACAATTCGTTCATCGTTCTTCAGTTTTCATACATTTACCATCTTTGTTCGCCCTCTATGTTTTTTAATAGTGGGTGTGTTTTCCTCTCCCTCCTCCGTTTGACTGCCACTATCTTGTAATGGCTGCTCCGAACCTTGCACTTCGTTGCCTTCAACTATGTTGATCCTTTTTGCTCGCCTTGGCATCTTGTACCTGTCACAGAATCAATAAATTCATTAGAGGAGCAAAATTAAAACAAACTATTAAATTAAAGAAGCTTCCAGTCTTATTTCTATTTAAAGATAATTACAGGAAATAACTTGAGAACATAAGTAAACAAAAATAAGTAGTAGGGATAAACTACAAATTCCTCCTTATCTTGTTGTCAATTCCATTGACTTAGTAACAAATATCGACATATTTTTCACGAAAAAAACAAGAACCAAAATTTTGCAGAAGCACGTCACAACTCACAAGCAATTAACAAAAGTTTGCATCAATGAAGAACTAGGTAGTCATGTAACTTTAGACCCTGAAACCTCTTCTCCTTAAAGTTGACACACTTTGATATGTTAGAAGAATAGCCATCAGGAACTTTAAGTTCCAGTAGAACTTTGCAAAACAATTCCAACTCCGATTTTGACATTGAATAGATTGCAGGAGGTAGGCGTACTCTCCCGTTCGGTAATTCCTCTGGGTGCAACTCATGTCGGATGCCCATTGACTTCAAATCAAGGCAACTCTTGAGATTGTCCTTTGTCTTTCGGTCATCTCCCATAACTGTTCCTATACAATTTTCACCTATATTTTTCCCGATATGCAGCACATCTAAATTATGTCACAATAAGTTAAATTCCCAATACAGCAACTTGAATAAAATACTCCATGCGCCTAAATCTGTCATGTTTTGATACTCATCTTCGTCACATATATCGGTCTCCTCATGTTGTTCCTCCCTTGCCCTTTTCTTGCCCTTTTTGCTGACTTGTGGTTCTTTTCCATATTTGAACTGATGACCATCTACCCGCCTCAAAACATCTGACCCAGATGAAGCTCCAGGAGCATGTCCCCACTCATCAAGTTGAACTTGCTGAGTGGCCCCGACGAGAGACCCTCGGACGCTCAAGTCAGAACCAGAAAGAAAGAGAGAGAATGAGAGTGAAAACTGGAAAATTGTCGATTACCTTCTGACTGTAGAGGAGGAGAGGTATTTATAGGCCTGAGAGACATTTTAAGAGATTGATTTGTGTCCGTTGGATCGATTTAACTACCTTATCTCTTTCATATTTCTTCTCAAGAGATAAGATATCCTTGTTAGAGGATAAGAGATTTGACTCCTAGTCTGCATGGATAGGGTGTCTCTCCTAGTGGGCCTAGTCTGTCACTTTTTATGGGCTTGGAATAAGCCCATGTCTTAGAGTGGGCCCAGACCTGTAAAAGATGTCTATGATGGCTAATCTGCCTGTAGATGCTTTGAATCTATGCAGGAATCGTATGGCTCTGAGATGCTTTGAGACCTAGCAAGTTTATAGAGGTTACTCCTTGATCGAGTTTATTTAGAAACTGTCATTTGATCTCGGCGAGTTTGAAGATACAACTCTTTGACTGAGTTGAGGGTTGATCTTACTATTTGATCCCAGCAAGTTTGTAGACGCAACTCGTAGTGGTGTTGGCGTAGAACTTGCTGTTTGATCCCAGCAAGTTTGGGGAGAACTCTATGACGAAGTTGGACGTTTAAGCTTGCCGTTTGCGCCTGCAAGTTTGGAGAGACAACTTTTTGACTGAGTTGACGTAGAGCTTTCTGTTTGATCCCAGCAAGTTTAGAGACAACTCTGAGTTAAAGTTGATGTAGAGCTCGTTGTTTGTTCCCAGTGAGCTTGGAGAGAACCCTGTGATGGAATTGAATGTTGAACTTTCCATTTGTTTCCGACAAGTTTAGAGAGGGTGACTCCGTGATGGAGTTATGCATGGATTTTGCCGTTTGCGCTCGGCAAGCTTGGAAGAGATAACTCTAAGACAGAGTTGATGTAGAGCTCACTGTTTGATCCCAACGAGTTTGGAGAGAACCCTGTGATGGAGTTGGTTCAGAAACTGCCGTTTGATCCCGGTGAGTTTGTAGGGAGAACTATGAGATAAACTTGAGCTGGAACTTGCTGTTTGGCCCCAGCAAGTTTATAGAGGTTACCCCTTGATCGAGTTGAGGTAGAGTTTGCCGTTTTGGTCGTTGAACTTGCTGTTTGCACCCAACAAGTTGTTGATGAAGCTCAAGCGGTGAACGGAGCGTTGAACCCGTTGGTTGGAGTCAATGAGTTGTTGATGAAGCTCATGCGGAGAACAAGGCGTTGAACTCGTTGTTTGGAGCTAACGAGTTATTTGGGAAAACTTGAGCGAAGACCAAGGCATCGAACTCGTTGTGTAGAGCCAAAGAGTAGTTGACGGAGCTCAAGTGGCAAGCAGAGCATAGAACTCGTCGTTTGGAGCCAACAAGTTGTTGACAGAGTTCGAGCGAAGATAAAGGTGTTGAACTCGTGGTTTGGAGCCAACGAGTTATTGGCGAAGCTCTTGCGGAGAGCATGGCGATGAACTCGTCATTTGGGGCCAACAAGTTGTAGACAGAGCTCATGCGGAGAGTAGAGCATTGAGCTCGCTGTTCGGAGCTGTCATGCCTCGTTTCCCAAAAATACGGAATACAAGTACATGACAATGGCCTAGTGAATGACTAACGTTACCCATAAGCTGTTTATCCGATCAACTCAACAATATAATCAATACAGAACAATTGCGCAAGCACTAATAATAATCTCATGAACAATAATACTTGAAATGAAGCAATATATAATATCCAAGTGTAATAATCCAACGTCTGGAAACCATGATAAAATTCGGGACATAAGCCCAAAACAATAGTAATCCAATCCAAAATAATAACAAGTCTCAATACATTAAGTTTATTAAAGTAATAAGCAATTAGAAAGCAGTAGTCTTCAGAATGTTTGTTCTCCAATCCCAGCAAGCAATTCTCCATCAAAACTTGTGAACACTCCATCTAAAAAGAGGAGAAAAATTGTCCTTAGAACAAGTCATGGACAGCAAGTAGAGAAAGTAGGGAACAATGGAATAACAGTATAACAATGAATTCAATGGATCAATAGGAATCAATAACATGGCACGATAATCAATAATCAATATCACGGTAATCGATACAATGGATATAAACAATGATGCAATATTCGGTAACGATAATCAATGATCAATAACGGTAACACTTAGCCAATATTCGATATCAATAGGAACAATGATGAACAATATGCAGTGTCGATTTGGTGTGATCCTTAAATCTATTAATTATTTTAATCCTAACTAATGTAGCACTTCATGCGTCCCAACTATTTACCACATGGTTGCTACATACAAACAAGTTACGTTTAGACTTGTGGTGGTCTCTATAGTTCATGTACTCGGCAACGATATTCAATAATGACCGATGACCGAATCAATCAAGATACTATAGTCAGTAATCTACAATTAATCGATGACCAATATGACCGATTGTAACCCCTGTTTTCGTAAATACGTATTTTCTGTGTATTTTCGGTATTTCAAATTTTTGTAAATTATTTTTCCGGTTTCAAAATTCTTTTGTTAAAATGTATTATTGGATCTTCTGTTAAAATCTATTTTTTGATCAACAAGTTTATTTGTAACTATTTTCTACGATTTTTTTTTTTATATATATTGTAGCGCAAATCTTATTATTTTTATTATTACTTTGATTTCTATTATTATTACTATTACTGTTATTATTATTACTTTTATCATTTTTCTTATTATTATTACTATTATCAATATTATTTTTGTTAGCTTTGTTACTTACAGTATCATTATTTTTATTGTTAATATTAATATTATTATTTTATTTTAAGCCGAACGTACTCTATTTTATAAATATTCATCATTTGATTTAATGTATATGTATGTATGTATGTATGTTTTATAAAAATCTATAATCCTAATTGTTTCTAATTTGATCTTTGTAATAAACCCAAAAACCCTATAGCCTATATCTTGTTGGATTCAAACCCGCATCCATTAACCCAATACCCATAATCCTACCATATAAACCTATCCTAATACCCTAACCCTAGAACCCTTAACCTAATACTGTACAAACCCAAACACCTCAGCTACCCCCCTACCTGTTCATCTTTCCCTTCCCTGCACTCTGCTCCGAAACCCAATTCCCGACGCTTCTTCGCCTCCCTTTCGTCGCCGCCTCGTCTCCCCATCACCTTTTCTTGAACCCCATCAACCTCTTCATCGTCTTCCTCACCTCGCTCCACTACCGAAACCCATCATCTCCTCGCCCTCGTCCTCTTCCCCATTTTCGCCCATCCTCCGAGCTGCAGACCCCCGATCACCCTCTCCCCGATCCTCCCACCTTCCTCGTCTACCCATCCACCGCCAGAACCTTCCCCAGTCGAAGTCCCCTGAACCCATCGAAGCTTCCCCTTAACTGCTCCCCAGTTGCCTCCTTGACAAGCCTGCCACCAGCCGTCACCACCTTGAGCGCCACCGCCGCCATTGTCCTCGTCGACACTTACCTCCTGTCGCCTTCCGCCCACGACAGCCAGAACCCCGAGCTTCTGCCATTGCTTCTCCCCCTATTTTTCCACCAAGAACAGAGCACTGCTCCGCCGCTACCACCCATTGCTGCCTCGCTCAAACGCCACCGCCGTCTTCCAGCATCGAGCTTCCCTCGATGTCGCTGCCACCATAGCCGCCGGAGTCACTCTCCCTATCTCTGTTGCTGTGAAGAATGAGGGAAGAAGGAGTTGATTGATTTAATCTAGGCCACACGATCTCATCAAGATCGTGACCTCATCTAATCAGATCATCACCATCAGCATCAGCCAGATATGATCTTAACCGTCGATTCTTCTTCGATCTTGATCGCCATCAAGATCCGCATCGATTCTATCTGATCCATCCAACCTCGATCTTCGGTCAACGTCCTCATCCAATCAAGGCAAAGTATCTTCTTGTACATTTCGTTTTCTAGTACAAGCTTTTTCTTGAAAATACTGCAATTAGATTGTAAATGTGACTCCTCTTTGTTTATCGTTGGTGATCTCATGTTTTGCCTTATCTATTACATGATCTAAGAGTCACAAACCTTCGTTGATACACTTGTTCACAACTAGTATAATTATGTTTCATGCAAAAATTGTCTTATTTGGTTTCTGTCTTGTCTTGGCTTGCTGTTTCGACCCCGATTAAATCAGAATCTGAACTTGAGTCCTGAATATGAAACTTAGGCCTAGACGTCTAGTTTATCACTCTTTTGACAAAATTAAATTCCGAGTTACGGTTTAGGAGATATCGCAGTTTTACTGCTGCTGTGTCTGTAAACACAAATTCATAAAAACTGCTGCACCACTTTGGCTTACAATTATTTTAACTATGCTACCAGTAAGTAAATGACTTGAAATTTTGCATGATGATACTGGACACCCTAGAGAACATTTTCTAATTTTCTTAGAATTAATTAATGAAGTTTCAAACCTGTTTCATATGTATAAACTCAGTTTTACAAATTCTGGCTGAACACAAATCCTGTGTAGTTTGCTTTTTTGACACCTGATTCTATAAATTTTATGCGTCTTAATTATATGCGTTGGAACCGGACAGGAATCTAGTTTCTAGACCTTCTGACGGATTCACATTTTCTATCTTAAAAAGAACATGAATCTCAGTTTTGGTGCAGCAACGTCATGCTGTCCATAACTGCAATTCTTGTAGTTCTTGATAAATCTTAATTTGTGTTGACCCTCGAATAAGCTTTATATTATCTTAAACTTGTTCCATGTTCTTAATCATGTTTACTTGACTTATTTCACACACTTTCATGCTTGTTTGATGATAATAATAAATAATAAGTCGGGGTTTAAGGGAAAGAGCATAGTACTGGACAATATAGGTAAGTGTACTTGGAAGGGAGCCCATGTTTCCCACTTGATACATGCTTCATGAACTAGTTATATTATTATTCGATTAATGAACTAGTATATTATTTGATTCATGAACTAGTATATTATTATTCGATTCATGAACTAGTATATTATTTGATTCATGAACTAGTATATTATTATTCGATTCATGGACTTGTTATTACTCGATTCATGAACTAGTATATATTTGATTCATGACTTATCTTGTTATGACTTGACACATGAACTAGTTATATGATTACTCGATTCATTAACATGGCTTGCTTGATACTTGATACCTGAGTACACCACCCTATAAACTCCACCACTAGGCTTAAATGTAACTGATTCTATGTAGCAACCATGTAGTAAAAGTATGAATGTATGAAGTGCTACCTAGATAGAATTAAACATTAGACTTAAGATTAACTTGTCACTTGTACACACTTAATACCCTACTTGATGCTTGTTACTTGAGACTTGTTACTTGTTACGTGACATTTGTACGTGATACTTGTTACTTGATTCTTGATACAACTACATGCTCACTTGTTACTTGTTCCACTACTAGCACTTGTTACCCAATCTTGTTACTCGAGTTGTCTTACTTACTAGCTAGACTCTTGAACTCCACTACTTGTTGCATCCCTATCATATCATTTTATACGTTCTTTATTCCAAATCTTGTTTCATAATTCTTGCACTTGTTTTCATACCCTTACTTGTACGACTTGTGGCCCTAAATTGCACTAAGGGTGTTTGTCGTGTTTTCTCTATTTTTTTCCTTTTATATATATATACAGACTTTGGAGATGAGTTACCTGCTAGAATTGGTAAGCAGACGTTCTAGGCTTCTCTTGGAGAAAAGACTTGCTTTAAATATTTTATTTTTTTTAGTTATTTATTTCTTTTGCTACTTGAATCTTGTAATGGACTTATAGTCCCGAGTTTTAACTTTTGATCCAGATTTGAAAACTATTTGGGATATTATTATTTTGTTTCAATTGTTTCTGTTGATTAATAAATTATTCATACATGCGTGGTTGTGTATATCTTGTTATATTTTTTGTTATGATGCTGAGTCGATCATACAGCGTATGAATGATGAAAATCATTAGCTGGACTTCGTCACGCGCTCGTATTCCGTATTTTTGGGAAGCGGGGCGTGATACTGATAGATCGATAGACTGATAGACCGATAAACTAATAGACCGATAAATAGAGAAACACGGGCCCCTCCTCCGAATACATTCCTTATATTGTCCACTACTAAAGTCAATTCCTTAAACCCCGGCTTGTTAATTATTTAATCAATGCAACAATACAATGTGCAATCAATGGACATTTCGATGAACGATAGTATCAATAGGAGAACAATAGGATGATAACTTAGATAGGACAATTAAAATGATGACAATGAGACACTAGGATCATGCAATGCAACACACATACATTAATTCATGCAATACTACTATATAGGAATAATTAATTCAAGAAAATCTGAAAAGTATAATTCTGGAAATAAAAACATAGCTGTAGTAAAACGGGCATTACTTTTGCTAGAAAACTCAGAATTCAGAAATTCTGGATGTTCTGGAAACTAGAAATAATAGGCTACTACTCTTGTTTAGAAAGTAATTCAATTTAAGATCATTTACTGGGTCAAAAACAGTAGACAAATTTCAGGCAGCAAGCATGATACAGGTTTTAGGGTATTTTTCCATGAAAGCAAATTAATTAAACATGATGGGTATCGATTCTTTAGTCAATAAATTATGTAACTAGCATGATGAGTGTCAAAACATGATAAATAAAATTGGAACACATACATATACAAATTTATTATCAATCAACCATCAATCGATCAAACAACATACAACCTATCAATTGTCTCTACAATAATTTATTTGTGTGACGATTGTATGAACAACCATATTATCAATTCTATATGCACTCATGAAAGATCCAAACTTTAGAGTCAAAAATGACACGATGTCAAGAATATTGGGGTTAGCTCGTGTAAAACCTTAATAGACCTAACGAAGAGATAAACAAAGGATAATATGATAACAAAGAGATCTACTTGCAAGAGTTTCAACAAAACATGAATTTGATACAATAAACAATTCAACAGGGCGGTGACTTGCCTTATAAACGGTGGAAATGAATATCAAGAATAACGGGATGAGAATCCCGAAGCAACGAACTCACGAACACAAAAGTCCATAAATTAACACGTGCAAGTTACGTGTAAAAGACAAACAGGACAGCAACAATAAAGAGCAAAAGAGACAGCAGCACCAAGGTCGGTAATGGCAAGGGGGTGGTTGACGGCATTAATGGCTGACGTCGATGATGGCTATGGGCAGCACGAACGGCGGCAGCGCTCAGGGCGCGGTGTACTGGTCTGGTCGTCGACGGAGAAAGGGGAAACAGGGGCTTCGGTTTTGGGTGTTGCTGGCGATCAGAAATAGGGCAAGGGCGAGGCCGAGGGTGTTCTAGCGGCGGCGACGTCGACAGGAGGTCGACGGGAGGGGGTGGCAATGAGGGGAGGTCGCCGGAGTTAGGGAAGACTGTTAGGGACGCCGTCTGTCAGTCGACTGTGTTTTGTATCAGCTGATTGTGTTTGCTATTTTGTTTCTGTTTTACATGCTTAGTGCACCTTTTGTAATAGAAAATGGGCGGGAGAGTTAGGATTTGGGTAAAAATATCTCAATCCATCTCTAACGGCCTATATAAGGTCTGTAATTGTCCATTTGGAGATATCAAGTAATAGAAAGTTCTCAGTTCTTCTCTAATCTCAGATCTATTCTAATCTTTCTTCTCAGATCTCCTCCCTCTTCATCTTCTTCTGCTCAAATCTCAGATCTCTCAAGCTCTCTCATCCCCTAACTTCCTTCTTCTCCATTAATGGCGAGTTCTTGTAGCTGTCGGAATCAAAGATCCTGACAAGTGGTATCAGAGCCAGGTTTCACCGGAGGCATGTCGTCGGTGAGGATGGGAATCCGATCCTTGAATGTGGGGATGCGAGCGATGAATCTGCAATCGAAATTGATGGAGAAGCAACTTGATTCACTCCAAGAAAGATTTGAGGCGTCGGCGACCAAAATGGAAGAGAAACTTGACACAATGTTAACAAGAATGGGGGTGATGTTGTTCTCAATGCAACAGCCAAATTCTCAGCAAATTCAGCAATCAACTCCTCATCTAAACCCATCGATTAAGGTATCAAACCCTAACTTCACTCCTTTCAATTCTAGAGATGAGAGTGACGATGAAGACAATGACAGTGATGAAGAGTACCACTGTAATTGGTGTTGGAGTTTTTGCTCTTATCAAAGATACCATTGCAACAAATTGTTTGATTACTATTTGTGTTGTGATTGTTTTGCTAACAATAGATTTGAAGTGGGATTGACTCCATTAGATTTCATCTTTATAGAAGATAAGGAGAGAGCTAAGAACTCTATTGTTGTAGATGAAGTGAGTGTGAATGATGTTGTTGCTACTATTGGAAAGAATAGAGATGGAGTAGTTAGTGATAAATTGTTGAATCTTGAGGTTGAAGATCATAGTAGTGATGAGACATCTAAGGTGTTTGATGAAATGCCAAATCCAGAAATAGAGAAGAATTCGGCTTCGAAAGATAATCATTTGATAACCGTGCAGCCTTCAATTGAAGAAAGTGAAGGAAAAGTAACGGAGGTGCTTGGTGCTTAATGTCGGAAAAGAAGAAGCTATCAGATTGGCATAGAATAGACGACATATTCTCCCTATCCTCCATTCCATCTATTCCCAAAATTTTGATGCTACTGATGTTCTTGATGGCAATGTCACTGCATTAAGGGCTCAAAAGAAAGACCAAGAACAACTATTAAAGTGTTCAAGAGAGTCAAAAGTTAGTGGAGGAAAATTGTTGCTCGATGGTTGGCCTCCACCTGTTCACTCAAATGTCTCAGTTAAGAAAGGTGCAGCAGAGAAGGCTTTTATTCCTTATGCAGAAAAAGTTCTGGAAATGATGAAAAGCTCTATGGTGCTTACAAATGATGAGGTTTGGTCCAAAACTATGAGAGTGACGGGTTCTCCAATGATGTATAGGTGTTCATGTCTTGAAATGAAAGGCCTCACAAAAGGGGAAATAGATGAAGCATTCCATAGTGTTCCTAGACTGAGCTCAGAAGCAAGAATGCATGTTATGGCTGCAACGGAGAGGTTAGGTGGCCAGTACAGCTCTAGTCTGCACCCACACTGCACTCATCTGGTTGTTCAAAGCTGTTTTAGGCGCAAGTTTGAGCATGCTTTGAAGCATGGATCAAGGTATGGTCTCTTAATTTTCACAATGGGTTGGTTTTTAGATAGTGTGCGAAGGAACGCGAGGATGAGTGAATCTCAGTATAGTGTTAAGCGATATAGAGAGGATGGAATGACATTGAAGGAGTTGCATAAACTTGTTGGACTCCCTGGAGCTGAAAAATCGTGCCTTCCACTCAGAGTTTTTAAAGATGAGAAGTCGTTGAGTACAACATGGCAAAATGTATCAGCTGAACTGAAGAAGAAGGTTACTGATGCAGCTACAAAAGAAGGTGCAACAATGTTGGAACACTGGTTTGTTGTTTGTCCTGCAAGTCATGTTGTTTGTGAAGATCCTTCTATCCAGAGATACATTGGCCACACTAATCACCTTGTAACTCCATTGTGGATCTTGAAAACAGTGAAGGAGAAGTCCTTGCAAAGGCTTGTGCACATGTCTTCTGATCTAGCCAGACATGCTGCAAGGGTTCTTGAAAATGCACAGATCCCTCTACTCATGTTCATAACTGCAGCTTTTGTTCTCCCAATGATTGTTCATATCATGGATCAACCTGAACTTTCAAAAGAAGAGGGTCCGATAGGTGTAATATGTGCTCCTACAAGAGAACTAGCTCATCAGATATATCTAGAAGCAAAGAAGTTTGCAAAACCTCATGGGCTTCGAGTTTCTGCTGCTCTTGCTTCTTTTCTCCTTTTCATTGCTTATATGGATGAAGTGGCTTCATTTGCTCAACTCCCATTTAAACAGGTTGACATAGCGGTTCCAGAAATTTTTGTTGGAGGGCTATTGGGTTCTATGCTTATCTTTGTGTTTAGTGTCTGGGCTTGTGCAGCTGTTGGAAAAACTGCTCAGGAGGTTGTTAAAGAAGTTAGAAGACAGTTTATTGAGAGACCTGGTATAATGGATTATAAAGAGAAACCAGATTATGGTCGTGGTGTATCCATTGTGGCTTCTGCATCCTTGCGGGAAATGATAAAACCCGGTGCTTTGGCCATTATTTCACCAATCGCAGTTGGGTTCATTTTCCGATTACTGGGACAAGCCACTGGGCAGCAGCTTCTTGGAGCAAAAGTGGTGGCATCAATGCTAATGTTTGCCACAGGAGCTGGTATTCTGATGGCTCTCTTCCTAAATACTGCTGGAGGAGCTTGGGATAATGCAAAAAAAAATACATTGAAACTGGTGCACTTGGAGGAAAAGGAAGTGATTGCCATAAAGCAGCAGTAACTGGAGATACGGTTGGAGATTTCCTGGTATTGAGCTTGGGGACAAGCTCATTTTTAAGGGGGGTGGAGTTGTTAGGGACGCCGTCTGTCAGTCGACTGTGTTTTGTATCAGCTGATTGTGTTTGCTATTTTGTTTCTGTTTTACGTGCTTAGTGCACCTTTTGTAATAGAAAATGGGCGGGAGAGTTAGGATTTGGGTAAAAATATCTCAATCCATCTCTAACGGCCTATATAAGGTCTGTAATTGTCCATTTGGAGATATCAAGTAATAGAAAGTTCTCAGTTCTTCTCTAATCTCAGATCTATTCTAATCTTTCTTCTCAGATCTCCTCCCTCTTCATCTTCTTCTGCTCAAATCTCAGATCTCTCAAGCTCTCTCATCCCCTAACTTCCTTCTTCTCCATTAATGGCGAGTTCTTGTAGCTGTCGGAATCAAAGATCCTGACAAAGACCAGAGAAGGAGGTGCTACAGTGATTGGGTGGGAAAGTTTTGGAAATGGAGAGAGAGAAAGGGAGGAAAGAGAAAGAGGAGAGAGATTAAGCGGCTAGGGTTTCGAAATTGTGCAATTTTCAGGGTTTTCATTAGGGTTGTATTTATAGGGTATTGGGTTAGTGAATTAGGGTCCAATAATAGCGGATTTGGGTTAAGAACAAATGAAATTGGGTTTTAGGGTTCAATAAGAGATAGATCCAGATCAATAGGGTTCAAATAAAATATCCACAATTCAAAATAAAATCCACAAGATAGATAACCCAATAAAAGAGAAAATAGTTTATGAAGGAAAATTCCAATCCAATTAAATAAATAAATAATACAATTGAAATAATATGAATTGGGCTTAAAATTAAATCAGAACTCGCCAAGAAAATCAGATCGGGTATAATGATAAAATAATTCGAAAGGTGATTTTAATATGAGATAATCAAGAAATAACAATTAATAATTATAATCTTAATAAAAATAAAATAGTATTCAGTTTTAACAATTTATTAAAATAATCCAATAATAATAATAAATTTCTTTCGAGCTCAAATATAAATAGAAAATAGAAGTAAGATTAAAATACAATTATATTTGAAATGAATATAATTTTCGATTAGAAAACACAAAAAATAAATTTTAAATAATCAAGATATAGAAATACACGAAAAATACTTATTAGTGGAAATGGGGGTTACAGGAGCCAACAAGTTGTAGACGGAGATCATGCAGGGAGCAGAGCGCTGAACCCGTTGTTTGGGACCAATGAGTTGTTGACGAAGCCTGAGCGAAGATCAAGGCGTTGAACTCGTTGTTTGGAGTTAACGAGTCTTTGATTGAGATCAGCGGAGATCGGAGCGTTGAACTCGTTGTTTGGAGTGAACGATCTGTTGATGGGGCTCAAGTGACAATCAGAGCATAGAACTCGTTGTTTGGGGCCAACGAGTTTTAGACAGAGCTCATGCGGAAAGAATAGCGTTGAACTCGTTGTTCAGAGCCAACAAGTTGTTGGCGAAGCTCGTGCGGAGTGCATGGCGCTGAACTCGGTGTTAGGGGCCAACGAGTTGTAGACAGAGCTCATGCGAAGAGCAGAGCGTTGAACTCGTTGTTCAGAGCCAACAAGTTATATACGGAGCTCATGCGAAGAGCAGAGCGTTGAACTCGTTGTTGGGAGCCGACAAGCTATTTGGTGGAGCTTGAGCAAAAACCAAGGTGTTGAACTCGTTGTTCGGGACCAACGAGTTGTTGATGCAGCCTGAGCGGAGAGCAGAGCACTGAACTCGTTGTTCAATGTTGATGAGTAGTTGGCTGGAGGAACCCAAGTGGCGTGCGTAGCGCCGAATCATTTTTAGAGCAAATGCGTTGTGGTATTTCGGTGTGGGAGCAAACAGATAGTGAGTTAATAATTGATGGAAACTACTAAAAGTCTGACCTGTGACCTTGGCCATTAAAGACGGTCAGAGCTCATGAGATTGAATCTGGATCGTTGATTGACCACCATGATCTGAATTCAACGGTTTCTGATGCAGTCGATGAACCTGCAAAAAGCCTGAAACACCGGGGAGTGGCTCCGGCGACAGACCCTCTGACTGTAACCCCCGTACTTAAGCGGGTATATATATATATATAATATAAAGAAATGAGATAAGAAGTTGTTGTTGGTTGTTGGCCATAGAAGGATCCTAAAGGGCTTGGAATTAAAAAGGATTGAGAAAGGAGCCTATAGGATGGTCTATGGGGCTTAGGCCATTAATTGGGAAAAAGACAAAAATGCATGCATGAAGTTGTGGTGTGTTGGTGGTTTGGGCGTGAGGGAGATTGTCCCATATCGTGGGTAAATAGGAGTGAATGTGTGTGTATATTAGGATACCAATTACCTAACGGGTATACCCACCTTTTGATGGTGCCTGTGGTGGGCGTGCATGCACTTGTAGCCACGTGCGCAGCTGAGCCGGGCTCGGGGCGTTACACCGACGCTCAAGTCAAAATTAGAAAGAGATAGAGAGAGAATGAGAGTGAAAACTGGCAAATTGTTGATTACCTTCTGACTGCAGAGGGGGAAGGGTATTTGTAGGCCTGAGAGACATTTCAAGAGATTGATTTGTGTCCGTTGGATCGATTTAACTACCTTATCTCTTTCATGTCTCTCCCCCTCAAGAGATAAGATATCCTTGTTAGGGGATAAGAGATTTGACTCCTAGCCTGTATGGGTTAGGTGTCTCTTCTAGTGGACCTAATCTGTCACTTTTTATGGGCTTGGAAGAAGCCCATATCTTGGAGTGGGCCCAGACCTGTAAAAGAGGCCTGTGATAGCTAATCTGCCTGTAGATGCTTTGAGATCTGTGCAGGAATCGAATGACTCTGATCTGCTGCGATTTTTACCATCATCACATTAACAAAATTTCTCAACACTAATATCAAGAAGAAGTAGGTCACTTCAAAAGATTATAAGCACCAACTAATGGTAATAACTAACAACTAATCTAACTTAATGGAAACTTGGTCGTGGTATTATATCAGGAAATGATTCCATTCCTAATATATCATATCTGGATGAGAATGATCTTTGTAAAAGATGCTGAAGAAGAGGTTGATGAAGATCCTTCTAGTTGATTCATTTGAACAGTAAATATTGTATTGCCTGAGGCTGTAAAGTATTCTATCAGAACGTGAACCTTTGGTTTTAATGATTTAACAAAGAGTTGCATTTCTTGATTAAATTTTAGATGTCAAACATCAACTAATCGAGGTTGAACTTCGGTCTGTAGGACGGCATTTTATCAGTTTTTGATATTTCCGGATGTCATGAAAGAAGACAATCAGACGAGGTATACCGTTGGTATTTTTGATAATATCTTCGTTTGCAAAGAAAGATATTATTTCTGTATCTTCCAGTTTTTTAAAGAAGTTTAGAAGTCTTGTATCATCTAAGAGATTTTGCTGATACATAGAAATCGTATTTTGTACTTATTTCTTAAGAGCATATCCTTTGGTTGGAAGTATTCATTCCACAACAATTCCGCACTATCAGGTTTTTTCCTTCTATAAAATGGTTTTATTTTATTTTTTATATTTGTTATACTTGTGCTTATATTCCGGTTTGCACCCGCTCTGATACAAGGCTGAATCTACTCTTGTGGGAGAAGATGATGTTCCGGTTGAAGCCATTCTGCTCACTTAATAAGGACCCGTCAGAGAAAGTTGCTATTGGTGGCGAGCAAGCTACCGCACTCACTTAATGTGAAGCACTGAATCATATGTCCTCCAACAACAATGAGAAAGCCTTCATTCCAAATTTTTGGGGTTGGCTTCATATATAAATTCTTCTTCACTCAACTCTATTGATGGCCACCTCATTCGTCAATTTAACACCTGTCCAATCCCTGCGAATAGCTTCAACCAGAGTTTGTTTGGGTCAACCTATAGTCATTTTTGCTCTGCTAATTCCATCCTATCAATTTTCCTATTGAGGTAGTTATCAGTTTACATGTCAGTGTTCAAAATCACCTACTCGATTCTAATGCACTTTATCTTCATTTAGGGTAACATCTACTTTCTTCCATATGCATTCATTTCTGATTATGTCTTTTAGTATATTTCTACTCATCCACCTTAACATATTAATTTGACATTAAATGGGACTACTACATACGAATACAAGATCTCTAATATCTAATACCATAACCATAACTATTGTTGGATTAGTTGTGTGACATTTACCATCTAATAATCATATCACATCACAAATTTGAAAATCGAAAATTTTCAACCATTTCAAAATCAAAATTTTCCGAATTTTCACCTCATGAAAACGCGCAATCTCCTTATCTGTTAGCCTGTCACACAGCGACCTCAAATTCGCAATATTTTGCTTGATGAATTGTCAAGAGCTCTGCCTTTGGATTGCTTGGATTTGGCCATTAATGGAAAATTCGAGTGTTAGGGTTGAGAATTTGGGGGAGAATTTTGGGGAATAACTAATCCAATTTTTATTCATAAATTTTCCCTCCAATGTTTACAGTATTTAAAGGCAGTTATCGCTAGAAAATGACAAAACAACAAACACGTGCACAACACGATTGTAAAAAGGTGTGCGTAGCACGTAAAAAGCTGATTCGCAGCTGATGCAAACAATCTAAGCACTATTCCTCTTCCTGCTTGGCTCCTCCTTAACTCCGATGTCCTCTCCGATATCAGCATCCCTTCGACGGTCAGTAGCGTCCCTGACAAGTCCCCGCTCCTTGAAAATGAACTTGTCTTAAGTTCAAAATTGATGTGCTCATCAATGTCAATCCATGTAGATTCTTCAATACTAGTATTCTTCCACTAGACCAATAGCTCAATTCCCATGCGGTTATCCTTCTTGAAAACTTTGTGGTCTAAAACCACTTCAGGCTCAAGGTGAGGTGTGTCGTCCACCCACCAGTGTGGTAGTTCTTCAGAAATTGTAGGAAGATGAGTGGCGTAGCACTTCTTGAGCCTTGAGACATGAAAAATAGGATGTATCATCGCAAATGAAAGAAGTTCTAATTTGTAGGCAACATAACCAATGTTCTCCAGTATTCTATAGGGCCCAAAATACCTCGCAGCCAACTTCTGAGTCACTTAGTTCTTCAATGAGCTCTGCTTGTACGGCTGAAGCTTCAACAAAACCAAGGCCTCCATCACAAATACCATCTCAATACGTCGTTTGTCAGCAAAGAGCTTCATTCTACTGTGTGCAACCTGAATATTCTCCTTCAACAACTTTAGAATGGAGTCCCTATCCCTTAATCTTTCATCCACAATCTGTACTGCAACAGTACTAGGAACATAATGCAACAAAGAGGGAGGTTCTCTGCTATATATAGCTTCAAAGGTGTAATACACGTATAAGAGTGCCAATTCGTATTATACCACCACTCCGACCAACTTAGCCATTTCATCCACTCCACAAGCTTTTGTCCACAAAAACATCTCAAATACATCTCCAGAGTTTTGTTAATAACCTCCGTCTGTCCATCATCTGAGGATGATATGCCGTAGAGAAATTCAGTTTACTTCCTTGCACCTTGAAGAACTCTCTCCAAAACTGACCAACAAAGACAGGGTCACGATCACTCACGTTGCTCTTGGGCATGCCGTGAAGCTTGTAGATATGATTAACAAAAAGTTGAGCAACAGAATGGGCAATATAGGGATGTGCAAGGCCAAAAAAATGAGCATGTTTAGACAATCAACAACAAACATGATCACACTCTTACTAGAGCTCTTTGGAAGTCCCTCGATAAAATCCATGGAGATATCTTCCCATATCTTATCAGGAATAGGTAGTAGTTGTAGATGGCCTGCAGGTGATAGAGTCCCACTTTTGCTTTTTTGACAAATGAGGCAACTGTGCACCATACCCTTAACATCCTTACTCATTCCCTACCAACTGAATGATTTGCGCAGCCAATGTAGAGTCTTATAATAGCCAGAATGAACCCCTTCTTTAGAAGCATGAATCTAAAAAAAATTAGCTTGCGCACATTTGCTATAGGACTCAAAAGAATCCTATTGCGGTAATACCGTATTCCCTCCAACTTCTTATAGTGAATAGAGTTCAAAATACATACACTGAGCTTCTCTTGGAGCTTAAGAAAATAAGGATCAGTTTGCACCATGAATTTTACCTCATCTAACCATTGTGGCACAATGAAAGTTACTTCACAAAACTCCCCTCGATCAATTCTCCTCCTCGACAACCCATCAGCAGTACAGTTATCAACTCCCTTCTTATATTCCACTAAGAAATTGAATCCCATTAACTTCCAAGGCCACTTTTCTTGCATTTCCGTATTAATTCTTTGCTCTAGAATGAATTTAATACTTCTCTGATCTGTCTTGATCACAAAGGGTCTTCCCAACAAATAATGCCTCCATTGTTTGACTGCTTGAAGTGTAACGCCCCGAATCCCAAATACACTGAATTCGAGATGTTCTACAGGATCTTTTCACTTTCTTTAGTACAATTTTACAGGGAAATTAAAACTTTTCATCGTACATCAGAGATTACATCAATATTACACTTTTCTTTTTGCACAGCAGAAGTAAAATTTACAACAATTGAATAAAAGTACAACAGCATGGTATAATCTTTAAGCATCCATTCCTCTTTAATCTTTAACATGACATTTACCTGCATATAAGACTGTGGGTACGTCAGTTTATTCAACCGACGAACATTATACACGGCCATCCTCTCTATGCCGGAAATAGTATAACTTAACTTTCCATATTTAACAAACACAAACTTGTCACATTCAAACTAAAGGGACTACCCTATTGATGTCGTGTTGTGATTGTGCACTTAATCCTTAATGCATTTATTTATGTTACATGACACTAATGCGCACTTGTTCGGATTCTATGCATCCCATACTACATAGGTCCGAGGGCAAGCCCTTATTCGTTCTTCATCTTTATAGGGTTCAATCCCCCATTATGATTTAATCTACTACTGTAATTACGGTAAGTATCCTAGATATTTTCTGACCTACGAACTCATATCTAGGCACTCTGGAGGGAATCCCATCGCTGACATGACTCATCATGCAGACATCCTGTGGTAATTCAGCTCTCACCATAGATATGACACCACCCGTAATCTTCGAATATCCCACGAGCGTCGCCACCGGAACGGTACTCTGGAGCAATATCCTCACCCAGACTTGTCATGGGAATTCCTGGGATACGCTCTCGCCGCTACCCAGGGCCCTCATACTCAATGTTTTTCTCTTACTTTCATCACATCTTCACTATGCACTAGTCCTTAGTTTTATAGAATCATGAATAAAATCAAAGTTCTAGAGTTAGCCTCTCCACTAAGCCGGACTTATTCATTTATACAAACGTGACCAACCTTGGTCTTTCATTTCAATATTTCATTTCTTTTTCTTTCCAATTACCGGGGGAGACTTAGCTACTCTTTCAATTCAATTCCAATTCACAATGTCCACATTGAGTACTTATAACTCATAAAATTCATATTCATAGCCAACAAATTTCTTTTTCATTAAGATGATCTCTAATTCCTTCATTAATCCATAATCATACATGAACTCATGCACTTCATAATTTCACATTTGAAATTCACATCACTAATGAACATTCATACTTCATATTTTGCACAATATTCTCAAGTGAGAATAAATAGTATCATGTCACACAACAAGGTTCTTTTTGCCAATTACTTTCTAATAGTCCATTTCAATTTACCTTTATAAACTATAATTTTTCACAAGTGTGTATTTTAGAACCATAGTTCTAATTGTGCCTTTTGTTCACAAACCATAGTGTATTTCATTCAAATAATACGCAAATCACTCTTATAAAATTCCTTACATTTTTATGAGAATAACCATATTTTTTTCATAATTTTTGGACATCTAAAACTCCCCAAAAATATATTTTTATATAAATGCCGAGGGTGAGAATCGAACCCAGGCACAACGGAAACAAAGCCAAGAGCACCCGCCATCCGGCCGAACTGTGCCAGCGATATAAGGGGGGTCAAAATGGTACTTATTGTTTTCGGGCCGAGAGTTATAAGCTTTCAAAATTTTGTAGAAAAATGTTGTAGACACAGGGGTTCGAACCGATCGACCCAGAGAAGCCAACCGCACACAGTGACCGCCTGAGCTACTAGCTCAGGTTGTCTCAGTACTAGATTAAAGCCCATATGAATTATTTTGGTACTGTTGTTAAAACAACTCGATGTTCAATTAAACTTAGTTTCATATTGCTTTTGTGAAAGTTACTGAAAAATTCCAGATTAGCTTTCCCTTACATGATCTTCATATCAGTAAGATTAAAATAATTTTTGCACTAATAAAAATATATTTTTTTCACACAAATCCATGAATTGTTCATCAAAACTACTATATTTTTTATTTTCGACATTGGTTACACTTAGTCTTCAAATCTCTTCTATCCAAAATTTCTTATACAAATTTTGCTGATATTAATCTTTCATCTAACACACAAATCTAATTCCTTTGAATTTGTCCAACCCCACAATAATTAAAGAGGTCTCTTCACAAATTAGCACTAACAAGGTATAGATTTTCTTTTTCATGCAATTAGTGATGGCAAAATGTGTTTTCTTTAAATCAACATATACTTCTAGTTCAATCATGTGCATCACAAAAATATATAGTCACTTATCAATTATTAGGTTCACACATCAAACATACAAGAAAGTTGCTCCTTCAAAAAGCGTGCTCTTTCTTAATCAATTTGCATGCTTCAATTTTTCAATTAAACTAACATCCTCATTAGTATTCTCAAGCATCAATACTAGCATCATTTATTTATTCTAATGAGCATGGAGAATTTTATCTACAACTTAATTAACAATAATAATCACATGCAAATTGTTCATTAACACACTAATCAATTTGTAAACTAACTTTCCATTAAAATGTGTTTTACTAACATTTTCCATGAGTCATTTCTAATTAGGAACAAAGATAATCAACTCACTTTGTAATCACATTCTTATGGCATACAATCACACATAATTCGCATATCACTAATTCAATCAACTAGAGATCATTTATTCAATTAAAGGCGCATTCTTATTAATCATTTTTCATGCCATTTGCTAATGAGATCTAGCACATACTCCTATATTAGAAATATGAAATGTTTACCCACCTTGAATGGAGAGAAAAATACACAAAGCAACAAGGTCCTTGCGAATGAAAGCACCTCCTCCTAGACAAAGCGCGCACAAGCTCCACACACCACCACCGAATGCTCCTAGCAATAGCCGGCCTCTCCTCCTTGGAACTAGCAAACAATCCCACACAAACTCTCTATCTTTTTAACTCACTATTACTAAATTAGACTATAGTTTGGAAAGATAAAATTTGCATATGAAAATAGCCATGAGAGGGGGGTATTTATACTTGAAATCAAGTGAAATGGAGGGCCAAGATTGATTAGTTGGTTGTAGAATGGGGGGCCAAGATTAGAGTAGGAGTTATAAAAACTACCCACAACTATACAACCACCTCCATGAACACCATGACCATTTTTGAAAATCCCTCCAAAAAGAAGCAAACCGGCCACCATTCAAGAGTGTGCATTGCACGTGTACGTGTAGTGCACGTGCATGCAACTAGGCCAAATTTGTACAATTTAATTTGTACAAAAATAAAATAATGATAAATTAGTCTTCTACATAACAAGTTTAATTAAAAATAGATTCATTCATGGGCTTTATTTTTTTGGGCCAAAATAGTTATTAAAATAAATAAAAAATAAAATACATTTAGGTTTTAAGAAAAAGGCCTTTTCATTAATTTAAAATAAGGCTTTTTATTTATTTAAAGAAAAGCTTTTGTACAAAATAATTTGAGAAAATATTTAAATATTTATACACATCATAATAAAATAATCCAAACAAAATATTGCACGTGCACACTACGTGCAAAATAAATAATTTTTCATTAATTGAAAAATCAGGGTATTACAGCACTCCCTCCTTAGAATAGTTCCGTCCCCGGAACTACAATCAAGAGCGAGAAAAACAGACAATACAATACAGCAACAAGAACAAAAAGATAAAAAAATACAATCAGGCAAAAAGCTCAGGATAGTCCTTCAACATCCTCTCCTCAGATTCCCAAGTAGCCTCTTCAACCAAGTGGTTTCTCCAGACTACCTTGACCATCGGTATCGTCTTATTCCTCAAGACTTTCTCTCGATGATCAACAATCTCAACAGGAGACTCGATGTAATTCAGGTCTAACTGCAAACCTTCCGGCACTTCAGGCAAATGATGACTCGGGTCTGGAATATAACCTCTCAGCATAGACACATGAAAGACATTGTGCACCTGAGACAACTCTTCCGGTAATTCAAGCCGGTAAGCAGTTTTTCCGATCCTTTTCAATATCTTATACGGGCCTATAAACCTCGGGGCTAACTTCCTGCCTTTGTCAAAACGAACCACACCTTTACTGGGAGATACCTTCAGAAAGACGAAGTCACCAACCTCAAACTCAAGGTCCCTTCTCCGGTTGTCTGCATAGCTTTTCTGCCTGCTCTGAGCTTCCACCAACCTTTTCCTGATCAGATCAATCTTCTCAGAAGTTTGCTGTACAAGCTCAGGACCAAACAACTGACGTTCCCCTACTTCATACCAACAAACAGGTGTCCTGCACTTCCTGCCATACAAGGCTTCGTACGGCGCCATCCCGATGCTAGCTTGAAAACTGTTGTTGTAGGCAAATTCGACCAAAGGTAAATGCCTTTCCCAACTGCCTCCGAAGTCTAGTATACAACACCGAAGCATATCCTCAAGAATACGGTTGACTCTCTCGGTCTGCCCATTGGTTTGCGGATGAAAAGCAGTGCTGAAATCTGTCTTGGTCCCCAAAGCTGTCTGAAGACTCCTCCAGAAATGCGAAGTAAACCGCACATCTCGATCAGACACAATAGTTGACGGAACGCCATGAAGTCTGACAATCTCACCAACATACATCTCAGCCAACTTGTCCATCGAAGCAGTGAGTTTCATCGCCAAAAAGTGAGCAGACTTGGTCAGTCGATCGACTATAACCCAAATCGCATCATTGCCTTTAGAACTCTTAGGCAATTCCTTGATGAAATCCATACTGATGTTATCCCACTTCCACTCCGGAATAGGTAACGGCTGTAATAGACCTCCGGGTCTCTGATTTTTGGCTTTGACTTGCTGACAAACCTCACACTTCGCAACAAATTCAGCCACATCCCGCTTCAAACCTGACCACCAGAAATGCTGTTTGATGTCCTTGTACATCTTAGTACTCCCAGGATGTACCGACAAAAGAGTAGCATGCGCCTCCTGAAGAATACTCTCTTTCAGGTCCGCCTGATTTGGAATGCACAGCCTATCTCCGAACCACAGCACTCCATCCCTGATTTGAAATCCGGGCAACCTGCCAGCACCAACCTGCTCCTTCATCTCCAAGATATCAGCATCAACCTCCTGACTTGCAATGATCCTTGTATTCAAAGTAGGCTAAAGCCTCAACTGAGCCAAGGATGCTCCTAATCCTTGCAAGACAACCTCAATACCTGCTCGATCCAACTCCTCAATCAGATGCCTCTGAGTTGTAATCAAACTGGCCAAACTGCTCTTGCGACTAAGTGCATCAGCAACAACATTAGCTTTTCCAGGATGATACTTGATCTCAGGTCGCATATCCTCGAGCACTTCCAACCATCTCCTCTGCGTCAGATTGAGATCCCTCTGCTGATATATATACTTCAAGCTCTTGTGGTCCGTGTACATATTCAACTTCTCACCGTACACGTAGTGCCTCCATTGCTTCAGGGCAAAGATAATCGCAGCCAACTCCAGATCATGAGTCGGGTAATTTTTCTCATGCGGTTGTAGTTGCCTAGCCCCATAAGCGATTACTCTTCCCTCTTGCATTAAGACACAACCAAGCCCACGATGTGAAGCATCGCTATAAACATCATACTCAACACCTGCTCTAGGCAAAGCCAAAATAGGTGCAGTAGTCAGTCTATCTTTCAACTCCTGAAAGCTCGCCTCACATTGCTCAGTCCACTTGAAGCTCACATTCTTCTTGGTCAGTCCAGTAAGCGGTACAGCTATCTGAGCATAACCTTGAATGAATCTCCTGTAGTATCCAGTCATCCCAAGAAAACTTCTGACTTCCTTCACTGTAGTAGGCCTAGCCCAATCTCTCACTGCCTCTATCTTCTGAGGGTCAGTTGCCACTCCCTCCTTAGAAAGGATGTGACCTAGGAATGTCACTTTAGATTTCCAGAAATCACACTTGGATAACTTGGCATACAACTTCTGCTCTTCCAACTTCTGCAAAACTGCTGCCAGATGCTCAGTGTGCTCCTCCTCAGACTTGGAGTACACGAGGATATCGTTGATAAACACCACGACGAAGGAATCAATAAACGGCCTCAGAACTCTGTTCATCAAGTCCATGAAGATTGCGGGTGCATTCGTCACTCCGAATGGCATAACTAAGAATTCGTAATGCCCATGCCGAGTTCTAAACGCAGTTTTGTGCACATCTTCAGCTTTCACTCGAACTTGGTGGCAACCTGATCGAAGATCTATTTAGGAAAAAACAGCTGCTCCTTGTAGACGATCGAACAAATCATCAGTTCGAGGAATCGGATACTTATTCTGAACAGTGACCTTATTCAGCTCTCGGTAATCGATACACATTCTCATCGATCCATCCTTCTTCTTTACCAAAAGCACTGGTGCTCCCCAAGGTGACGCACTAGGTTGAATAAAGCCTTTTCCCAACAGTTCCTCAATCTGCCGTTTCACCTCATCCTGTTCCACTGGAGCCATCCTATACGGTGCCTTAGAAATGGGTGCACTTCCCGGTTGAACAGTGATGCTGAACTCTACATCACGATGCGGGGGTAACCCAGGAAAATCTTCCAAGAACACAGTCGGATAGTCCCGAACCACAGGAATCCCTTGCACTTCCACAGGAGTCTCTTCCTTGCGGATAGTTGCCACCAGCTTAGAACACTTCTTCTTCCCTTGGAACATGACTTCAGGTCCACCTGGAGCCTTCACTGTTACCGTCTTGGTCTTACACTCGATGCTTTCACTGTACACCGACATCCAATCAATGTCAATGATAACATCGACTCCCAAGATAGTCAGCTCGATCAGATCAATGCCAAAGATTCTATCCCCAATCACTATCTCGCAATCAGCATAATACCGATCAGTGGTTAAAGTTTCCCATGACGGAGTGGCTACTGCTAAGATCTTGCCTGGAAAAATCTTCGGTTCAACTCCCAACAATTTAGCAAATTTAGGAGACACAAATGTATGAGAGGATCCAGTATCGAACAATACAACAGCTTTCATTCCATATTCTAATGTAAAAGGTCCATCAAATTCGAAGTATAAGACAAGAATTTTCAAGTCAATATTTCCATTTCATTGAATTCCAAACTTTATACATTCGAATTGAAAACATTTTTGACATCAGAATGAAAGAAATAGAAGCTACAACAATCTAACTCCTACGGGTCCTCTTCGCTGCTCGAAGTTCTTCCCGCAGTTCTTCAACTTCATCCTTCAGCACATCAGTCAGGTTCTTCCTCTTCTCGAGTTCCTAAACCCGATCACTGAGAACAGATTAGTCGTCCTTCCGCTTCGCCAGCTGAGCCTCCAACAATCCGACTCTCTCTCGCAGTGTCTCCACCTGCCTCTAAAGAGAAGTCACAAGACCACTTGGAACTGGTTCTTCTTCGTCGTCAGAAGAAGAGTCATCAGATGAATCCGGAGGTGGGGTGATCTCTCGGGATTTAGGCCATTCTTCACCGTCAGAATCTGCTTGCCCAGGGTAGTACTCGTCCTCGGAATCAGCCTGTCCAGGATGGTACTCTTCCTCAATGATATGCCAGTCGTCGCCTCCAGCAGGGTCAAAGTGATCAGCCATCTTAGAAATAGAGAGGAAGAAGCATAAATCTTAGAGCAACACAAATGTAAGTCACTTACATTTAAATCTCTAGACTAAAACACACACTCTAATGTCCACTTCTAGGGTGTCATTCCCTATAAATTTGTACAAGTGTGAAAGCGTAGAAAGCGTGGCTCTGATACCACTCTGTAACGCCCCGAATCCCAAACACACTGAATTCGAGATGTTCTACAGGATCTTTTCACTATCTTTAGTACAATTTTACAGGAAAATTAAAACTTTTCATCATACATCAGAGATTACATCAATATTACACTTTTCTTTTTGCACAGCGGAAGTAAAACTTACAACAATTGAATAAAAGTACAACAGCATGGTATAATCTTTAAGCATCCATTCCTCTTTAATCTTTAACATGACATTTACCTGCATATAAGACTGTGGGTACGTCAGTTTATTCAACCGACGAACATTATACACGGCCATCCTCTCTATGCCGGAAATAGTATAACTTAACTTTCCATATTTAACAAACACAAACTTGTCACATTCAAACTAAAGGGACTACCCTATTGATGTCGTGTTGTGATTGTGCACTTAATCCTTAATGCATTTATTTATGTTACATGACACTAATGCGCACTTGTTCGGATTTTATGCATCCCATACTACATAGGTCCGAGGGCAAGCCCTTATTCGTTCTTCATCTTTATAGGGTTCAATCCCCCATTATGATTTAATCTACTACTGTAATTACGGTAAGTATCCTAGATATTTTCTGACCTACGAACTCATATCTAGGCACTCTGGAGGGAATCCCATCGCTGACATGACTCATCATGCAGACATCCTGTGGTAATTCAGCTCTCACCATAGATATGACACCACCCGTAGTCTTCGAATATCCCACGAGCGTCGCCACCGGGACGGTACTCTGGAGCAATATCCTCACCCAGACTCGTCATGGGAATTCCTGGGATACGCTCTCGCCGCTACCCAGGGCCCTCATACTCAATGTTTTTCTCTTACTTTCATCACATCTTCACTATGCACTAGTCCTTAGTTTTATAGAATCATGAATAAAATCAAAGTTCTAGAGTTAGCCTCTCCACTAAGCCGGACTTATTCATTTATACAAACGTGACCAACCTTGGTCTTTCATTTCAATATTTCATTTCTTTTTCTTTCCAATTACCGGGGGAGACTTAGCTACTCTTTCAATTCAATTCCAATTCACAATGTCCACATTGAGTACTTATAACTCATAAAATTCATATTCATAGCCAACAAATTTCTTTTTCATTAAGATGATCTCTAATTCCTTCATTAATCCATAATCATACATGAACTCATGCACTTCATAATTTCACATTTGAAATTCACATCACTAATGAACATTCATACTTCATATTTTGCACAATATTCTCAAGTGAGAATAAATAGTATCATGTCACACAACAAGGTTCTTTTTGCCAATTACTTTCTAATAGTCCATTTCAATTTACCTTTATAAACTATAATTTTTCACAAGTGTGTATTTTAGAACCATAGTTCTAATTGTGCCTTTTGTTCACAAACCATAGTGTATTTCATTCAAATAATACGCAAATCACTCTTATAAAATTCCTTACATTTTTATGAGAATAACCATATTTTTTTCATAATTTTTGGACATCTAAAACTCCCCAAAAATATATTTTTATATAAATGCCGAGGGTGAGAATCGAACCCAGGCACAACGGAAACAAAGCCAAGAGCACCCGCCATCCGGCCGAACTGTGCCAGCGATATAAGGGGGGTCAAAATGGTACTTATTGTTTTCGGGCCGAGAGTTATAAGCTTTCAAAATTTTGTAGAAAAATGTTGTAGACACAGGGGTTCGAACCGATCGACCCAGAGAAGCCAACCGCACACAGTGACCGCCTGAGCTACTAGCTCAGGTTGTCTCAGTACTAGATTAAAGCCCATATGAATTATTTTGGTACTGTTGTTAAAACAACTCGATGTTCAATTAAACTTAGTTTCATATTGCTTTTGTGAAAGTTACTGAAAAATTCCAGATTAGCTTTCCCTTACATGATCTTCATATCAGTAAGATTAAAATAATTTTTGCACTAATAAAAATATATTTTTTTCACACAAATCCATGAATTGTTCATCAAAACTACTATATTTTTTATTTTCGACATTGGTTACACTTAGTCTTCAAATCTCTTCTATCCAAAATTTCTTATACAAATTTTGCTGATATTAATCTTTCATCTAACACACAAATCTAATTCCTTTGAATTTGTCCAACCCCACAATAATTAAAGAGGTCTCTTCACAAATTAGCACTAACAAGGTATAGATTTTCTTTTTCATGCAATTAGTGATGGCAAAATGTGTTTTCTTTAAATCAACATATACTTCTAGGTGGTGTGTGCCCAAGGCCCAGATCACTTGCGCTGGGGTCCCGAGAACAAAGGAGTATTTTCGGTTAGATCATTCTATCACCGGATTCACTTTCGTGGATGCAGGCCCAGCTGGGCAGCAGTGCTTTGGAAGACCAAATCGCCTCTGAAAATTAGAGTTTTCCTCTGGCTTGTGCTCAACAATGCCATTCTGACTAGGGTGAACCTTGCCAAAAGGCAGCCCAACATTGCTGTCAATTGCGGGTTCTGTAACGATCACGTGGAAGACTTGAATCATCTGTTTCTTCACTGCACCAGAAGCAAGGCCGTCATGATAGAGGTGCTCAGAGCACTAGGCACAAGCGACTATCCAAGAGATTATGAGGAATTGTGGGTTGGGTCCAGATTTACCTCATCCCGTCACGATATGAAAGATGCATGGTTTATTGCCATTGCGGCAACCACATGGGTGTTATGGCTAGATAGGAATAATTTTTATTTCCGTGCTTCATGTAATTCAATTTCTAGTAATCTTACTCATATCATGCATCTTATTTCCTTCTGGGCTACAGCTGCTGCTTCAGGAGCAAGAGGGAGGATCGCAAGGGTGTTCCAGGTGGATGATTATGACGACGAGGAGATTGAGATCGGTCCCACTCTCGACTGACGAATGGACAGCCGAGGCACTTCTACTTATTTTGAGGCAGGTCTTGTAGTTTGGTTTTGTGTTGCCGGTAGGCTGGATTATGTAACCCAACCCCCAGGGATCTGTTGGGGGCTATGTTTTTATTTCCTGTACTGCTCTTTTGTTTCCCGAGTCTTCGGGGTTGTTTATTAATTTCTGATTAATGAAACAGGGTGGCATTATTCCACCTTTTCTTCAAAAAAAAAAAAAAAAAAAACATATACTTCTAGTTCAATCATGTGCATCACAAAAATATATAGTCACTTATCAATTATTAGGTTCACACATCAAACATACAAGAAAGTTGCTCCTTCAAAAAGCGTGCTCTTTCTTAATCAATTTGCATGCTTCAATTTTTCAATTAAACTAACATCCTCATTAGTATTCTCAAGCATCAATACTAGCATCATTTATTTATTCTAATGAGCATGGAGAATTTTATCTACAACTTAATTAACAATAATAATCACATGCAAATTGTTCATTAACACACTAATCAATTTGTAAACTAACTTTCCATTAAAATGTGTTTTACTAACATTTTCCATGAGTCATTTCTAATTAGGAACAAAGATAATCAACTCACTTTGTAATCACATTCTTATGGCATACAATCACACATAATTCGCATATCACTAATTCAATCAACTAGAGATCATTTATTCAATTAAAGGCGCATTCTTATTAATCATTTTTCATGCCATTTGCTAATGAGATCTAGCACATACTCCTATATTAGAAATATGAAATGTTTACCCACCTTGAATGGAGAGAAAAATACACAAAGCAACAAGGTCCTTGCGAATGAAAGCACCTCCTCCTAGACAAAGCGCGCACAAGCTCCACACACCACCACCGAATGCTCCTAGCAATAGCCGGCCTCTCCTCCTTGGAACTAGCAAACAATCCCACACAAACTCTCTATCTTTTTAACTCACTATTACTAAATTAGACTATAGTTTGGAAAGATAAAATTTGCATATGAAAATAGCCATGAGAGGGGGGTATTTATACTTGAAATCAAGTGAAATGGAGGGCCAAGATTGATTAGTTGGTTGTAGAATGGGGGGCCAAGATTAGAGTAGGAGTTATAAAAACTACCCACAACTATACAACCACCTCCATGAACACCATGACCATTTTTGAAAATCCCTCCAAAAAGAAGCAAACCGGCCACCATTCAAGAGTGTGCATTGCACGTGTACGTGTAGTGCACGTGCATGCAACTAGGCCAAATTTGTACAATTTAATTTGTACAAAAATAAAATAATGATAAATTAGTCTTCTACATAACAAGTTTAATTAAAAATAGATTCATTCATGGGCTTTATTTTTTTGGGCCAAAATAGTTATTAAAATAAATAAAAAATAAAATACATTTAGGTTTTAAGAAAAAGGCCTTTTCATTAATTTAAAATAAGGCTTTTTATTTATTTAAAGAAAAACTTTTGTACAAAATAATTTGAGAAAATATTTAAATATTTATACACATCATAATAAAATAATCCAAACAAAATATTGCACGTGCACACTACGTGCAAAATAAATAATTTTTCATTAATTGAAAAATCAGGGTATTACATGAAGTATAGCCAAAACCTCTTTTCATAGGTGGACAAGACTAAAGATTTTCTTTTTAAGCCTTTGCTCATATAAGCAATGGGGTGATTTTCCTGCATGAGTACAGCTCCTATTCCATTTTGGGATGCATCTGATTCAACATTGAAAGTCTTTGAGAAATCTGGAGCTTTAAGGATAGGTATTGAAACCAAAGCCTTCTATAGAGAATCAAAGGCAGTAGTTGCAGCTGCAGTCCACTTGAACGCATTTTTCTTCAAGAGTTGGGTGAGTGGAGAAGCTATACCTCCATAGTTCTTGACAAATTTTTTGTAATATCCTATCAAACCCAAGAACCCCCGTAACTCCTTCACACTGGTAGGTTCTGGCTACTGCTCTACGACATTTATTTTACTTGGATCCACCACAATGCCATCAGCACTAATGACATGCCCCAAATAACCAACTAATTTTTGGACAAACTTGCATTTGCTCTCTTTGGCAGTAAGTTGGTTCTTGCAGAACACTGAAAGAGCTTTATCTAAGTGCTGAAGATGGCTATCCTAACTTCTATAGATCAAAATGTCATCGAAAAAAACTACTACAAAATCTCTGAGGAAATCTTTGAAAATTTCATTCATTAGACATTGAAATGTTGCAGGTGCATTGGTTAAGCCAAATGGAATTACAACAAACTTGTAGTGCCCTTGATGTGTTCGGAATGCCATTTTGGGAATATCTTCCTCCTTAACCCTGATTTGGTAATACTCCGATCTCAAATCATTTTTCGAGAAGAATTTTGCTCCATACAATTCATCCAACAATTCATCAATAACTGGTATTGGAAATTTAGCCTTTATAGTTTGGGAATTAAGTGCTCATTAGTCAACACATAACCTCCAGCTACCATCTGACTTTTTCGCAAGTATGACTAGTGAGCTAGGAAGCACCAATGCGGGTGCGGGGATGCGGGTGAGGGGAATGCGGGTGTGGGAATGCGGCAATTTCTAAAAATGGTGAGATGCGGGTGCGGCTGGGATTCGGCTAATATTTAAATAATTAATTTTCATATTATATACTTATATTAATATTTATATTTTCGTATAAAAAAACCAAAATAATTTATATTTTCATACTTCCTGTATTCATTTAAATGACCTACAAAAGTGCTCAATTTATAGTCTATGTTATATTGTTATTCAATATATTTCAGTATTATTCAATTTTTCTTTCTTCTCGTTTTTTTCGGAAATCAAGAGTCGAGACTCAAGTAATAAATTCACAACAAGCATAGCATTATGGCAAGCAAGAATAGCAAGCAAGTAAGAATAGCTTTGTATAGCAAGCAAGAATAACATTATAGCAAGCAAGAACAGGATGCAAGCAATAACAAGCAAGCAAACAATTTATTTTTGAAATCAATTGTTATGAAAGAGAAATTCATACCTATGGTTTTGTATTTTGAAGAGAAATATGTTTTTTATACTATGTTCTTTTAAAGACTCAAAATAGGGTATCTCAGATCATAAACTGATTAGAAACAATTGTGTTACTAAGTTTTTCATTCATATATCTCAGATCATAAATATGGAAGGGAATACGATATAAATAACACTGACGCCAACCTAAAGAAATCCACTAGCACATGATAATCTAATATAAGTTGTTGTACTCAACATTCCATTGTGTTTCACCATTTTTTGAAATGATACAGTACTCAAATTCACAGCAAGCATAGCATTATGGCAAGCAAGAATAACTTTTTATCAAATCAAAAATAGCATTATAGCATTATAGCAAGCAAGAACAGCAAGCAAACAATTTATTTTTGAAATTAATTGTTATGAAAGACAGAAAGAGGAATTCATACCTAGGGTTTTGTATTTTTAAGAGAAATAGGTGAAGGCGTCGGCGGTGTAGAAAAGACGATGACGGTGGAGGAAGAAGACGATGTCGGAGAGAAGACGACGGTGGCAGAGGAAGAAGTCGACGGCGGAGAGAAGCTTCGACGGTGGTGGAAGAAGTCGACGAACAAGAAAGAACATGACAACGGCGGAGAGAAACAATGACGACATCGGAGAGAAGACGATGGTGGCGGAGGAAGAAGTTGACGATGAAGAGAAGCTTCGACGGTGGTGGAAGAAGTCGACGAACGAGAAAGAATACGACAACGGCGGAGAGAAGCAACGACGATGACGGTTGAAAGATTTGGGATTTAATGGAAGAGGAGATTTGAGAGATTTGGGGATTTTGGATTTAGGGTTGAAAGAGAGAAGAGAGAGAGAGAGCGGGACGGAAATGAGACAGAGAGAGGAGGAAATGAGTTATCGGTTTTTTTTAACGAACTCGATTCGCACCTGACCCGCACTCAACCCAATTTTAATAAAATATAAGGGGTGCAAATTTTGCCGCACCCTGTACGCCCTGCGCCGCACCCTAGCCGCACCTGAGTCCGATTCGAGTCTGATTCGGGTGCAGGCTCCCCCGTAAAGAGTCTGTGCTTCCTAGCTAGTGAGGCAGAAGGACTGTTACAAGTTCGAATTAACCTTGAGGTGAGCATCTTCTTCCCTTTCTTCTCTATATCATTTTTGTGGTAGTATGGATGTTTATATGGTCTAATACAAACTGGTTTCTACCCTTATAAACGAATCTGGTGATCTATCTTTCTCTTTGGAGGAAGTTGAGTTTGTGCAACAAACACTTCAGGAAATTGTTGAAAAACTTGTTTTATCTCTGGAGAATTGTGGGTTATTTCATCACCCTTGCTCTTGTCTAACTGAGGATCACAAAATTCTTCAATTTGTATCATGAAAGCTTGATGAACACAGCCCACTATCTTAGGTAGTTCTGATGCTTCCATAAGTTGTACCTGGGGATTAATAATCCCTTGTAACCTCTTCATAGAGCCAGAAACGCTAAAATCCGTTGTCATGCAACTGAAGTTTATTGTTACAGGACCTAATGACCTAAGCCAATGTGCCCCCAACACCATCTGCATAGGTCCAAGTGGAAGTAACAACAATTATGCCACCAACGATGTAACCCCTGTTTTTCATTTTATGTATTTTGGAGTGTATTTTTCATTTTTGTGTATTTATCTCTCTTGTATTTTTTTCTGAACCATATATTGGACTTGTTTTCAGTATATATTCTTTTTTTTTCATTTGAGCTCCTTGTGTTCGATTGATTGTCTCTTTTGTCTCGTTTTTCATCATTTTGATCTTTTCCTCATTTTTGGTCTCGTTCTCTTTATTTTATCATTTTTTTTTGTTATGGTGGTGTTTTGGTTGTATTTTCCTTTTCCCATTATTTTATCTCCTAATAAGATTTCCAAAGCCAAAAATCTCAATCCTATTTGCATTCCTATTGTTATTTAACCCAAAAATCCAAAACCCATTTGTATACCTATTACTAGATACTAATACCCACAACCCATTAACCCACATTTAAACTCCTATATATAAACCCCCTAATCCTTAAACCCTAAACCCTAACCCTAAATCTCCCTCTCCCTCTCCCTCTCCTTAAACCCTAAACCCCAATCCCGGCCCCTACTCACTCCCTCTCCTTGCTTGATCCCGGCTGCACTCCCCAAACCCGACACCAGTCCACCAGGCCGACCACCATATCCCCACACCACTCCGGCATACTTCATCTCCGAGCACCCTACATCCCCACCTTCGGCCACACCCAAACCCGAGACTCCATCTCCTTGATTGCCGACCTCCATACCACCATACAACCATCAACATCTTGCATCAATCCCTACATCTCTTCGTGGTGTTCTCAAAGTGGGTGCTTGCCACTTTGATCATCGTTGCTTCAAGGAGATCGTTCGTGAGGAGATTTTGTTCATTGTGCTTGGATTCGTTGCTTGTAGCGGATTTCGTTCGTGGGTTTTGCTTCTAGGATTGATTGCATCGTTCTTCATCCCCAAATTAAGGCAAGTAACTTGTACTCCAATTTATTTGTTTGATACAAGTCAAAAAGTTCACCTATAGTGTAGTTGGGTCTAGAGACAACTCTTGATTGTATTTTCCTTGATAGATTTTATCTCTATTGTGAAAATTTGGCCATAGATGACTCATGACACAAATCTTGACATAAAATAACCTAGGATTCGCCCATTCTTGATTTCTAGTCGTGTATGTGAAAATTTGTGTGAAATTGTGTTTTGATTGAGACCTATATGATATATTTGGTATGGACATTTTAATAACCCTAAATCATGATATTTAGACACTTGGTAGGTTGTATTTCAAATTTGGATGTGTTTGGACCAATATTCTTGAAGCTATGTCGTTTTTGTTTTGAATGGTGAAATCTGTATTTTCTTGCTGTTTTGTTTTGTTTGCTGTTTTGTTTTGTTTGCTGTTTTCGTCTATGCTACAGTCAGTATCTTGATTTCGGTATAAAATATGAGTTTTAGATAATTTCGTCTATTTTCAAACCCCTCTGACCTTGCTTGATTTTGATTTCGTATGACTGAGTTATGGCTGTTTTAGTACAGAGGTGTCGATCTTTTCCAATTTTATTTTTGGGTAATTTTGATAACAAACTATTTTCAAGAACTATGCTATACATATTATTTTGATTTGAAACTTTGGTCAGTGTTTCTTTTATTAAGTTAGGGATTACCCAGAATTTTGGTGAATTTTATTGATAAGTTCTATGTGATGTTTCATGCTAGTTTATAAAATTTGTACATGCTGTATTTTGCTCGCTATTCTATAAAGAATCCTATGATTCCTTATACTGTATGAAAAATATTTGTGAAATATGAAAGTTATTAAATTTTATCCATTTTCATATCCCTTTGGTGGAATTGGATTTCGTTTCACTGGTTGCGAGATAGCTTAGTTTTCGTACAGCAGTGTTGGGATTTCCAGATTTGCTAAACTATGTTTTCTTGATGGTTTCGTATTTTTGATGACTGATCTATTCTTACTGGAATATTATAAAACTCTATATTTTGATTCTAGACATATAGGGGAATACCCCATATTTTTTCTGGATTTAATTAAGAGGTTTTGATGTTGTTTTTCTGATTGAGAATTCGTTTTCCTGATTTCTGACTGAACATGTTTTCTGCTTTCAAACCTGTTTTGAGTTATGATGTTGTGAAGTACTATATGACTTAATTAGATTCGTGTGGATGTCTATTTTCCAGATCCTTCGATGGATCCATATTTGCATTTCTGTAGTGACAAGAATTACTGTTTTAGTACTGTACTGTCATGCTGTCCTGAATATGAACATATACTGTTTTGCTCGTTTATGTGACTGTATATTATCTATGCATGTTTATTTGTTTCCCTGAACCTAATACTGATTATACCATGTTAGTTTGACACTATTTCGTACACATCATACATGTTTGATGACCATAATAAAAATAACCAAGCCGGGATTTCTTAAGGGAAGATCTAGTAGTGGAAAATATGGAAACGTGTACTTGGAAGGGAACTAGCATTCCATACTGTTACTGTTACTGACTGTTACTGTTACTGTTACTGTTACTTTTCTGCTACTGTTACTGTTACTGTTAATATTACTGCTACTGTTACTGTTACTGATACCTGAGTACACTGCCCCATCATGGTCCACTATAAAATCTAAAAGCGAAACTGTTTGTTGTAGCAACCATGTAGTAAAAATCGGGATGCATGAAGTGCTACCTAGTTAGTAATACACACAAGACTATAAGAACATAAAACTGAGACTGTTAGACTGATACTGTTAGACTGAGACTGTTATACTGAGACGTACTGTTGGACTGATACTGATGTACTGTTATCCTGATTCACTGATATACTGAGTTTACTATTACTAGAGACTGTTAGTTGCCATGTGACACTGCTTTGACATAAAACAACTGTACTGATAGAATACCATGCTAGTTGACTGCCATGATATTAGTTAGTTTTCCCATGTGCTTATATATCCTACATTATTTGTGACCCGCGACTTGCAATTGACAGGTACTTATTTTCTTCTTTTCTCCTTCTCCTGCAAATTTACTAATTGCAGATTAGGATAGACGACTGCCAGATGGTATTGGCGAGATGATGTATTAGTGCTGGAGATTCTACTTTATTATTATTTTTTTTATTGTTGCTTGAACACTACATAAAGCGATTTGGTTTATTAGATATTTATTGTATTTGGGCGATGTCACCCAGGATATTTATTTTTGTCCAGACTCTGATTTATTTGAGAATATTGTATTTAGTTTCAAGTAAATTTCTGTTGGTAATCTGTTTCAATTATGCATGTTGGTTGATACTTTCGCTTCCAACTCTGATTATTTGTGTGAGATATTGTAAAGATTCTTGAACAGCTTATGAATGAAAAAAATTATTCACTGGGCTTTTGTTACGTATCCGTATTCTGTATTCTTTTTGGGAAGCGGGGCGTGACAAAGGATTCTCCTTGCATTGTGAAATGGACATCTTCTACCTTCCCTTCACTATGCATAGACTCTCCATTGGCGACTGTGACCCTATATCTTGGTTCACTTTGGATTGGTAAATTTGCCTTAAGAGTAGTTTGAGGATCCAAATAGTTATGTGTAGATCCAGTATCAATGAGTGTGTTACCTTCTTTAACATTATTCTTACCCTTAACTCTCATGGATTAGGGATACACCTAAGTTCCAACTAGTGCATGAAAATAAATTTCATGTTGTAGCACTCTCTTCTCAACACCCTCAGTCATTGCAGCATTCACCTCAACAGATTCCTCTTCATCTTCTTCTTCAAGCATCTCTGAGAAATATAACCTTTGTGATTTATAACGATGGCCCTGAGCGTACTGCTCATCACAGTTGAAGCAGAGTCCTTGGCCTTTCGTTCCCTTAATTCTTGTATGTAAACCTTCTAAGCACAAAATTAGTGGTATTAATAGACTCCTGCACTTTTGCAGTATTGCTTGAGGTTGGTGGATAGTTTGTGAGTTTCCTGGGTGTAATAGGACGTCTATAACTCTTTGTCAAGCAAGCAAGCTTCACTTCATACCCCCGAGCTAAGCCTATTGCTTCATTAACATGCTTCGACCTCTAGGATTTAACATCCCAACAAATTTCATCTCTAATCCCACTAACAAAGTGCTAAAAAAATGTGACTCGGTCCAATCTTCTACGGAAATAGCCCGATCAAATCGTGCACATAGGACTCCAAATCTCCCTTCTGCTGCAACTTCAATAACATTCCTCCATAATCTTGAAATTTGGTAGGTCCAAATCTTGAAATTAATTCTCCTATGAATTTAGACCATGAAATCTCATTCATATTAGGCTTAATATGCCTTCTAAACCATTGCGCTTCCCTTCCTCTTAGATTCAAAGATGCATATTTAAGCTTCTGATCATCAGATATTTCATAAAATTCAAGAAATTGCTCAACTCCACAAATCCACTCTGTTGGATCCCCTCATGAAACATCGGAAATTCTACCTTAAATGGAACCCTTGACATACTACCACAGTCCCCTCGCCCTTTGGAATTGCAAGGATTTGAGTTAGGGTTTGGTTCCTCAAGCATCGAAAGCAGAGAATGAGTCTTTGTGGATTGATCTGTTGATTTGACGATTGTAATGAAGCTATATTGGTCATCATTTGCTCCAGCTTGCCAAAAATGAGCCCTAATTTCATCGAAATCATGTCGCTCTTCAATTCATTCACCTCACCTTCAATGGCGGTTGTACTCCCTTCATCTCTACCATCGCCATCGCCGTGATGTTAGGGTCGGCCGGTTGGTCAGCACTGATCGTCGAACTCAGGGGAGAATCCATCCACAGGAGATAGGAGAGACATGACTTAGATTCAAGAGCAGAGTAGTGAGTCATGTGTAGGAGTCGATAGTGAGTAAGGGTACGCGCTTAGCGCACTTTATTTGAATTGTAAGTGAGCGGGAGGAGCTAAGGAGGGAAGTACTGTGTGTGTCGCACAGGCTTCTTGATTCTCTATTTATACATGAGCTGTAACTCCTGAGGGAATCAATCAATAAGAATCTTCTCTTATCTTCTCTAATCTTCTACTACTTTTCCCAAATCTTCCCTTATCCTCTTCTCTTATCTTCTTCCTCTAATCCTTCTTCCCCCTTCTTATCAGCATTGACAGCAAGCATGCCCCGATCCAGGATCCACCACGACCCACCACTTGACAACTTGGTATCAGAACCAAGCGAAGGCGATGGACGAGATGAAGAGATCGCGCCACTGGAGGGAGAAGTAGCCAATCTGAAGAGTCAAATGGCGGAGATCCAACTGAGGAGTAACTATCAAACCGAGAGAGTTGAATCAATAGCGGAAGGGATCAATGAAAGATTCTTCGCAATGGAAACTAGGATGAATGTTCGATTGGACGCCATGCTGTCGATGATACAGCAAAGCTTGCATCGAATCCCAAACCCACCCCTGCTGCCGACTCCCCCTATTAACCCCAACCAGCATCAGACACCCCCTCCACCCAACACCCATCGAGAAACCACCCATCCTAGTTCCACAATCCCAACCCTCCTCCATTCGTTCCTGACCCCGGAGGTTTCTTCTGAACACCATTCAAGGTGGAGTTCCCTACCTTCGAAGAAGGGGATCCGACGGAGTGGATTTGCGGCATAGAGTAGTTCTTGGAATTCTATGAAGTACCAGAGACACAAAAGCTCAAATATGCGTCGCTCAATTTGAGGGGAAGAGCTGCGCAATGGTTTCGCCGCCACATTAAGCCCCAGATGCCGGATATCTCTTGGCCCCAGTTTCTACAGGAGATACTCACAAGGTTCGGGCCCACGGAGTTTCAAGATTACAGCGGTATGCTTTCTAAGTTACAACAAAAGGGAGACCTCGAGTTGTACATTCAGGAATTTGATCGCCTCTCCAACTTCGTAGTGGATTGGACGGAGAAACATTATTTGAGTACGTTCATCAGTGGGTTGCGAGACGAAATTAGATGGGATGTTAAATCACAGAGGACGAAGAACGTGAATGAAGCCATGGGCCTCGTAAAGGGGTTCGAAGAGAAATTGGCATGTCTGAAGAAGAGCTATCGAGCGCCGTATAACCCCAAACCCACCGTACTCACTCCTCCACCTACAGCTGCCCATAATGTCCCTAGCTCCAAACCACCATACCCACACTTTGTGCCCAGAAGACTTAGCCTACAGGAGATGAGGGAACGAAGGGCGCGAGGCCTGTGTTTTAATTGTGACGACAAATATACCGCTGGTCACATTTGCAAGACCCAAAAATTTTATTACTTGGAATGTTTAAAAGGAGAAGACCAAGGGGATGAAGACTCCATGAGTACCTTAGTGGCTGAAGAACAACTGTTAGCAACAACTCAACTCACTCCCCACTCCACCTCCTCACCACCTTCCCTTGCATCTCAAAACTACCCTGCTTCTTCTCCGTCGCACCCCACCCTGCAGCAACCAGAAATTTCCCTACATGCTTTAATCGGCACTCAGACATACCCACAGACCATGAGGGTGAAGGGAACCATCAACAGCCGAGAAGTGAACATCCTCATCGACACGGGCTCCACCCATAACTACCTCGACCCCCACACCGCTGCGATCGCACAATTGTCCGTGAACAAAGAACTCCGATACAATGTCAAAGTTGCCAACAGCCAGGTGATGCAAAGTGAAGGGAAGGTGGAACATGCCTCCTTTACAGCCCAAGGAGTTCCACTACAGGCGGAGCTGCTGTTATTGCCATTGGGGCCGTCGCAAATGGTTCTAGGAGCCCACTGGCTTTGCACCTTGGGACCGGTCACGATGGATTTTGGCGAGATGACAATGGCCTTCAAGGTCGAAGGAAAAATGAAGAAATTGAAGGGATAGTGACACCTCAACTCCAAATGATGGAAGCTTCACAGCTTAAGGGAATGAAGAACTACGTTTGTCAAGCGTATCTCCTATAGGTTCAAGGCCTCGCTGAAGAGATTGAGAACCAGGCGTCCCCATACCCAGTCGACCTTCAAGGCACTCTTAGTCGATTTCCTGAAGTGTTCCAAGAGGCAATGCGATTACCCCCACATCGGCAGATCGATCATAAGATTCCCCTCCTTGATGGACACAAACCCGTATGTTTGAGACCTTACAAACACCCCCACTCTTACAAGGCAGAAATTGAGAAACAAGTTAGAGAAATGTTAGAAGCTGGATTCATTCGCCCCAGTCGCAGTCCCTACTCTTCCCCAGTAATTTTGATCAAGAAGTCGGACGGCAGTTGGAGGATGTGCGTCGACTATAGGGCTCTCAATAGTCAAACCGTCAAGGCCAAATTTCCCATTCCCCTCATTGACGAGCTGTTGGATGAACTGAATGGAGCGCGATTCTTCTCCAAGATTGATTTGAGGTTGGGCTACCACCAGATCAGAGTTCACAGCCACGACATCCCCAAAACTGCATTTCGAACCCACCACGGGCATTTCGAATTTGTGGTAATGCCCTTTGGGCTTACCAACGCACCGTCGACCTTCCAACAATTGATGAACAACATATTCGCGGAGTATCTCAAGAAATTTGTGTTGGTTTTCTTCAACGACATACTAATCTACAGCGCTTCTTGGGAGGAGCATCTAGCACATTTGGAGAAGGTACTGACCGTGTTGAAGCAAAACCATCTCCTCGCGAAACCCAGCAAGTGCAGCTTCGGCCGAACTTCTGTCAAATACTTGGGGCACACCATCAGCGCACCGGGATCGCAGTGGATGATCGCAAAATCCAGGCGGTAGAAGAATGGCCAGAACCCAAACTATTAAGGAGTTGAGAGGGTTCCTCGGGCTCACGGGGTACTACAGAAGGTTCGTGAAGGACTACGGAGCATTGCCTCACCACTCACTCAGCTGCTGCGGAAAAATGCCTTCAAATGGTCGATGGAAGCTTCAGAAGCATTCAAACAACTCAAAAAGGCTCTCACTACCACCCCCGTCTTACAAGCTCCAGATTTTTCCAAACCCTTCGTCGTCGAGACAGATGCGTCTAAGGATGGCATCGGTGCTGTTCTCATGCAAGACCACCACCCCATCACCTATATGAGTAAGGCACTTAAGGGAAGGAATTTGTCGCTCTCCACATATGAGAAAGAAGTATTGGCTATTTTACAAGCTATCAAACAATGGCGACACTATCTGTTAGGAAATGAATTCGTGATAAGAACCGACCAACAGAGCATTAAGCACATCCTGGAACAAAAGATCAACAAAGAAATACAAGAGAAGTGGCTGTGGAAATTGCTTGTGCTCACCTTTACTGTAGAATACAAAAAGGGAACTCAAAATCCTGCTGCCGATGGTCTTTCAAAGAAATCAGAACATTCCGAAGCCTGCTTTGAGATCTCCGTGGTGATACCCCAGTGGATTGAGCAAATCAAGCTGCTGATTAAGTGGAAGAATTCATCTGCAGAGAACGCGTCATGGATTGATATTGATGATCTGCGTGTCCAATTTCCCAATTTCGAGCTTGGGACAAGCTCGTTGTAAGGGAAGGGGAGTTGTTAGGGTCGGCCGGTTGGTCAGCACTGATCGTCGAACTCAGGGGAGAATCCATCCACAGGAGATATGAGAGACATGAATTAGATTCAAGAGCAGAGTAGTGAGTCATGTGTAGGAGTCGATAGTGAGTAAGGGTACGCGCTTAGCGCACTTTATTTGAATTGTAAGTGAGCGGGAGGAGCTAAGGAGGGAAGTACTGTGTGTGTTGCACAGGCTTCTTGATTCTCTATTTATACATGAGCTGTAACTCCTGAGGGAATCAATCAATAAAAATCTTCTCTTGTCTTCTCTAATCTTCTACTACTTTTCCCAAATCTTCCCTTATCCTCTTCTCTTATCTTCTTCCTCTAATCCTTCTTCCCCCTTCTTATCAGCATTGACAGCAAGCATGCCCCGATCCAGGATCCACCACGACCCACCACTTGACATGTGAACCGGCTCTGATACCACGTTGTCAAGAACTCCGCCTTTGGGTTGCTTGGAGTTGGGCATTAATGGAAGAATCAAGAGTTAGGGTTGAGAATTTGGGGGAGAATTTTGGGGAAGAACTAATCGAATTTTTATTCATAAACTTTCCCTTCGATGTTTACATAATTAAAGGCAGTTATTACCAGAAAACGACAAAACAACAAGCACGTGCACAGCACGTAAAATGAAAGAGAACAATTACAACGGAAAATAGTGCACATAGTGCGTAAAAAGCTGATTCACAGCCGATGCAAACAATCTAAGCACTATTCCGCTTCTTGCTTGGCTCCTTCTTAACTCCGATGTCCTCTCCGATATCAGCATCCCTGAAATGAATGCCTCTTTATGTTTCTCGCTTTCGAAGTACTTTGACCCATTGCTCATCTCATAGACAATCCTCTCAACTCTCTCTTTGTCAACTCCCCCCAAAATCTAGATTCAATTAAATTTACCCAAAACCCTAATTTTTGAAGACTTGCCAACTTTGGAGTTGGTGTAGACGGTGTGGTACGACTGCCATGGTCGGTCGCCGTTGGAGGTGGACCCCATGATCGGCCATTTTCAGGTATTGAGGGGAAAATGGAAGGAGGACTGAAAAGAGGGAAGGAGCGCCAAAAAGATGGGATTATTAACCGCGAGTCTTTGAGTTAGCATGTGATATGCATGTGTTTGCATGGGCTTGTATAGGGAGGGTTTGTATGGGCATGTTGGAGTTGGGTTTAAGTGGGCTCATTAGCTAACTTTGAAGTGAAAGTGATCCTTAATTGACATGTTTGATCTGTCGATCACTATTTCGAGATTTGTTTTGAATTTAACACAGTTCGAACATGTGGTTGGATTTCGTATTGGATTCTTCATTAGTTAATACTGTACTGAGCACAGTTATGCAAAACATTTTTTCTATCTCTATTTTGACATTTGTTTTAGATTTATCAAAACACTGATAGATAGATGATTGGATAATGTATTAGACCCTACAGTAGTGAAGAAGATCTGCAACTGATAATAAGGTGCTTATATGACACCATACATGTATTACATGCTTATCATAGTATTTCATTCTCTATTTGGTTTACTTATTGAAAATTGGTGTCAATATGTTAGTATGGATTATGGGAGAATAGAACATGTAAAAGATATGAGCTTTTTTATCTATCCTATAGAAATAAGGTGACACTTAAATATTATTTAAATAAAATTTAGACAACAAGCTACTTCACCAGGTGTACTTAGTAGTTGTACTCTTGAGTTATTTGGTTAAAACTTTTTTAAAAGAGATCATCGTGACGAGCTGCTACAAAAAAGGCGATTTGAATTGCGATTTTTACTGTCCATCGTCTCCGACCTTCAATCTCCAGATCCGGCCTCCCCTCACTTCCTTCCCCCATCCTCCCTTCTTTATTTTTGTTCAGTTTCTCCTCCTCTACAAACCCATATCCCCCGTTTCCCTTCCCTCCCAGTTCCTCGGCGAGCAGTTTCCCCCCCTCATTGTTTCGGATCGAGCTCCCTGTCGGCTCATTGGGGACGCCGTCTCTCTCTTCGGCTCTCCGAAGGCCCTGTTCGCGCCTCCCTCGGCGTGGTCCCAGCCAGCGACGCTCCCCCGCTGCTTTCCTGGCTCACTGTGTTGCCCCGACCCTGTTTCCTCGGTGACGCCCGACCCCACGCGCTGGAGTTCCTGGGTTCGGTGAGTTTTTTCTTCCACAGTCGCGCTCCCTCTCCCGCGGCCACTCAGGTCGTCCACTGTAAGTTCGCCTGTGAGTTCACCGGATCACTGTAAGTCTGCCTGAGCTCTAAGTTTACTTCTTTTTCTTGTAGTATTAATTTTGGGAGTAGTGATTGGGGTTGTTTTGTGCTCCGCTATAACTTTTGAGAGCGGTTTCGGTCCCCAAGCTGTGGTTTTGTCCAGTTTGACCGATTTTTTTTCCTGTACTGTGTTCCCCTTGGGGATTAACACATCCTGTGGTTTGCTCAGCGCCGAGCTGCTAGAACTTGAGCAATTTCGATTGTTCTATTCTTCCTCTCTTCATCTAGTTCATCCTCTTTCTTTCTCTTTCTATTGGAGGGTGCGATTGCCACTCTGTGGACTGTGTTGTATACTTCTTGGCAGTGCTGTATTGGTGGGTGTGGTTCTGTTTGCTGTTGGGCTCCATCGTTCTGTACTTTTCCTCTGTTAGTGTTTAGATTTGAGCCTATCTAGGGCTGATTTATACCATGGCTCTCTCTAAGTCCGTAGCTAGTTCTCCCAGTTTAGATTCAGTTCTGGATTTAATGGGGGACTCGTCTCACCAACTTTTGGCTGACATAGATGATCACCGAAGCTCTCCCATCTCCTCTAACTCCCGTTCTCCGCGTTGGTCTGACCCTCATTCGGTCTGCTTCAGATGCCTTATTCCTGGGCATTTTAAACGCGAGTGTGTTAACAAACTGAAGTGCTTCTTCTGTGATAAGTTTGGTCACTCTCGCAGTCGATGTTTCTCCCCTCAGAAACTCCTGGGTCTTCCCAGAGGCCATCCCCTTCCGGCCAAACTCCTTGCCTTTCTTAATTATCCCCTCTTAAAACGCAAGCTTCACGCCTGCTTGGCTAGTAAGCTCACTATTGTTAATGGAAAGGACCTCGTCTCCTCAGTTGTTGATTCGCTGCTAGCTAAGAACTTCACTTCTTCCTTCTCTCCCGATTGTGCTTCTCCTGCTTCTCTTCGACCTTCTAATATTGCTAACCTATTGATGGATCGTAAGGTTTATCCGAATCTCGTTTCCTTCCCTCGCTCATTTTCTTTCAAGGTTCATCCACGATCTATCTTAAGGGCCCCTTCGTTGAGTTGGAACTTTAGTAAATATCCTGGATTGTTTTCATCTTACTTCTCTTCTCTTTATTGGTCTCGTTGTGCGAGGGGGCTCACTCGGCACTGCCGATCTTCGGCTCCCTAAGTGCACCCTATCAAGACTATTGTTTTTGTTGAGGTCCCCTCTTTAGTTTTTAATAATCCTTGCGCATTAGGGATATCTTATCCCAAATGGGCTAAGTTCTCGTTTCATTTTCCGGGATGCTTATTTTCCTTGTATCAACATTTAGGAGTTCAATTGTGGCTCAATCAGATCCTGATGGATATTAAACCCTTCTTGTACTCTATCCCCCCTGAGTCTCCCCCGGTCACGGATGACTCTTCTCTCCCCCGTCGTTCCTTTATTACTAGCGCCGTCCCTATTGCCTCGTCGGTGGCCCCAAGTTGCTCCTTTACCCCATCTCTCCGCGTCGAAGCTAGCTCTTCTGACCTTGAGTCTACTTCACCCCCTTCAGCGATGGTAGCAACCCCCCCCCCCCCCCGTGAAGCGAAGATACAATAAGAAAGTCTATAATACTTCTCAGATTCGAGTGAGTGCCTGTATTCTTGCACGGAAGGCAGCTTCCGTGTCAGGTCATCACCTGGTGCTCAGTTAAGACTTGTTTATGCTTTGCCATCCGTAGTTTAGGCAGTCTGTTTTGGCCTCCGTTGAGCTGCTAGAGTTCTCAGGGACTGCTAGTGGAGTTGGTGGTTTTCGAGTGGGGAGTTTTGGCCTCCTGGCTCTTGGCGCTTTCCTGTCGTCCTGATCTTCCTTCGGAGTCAGATAGTTTGGTTTGGCCCCATCAGAAGCTTGATTTTCCCGGATGATGGCTCCACCCCCGTCCTTTTTCTCGGTGTGGCACTTCGTTTTGATCTCGCACCCTCCGCTTGGCGTGCTATTCAGCCTTTTTTGTATTATTAGTGTATTCTTGTTTCTGTTTTACTCCTTGTAAATTAAACCTCTGATTATTGTCTGTAAATTAACTGTTTTTATTGATTTATATATGTTTTGATGGCTGGAGCCATTTGGCTCTATCCGATTCATCAAAAAAAAACTTTTTTAAAAGACCACAGAGAGATTTTCCACCGTATTTGCTAAAAAAATTGTACTATGCTCTTACTCATATTCTTGCACTCACATATTATGCTCTTACTCATATTCCTACACTCACATATGACAATCACATGTAGGTGTGACAACATCCTTCCACTTGCACCACAATTACTCTGTTTACCTGCAACTTACTATCTTCACTTCCTCAATCATACGTAACCTCATCTTTGCATATAGTCTACACTCAAGGGCGTATCTAAGTTTCAGGGGGCCCTAAGCAAGTTTTAAAATGAGGCCTTTTGCAAGTTTACAAAACAAAAAATGAGACAAACTTTGAGCCTTGGAGGACAAACTACTTAAATGAAATCAAATTTATGTATATATCCTTCCAAAAAAAAAATTTGATAACGTACGCATTTTCCATAAAATGTATCATGGCAAAAAGAAACTCGGACAAACTCTAACAATAAAAACAAAATACATGATCTCAACTATTTTAAAAAGTCTTACTTGCTACATTTAAATCTTTACATTGCATACACAATTCATGTTCACCAAAGCAAGCTCATTGTTTGCATCCAAAATTTGCCTACAAAATAAAACACAAAAAAAAATATATCACTTAAACATGACTGTTCTCACATTTTAAGAAGCAAAATCATTGGTTATGCTTTGATAGTCGAACTTTCCTATTAGATCATGTTCAATTGATAACATGACTAACCCATTCAACCTTTCTTGTGACATGGTTGACCGAAGATAAGTTTTGATCAACTTCAACTTTGAAAAACTTCTTTCTGCCGATGCAACTGTAACTAGTACAGTTAGCAAAATTCTATAAGCTATCCGCGCATTAGGAAAACCAATATTGCTATTTCTTTCTTTCATAAAACTTAGCACTTCAATTGGTCTCTTTGCTTCATCTGGTAAGACTTCCATTAAAATTTTTAACTCTAAAAATAAGTCTCTTCCATCCACATCTGAGACGTCGCCTTGTTTCAAAAAGTTTTCAGGATTCAAACAATCACTTTCCAAACTACAATCACTGACACAATTTAACTTCTTCAAATCAAACAGAAATTCAAATATCTTTTCATATGTTTCAAATTGTTCAAACCTATTCTTAGAGAATAAAGAGCCTGATCTACAATAAATATGAAATAATTAACTCTAAAAGATTCTTCAGCTGATTGTATCACATCTTCACTAGGAGTTTCATCAAATTGTTTTTTTTCTTTTAACTAACCGTTTTTCATAAAATATTGCCTCAATACCATTTCATTTGCCATTTCTTTAGCTTCAACCATTGCTTCATCAAAGCCAGTTTCTCTATATTTTTCAAAAAATGAAATGAGTCCTTTTAATTCTTCTATGGCGACATTAATATTCATATCTTCACTTTGAAAAATTTTACTCGCAGAGTTGATTGCAAATAATAAATTATGCCAAATAATCATGCCAAATAAAAATTCAAAATTCTCCATTTCATTTTGGCTAATGATGCAGCTTCACTAATTACTTTAGGATCATCATTAGAATTGGCTACATCAATTAAAGCATCTCTTATTTGTAACGGTTGATATCTTATAGCTTTAACACTTTAAATACGACTCTCTCAACGTGTTTGTGACAATGGTTTAAGTGTTAGGCCTTTCACATTATCTTTGAAAATTTCCCAACACTTTGTAGAAGCTGAAAATAAACAATATATGCATTGGATAATTCCAAAAAAAGATGTAGCTTTAGCACAAGAGTTAGCCATATCACAAAGAGCAAGATTAAGACTATGGCAACCGCATGGAGTGTAAAAGGCTCTAGAATTAATTTCAAGTAATCTTTTTTGTACACCTTTATGTTTTCCTTTCATATTAGATCCATTGTCATATCCTTGTCCTCTAATATCATCAATATTAAGTTGATTAGTCTCTAATCACTTTCAAGCTCCTTAAAAAGGCCAAGACCCGATGTATCATGCACTTTCAAAAATCCTAAGAAAAACTCTTCTACTTTGATTGGATTTGAAGAAACATCCACACATCTTACAACTAGTGATATTTGTTCTTCATGGCTTATATCTGGAGTACAATCAAGTATAATAGAAAAATACTTCGCTTCCTTAATTTTCTTCAAAATTATATTTTTAATCTGATTCGCCAACATTTGAATTAATTCATTTTGAATACTAGGACCAAGATAACGATAATGGATTTCACTTCTATTAATGCGTCTAAGATGTTCTTGCATTACAGAATCAAACTCACCGATCATTTCAATAAAACATAAAAAGTTTCAATTATTTCTTTAATAATTTTTTTCAATATGTCCACGAAATCCCATATTATTTTTAGCAAGAGTATTCACAAGGGCAATTATCCTCACTAATACCTTCCTCCAATGTTCCCTCTCTTTTCAATCTAACTTCCAATTCAAACCATTTACTTAAACAAGCAAGATGATCACTACTAGTTTCATGTTCCTTAAGTCATTTGACCAAGATTTCTCCTATCATTATATCCTTCGGAAACCAAATTAGAGACATTTGTTTGTTGCGTAAACAATTTACAACAAAAGCAAAAAAAACTTTGTCTAAGGAATTTGAGTACACCAACCAAACTCTATCTTGTTTCTCTCCGTTTTGTAATTGTCTAATATAGTATGAGCAAGAGAAATGTCCATTGAAATCATTTTGAGGAAAGTTGATATCATTAACTCTAATTGGACCTTTTACTACCAATAAGTCTCTAAAATCTTGATTAACAATCCCCCATTTTCCTGGATCATAATTTAAAGGTTCATACTCTTTGTGTACATATTCATTATGATCAATTTCATTTACCAATTTATTAACTTGGTTAGCTTCTTCATTTGCCAATTTTTCAAGTCCATCATCCTTATTATGCTCCTCATTCATTACATGTTCAAATTCCTGTAAAGGCCCCAAAATTGTATAGGGCCCCCCTTTTTTAAAAAATTTATTCACTATAAAAAAAAATTAAAAAAGGGGAAAGAAACCCAACCATCTCTCCGATTTCTCTCCGCTGTTTAATTTTAATCCCTATCTTCCTCTCTCTCTCTCCAATTTCCATCCCAAATTTTAATGCTCTCTCTCTTCACTGTTCTTCTTCTTCAAGACTTCAAATCTTCTTACTTCTTAGTTCTTCATCCAGTGATCCAGAACCACTGAACCAGAAATCACCGTCCCCGCATTGTCTGTCTCCCGTCGCCGCGTCATACGTCGCCAACTCGCCATTCGCCATCTGTGGACACGCTGTGCCAACCTGCCAGGTAATTACCCTATAATTTCTTTGTCTTCAGAACCTCTGTCTTCATCTTTTTTTTCCTTTTAATCATCTGTGGACAGACTGTGGAATGTGGTGACCCGGTGTTAGTGTTATTATTTATTAGTTAATACTATTTAATCATCTTGTTAGTGTTCAGTGGTTTACAGTTTATTTATTAGTTAATACTATTTAATTATCTTAATAGTTAATACTATTTATTCGTCAGTGGAATGTGGTGTTAGTATTCCTGTTTGCATCTTATTTTTTAAAGTCAATTTAAATTGATTCATTTGGTGCTGAGTGAGGGCCACCAGTGGTGTGACGAGTATGCTGACCCTGATTTTGAAAGTGAGAACATTAAAAAATTTGTACGGTAGTTGGTCAAATAATTTATATTGTGTTCTCAAATCAAACATTAAATAATTTGTATTGTGTTACTAATCACCGAATAATTTGTATTGTAATTGGGTATTTGAGATTATGTAAAGAAATAATTGCATTATTAATTTAGTATTTGTATTTTATAATTTCAGATATTATTCGGAGGAGTATTCATTTATTGATTTGGGACTGAAATTGGAGAAAATTATTGAAGATTTCAAGAAGAAGGCAAATTTCGAAGCTACAATAATTAGGTACTATTGTTCCTTAACTTTGTTATTTAAAATTTGTATTGTTAATTTAATATTTAAAGTATGCCCCCTAGAAAGTATGATTCCGGACATGAAAAAAGAAAAAAGAAACAAAGAACTGAAGAATTTACCAAATCTCAAAAAGTTGCAATGGACAAATTTTTAAAAAATACTAACCGAACTAATTTGACTAGTGAAAATATTGAACCTCAAGAGTTGGTTAATGAGGAACATATAAATGAATCAGTTGATGAGAAATTTGAACATGTAATGAATGAGGAGCATAATAAGGATGATGGACTTGAAAAATTGGCAAATGAAGAAGCTAACCAAGTTAATAAATTTGTAAATAAAATTGATCATAATGAATATCTACACAAAGAGTATGAACCTTTAAATTATGATCCAGGAAAATGGGGGATTGTTAATCAAGATTTTAGAGACTTATTGGTAGTAAAAGGTCCAATTAGAGTTAATGATATCAACTTTCCTCAAAATGATTTCAATAGACATTTCTCTTGCTCATACTATATTAGACAATTACAAAACGGAGAGAAACAAGATAGAGTTTGGTTGGTGTACTCAAATTCCTTAGACAAAGTTTTTTTTGCTTTTGTTGTAAATTGTTTACGCAACAAACAAATGTCTCTAATTTGGTTTCCGAAGAATATAATGATTGGAGAAATCTTGGTCAAAGACTTAAGGAACATGAAACTAGTAGTGATCATCTTGCTTGTTTAAGTAAATGGCTTGAATTGGAAGTTAGATTGAAAAAAATCAAACAATTTATAAAAGCGTGCAAGAAGAGATTAACAAAGAGAGGGAACATGCCAGTCAAAAAAAACAAAGAGAGGGAACATTGGAGGCAGGTATCAGTGAGGATAACTGCCCTTGTGAATACTCTTGCTAAAAATAATATGGGAATTCGTGGACATATTGAAAAAATTTATCAAAGAAATAATGGAAACTTTTTATGTTTTATTGAAATGATCGGTGAGTTTGATTCTGTAATGCAAGAACATCTTAGACGCATTAATAGAAGTGAAATCCATTATCGTTATCTTGGTCCTAGTATTCAAAATGAATTTATTCAAATGTTGGCGAATCAGATTAAAAATATAATTTTGAAGAAAATTAAGGAAACGAAGTATTTTTCAATTATACTTTATTGTACTCCAGACATAAGCCATGAAGAACAAATGTCACTAGTTGTAAGATGTGTGGATGTTTCTTCAAATCCAATCAAAGTAGAAGAGTTTTTCTTAGGGTTTTTGAAAGTGCATGATACATCGGGTCTTGGCCTTTTTAAGGAGCTTGAAAGTGAATTAGAGAGTAATCAACTTAACATTGATGATATTAGAGGACAAGGATATGACAATGGATCTAATATGAAAGAAAAACATAAATGTGTACAAAAAAGATTACTTGAAATTAATTCTAGAGCCTTTTACACTCCATGTGGTTGCCATAGTCTTAATCTTACTCTTTGTGATATGGCTAACTCTTGTGCTAAAGCTACATCTTTTTTTGGAATTATCCAACGCATATATTGTTTATTTTTAGCTTCTACAAAGCGTTGAAAAATTTTCAAAGATAATGTGAAAGACCTAACACTTAAACCATTGTCACAAACACGTTGGGAGAGTCGTATTGAAAGTGTTAAAGCTATAAGATATCAACCTTTACAAATAAGAGATACGTTAATTGATGTAGCCAATTCTAATGATGATCCTAAAGTAATTAGTGAAGCTGCATCATTAGCCAAAAATGAAATGGAGAATTTTGAATTTTTATTTGGCTTGATTATTTGGCATAATTTATTATTTGCAATCAACTCTGTGAGTAAAAATTTTCAGAGTGAAGATATGAATGTAGATGTCGCCATAGAAGAATTATAAGGGCTCATTTCATTTTTTGAAAAATATAGAGAAACTGGCTTTGATGAAGCAATGGTTGAAGCTAAAGAAATGGCAAATGAAATGGTATTGAGGCAATATTTTATGAAAAACGGTTAGTTAAAAGAAAAAAACAATTTGATGAAACTCCTAGTGAAGATGTGATACAATCAGCTGAAGAATCTTTTAGAGTTAATTATTTCATATTTATTGTAGATCAGGCTCTTTCTTCTCTAAGAATAGGTTTGAACAATTTGAAACATATGAAAAGATATTTGAATTTCTGTTTGATTTGAAGAAGTTAAATTGTGTCAGTGATTGTAGTTTGGAAAGTGATTGTTTGAATCCTGAAAACTTTTTGAAACAAGGCGACGTCTCAGATGTGGATGGAAGAGACTTATTTTTAGAGTTGAAAATTTTAAAGGAAGTCTTACCAGATGAAGCAAAGAGACCAATTGAAGTGCTAAGTTTTATGAAAGAAAGAAATGGTAATATTGGTTTTCCTAATGCGCGGATAGCTTATAGAATTTTGCTAACTGTACCAGTTACAGTTGCATCAGCAGAAAGAAGTTTTTCAAAGTTGAAGTTGATCAAAACTTATCTTCGGTCAACCATGTCACAAGAAAGGTTGAATGGGTTAGCCATGTTATCAATTGAACATGATTTAATAGGAAAGCTCGACTATCAAAGCATAACCAATGATTTTGCTTCTAAAAATGTGAGAAGAGTCATGTTTAAGTGATATTTTTTTTGTGTTTTATTTTGTAGGCAAATTTTGGATGCAAACAATGAGCTTGCTTTGGTGAACATGGATTGTGTATATAATGTTTATGTAGCAAGTAAGACTTTTTAAAATAGTTGAGATCATGTATTTCGTTTTTATTGTTAGAGTTTGTCCGAGTTTCTTTTTGCCATGATACATTTTATGAAAAATGCGTACGTTATCATTTTTTTTCCGAAAGGATATATACATAAATTTGATTTCATTTAAGTAGTTTGTCCTCCAAGGCTCAAAGTTTGTTTGTATTTAAATAGTTCTCATTTTTTATTTTGTAAACTTGCAAAAGGCCTCATTTTAAAACTTTCTTAGGGCCCCCTGAAACTCAGATACGCCCCTAGATCCACCAATGCTGATGTTGGAAAGAATCCGGCCTAGACCAGACCCGTTTCTTCTGGCCTGCGGGGGCATCAGCTTCCTCACCGCGCGCCATGATCGCCATAGTCAGGCATCTTTGTCAATCTCATCGCTACCATCCGATCCTTCAAGAAGGTCTCCGACGTCATGAGAAATGAACCTCCTTAGTTTCTTCCTTATAGTCCTTTTCAATTGGAACTTATTTTGATTGTTGGTTTTGAAAGTTTTTGCAGGGTTTTTCGGTGCTACGCAGTTGCCTTTCCTCTGTTTTGTGGCCGTTGCAGAGATGGAGTAGAGTTTCATCACTAAGTTCTGGTGGGTAAGTCTTTCTTTCGATTTAATACTGCTTTTGTTTTTTCGGTATAGATTGTTTCTTACTAGATTGTGTCCATTCAGATTTTGGATTACTGGGCTAGTAGGGGAATGTTGCAGATCTTGTATGCATGCAGGGTTGGCCTTGAGTTCATGGGGGTCCGAGGTGAACTTCTAAAATGGGCCATGATACATAATGTGAGAATTTTTTTAAAAAATTATATGCTTAATTCTCTACAGAGGCGTGAACGAAAGAGGGAAAGGATGCCACATTTTTTTTAAAATAAATTTTGTTTATTTTAACCGTGTTCTGAGCTCTCAAGTCCGTGGGCAGACTGGTTTGTTCTACTATTTGATGTTGGTTATAAACATTTATTTTGTCATATTAAATGTATACTGTTACAATTGTGAAAAAACGACATATATAGATAATAATTTAAAAAATTGGGACCCCTCAAATTGGCCAAAAATCGGGGGCCCGATTGGCCACCTCTCTCGTCTCTCCATAGGGCCAGCCCTACTTGTATGTCTGATTTTTCTCTTTCGATATTATTATGATTTGATAATCAGAAAAATGCATTGCGGTTTTTCTTGACGCAATTTTAGTGTTTTTTTTTTGATAAAAAAGATGACTACTGTCCTCGCTTCATTAATGATAATTAACGAAACAATCGATAAATAATACATAGTCTGCCCGAAGGCCCCAAAGACAACCAAAATAGTCCTAAAACAAAGGCTAACGCCTCAATAGCCAACACACGGCGAACAATCAAAAGAGAATACAAGTAACCACAACACCATCATCTCCCAAAAGTTAACAATCCCCCAAATGTCGCCCTACATGAGAGGTAGCCACTCCTCGTCTCCCTCCAAACGCAATTTCTTCCTGGAACCTAGATATCCTATCCATTCATGAATGTAAAGGTAAATTTTGTGAATCAATACTGAACATCTATGATTAAAACTACAAAAGCAGAAATCGTTTTGGTCTACCCATAGGTTCCAAATCGTAGAAGCAACTGCTATTTTCCCATCAGATCTATCCCCCTTCCTAATACTGATAGTTCTTACTAATCCCCACACCTCTGAACTCGATTTAGGGCACTCTAAAATGCCTAATTTAGGACCCATAATCCCCCAAACCGTTCTTGCTCGAATGCAATTGAAAAGACTGTGATCCGTATCCTCGTCCTGAATTTGGCATCTAGCACAAACAGTGTTAACCGCGATGTCGCGTTTCGTCAAATTGACCTTTGATAAAATAACATCATTAGCCACCAACCAGAGAAAGACTTTAACTTTAGTTGGAACTTTGATGTACCATATAACGTCAGCTACCTCGCTTCTTCTTCCACCGTCGTTGAGCCGTTTGTATAATGAGGAAACAGTGAATCTGAAATTCGACTCCAATATCCATCGTCTCTCATCGTCAACCCCTTGAGAATACCTTCTTTCTATACGAATGTAGTTGTTTAGAATCTGTAGTTGAATGATAGACTCTTGCTCTAAGGAGTCTTTGAGCTCTAGTCTAAGCCTGTTGTTGTGCCTAACGTCACTCACCAAGGAACCGTTGTTTAGAACTGTGCTGGCTGCCAATGGGAAGAGTCTCATGAGGGTTTCATTTCTGCACCATTTATCCTTCCAGATGAACAGCGCAATTTAAGTGTTGTTGTGATGATAAGAGCATTCCCGGATAATATTGATGGACAGCGCAAAGAGATGGTGCTAATTAATTCGGGAGGTTGGGAGTTACTTGCTTATTGCTTGTGGAGTTATCTATGTTTTCTCGGTAACTATAATACTATTCTACGCTTACATTTTACTTTTTTGAATGAACGAACAAGGATCAGAAATCGCAGCCATTCTGAGATTGGTAATTTACTGCAGAGGACAATGTGTTCATGGTCATGATCTCAAAATTGCAAAGCTATTTTGAAATTTGAGATCTTGTGTAATGTATTGATATCATCAACAAAATTAAATGACGAAACTGTTGTTTTTTACTGATACACAGTTGTTTGTGTACCGTCAGGGATTCATGTACATTGGCTTCCTTAAGCGTGCACAAGAACAGAAGTATCAAGAGTGAAAGCTTCCACATGCATAGAGGCAAGCTTCGGATCCAACTCATTAATTTCTTAGTCTACTATAATAATAATAAATCGCTTCGTTTTTAGTAATATTTAGGTGCCACAATTTTAGTACAAGTCAGAGGCCTTTTAAGGGTTGGCAAACGGGTCGACCGGGTCGGGTCGGGTCGAACCCGTCCGGGTTGGAACCCAACTAGGGCAGGTTCGGGTCGGGTCTAAGCGGTAACCGGGCTGGGCCGGGGCGGGTCGGAATTGCAAAAACTCGACCCGCCCAACCCGGGTCGGGTCGCGGGTTGGCCCGTCTAATTTTTTTTTAGTTAAAAAAATATATAATTTTAATAATAAAAAAATGTAATAATAATAATAAGAATCAAAGTGTGAAATTGCCAAAAAAATATATATATATTATTAATATGATTTCAACTCATACAAGTTTCCCAATTTGTAATAAGAAACAAAAATTTTCTACAAATTTGCTTTATACAATAACAAATTTCTTTGATATAATTTCAATTTTCTTTAATTATCCTAATTTTTTATAACAAACAAAGATTTTATACAATTTTTTATACATTTACAATTTTCTTCAATTTGTTGGTCTTCAATTTGTTGTTGTTGTTGTTGGTCTTCAATTCTTCCTGTTGGTTGCTATTGTTGTTGTTGTTCTTCCGGCGAGTTGCTTCCACTTGTAGACGTGTCGAATTATTTTCCTTGAGTCCTATCTTTGGCCTTCATCCAGTCTTCCGTGCAGACGAGCATCTCCAACGATTGAGGCTTCAAGCGATTCCTGTAATCGGTTAGAACCCTACCACTTGTAGAAAATGCACTTTCTGAAGCAACTGTAGAGACAGGAGGAGTTAGTAGATCTTTAGCCATATATTTAAGAATACTATAAGTTTGTTCATGGTCTTTCCACCATTGTAAAATATCAAGTGTAGAAGTAAAACTTTCAAAATCTTGTTGATTATACCAATGTAATTCATTTGGTTGATTAGTCCTAGATTTTTTTTATTGAAGTTGTGCAAGTAAATGAAATGTGGCATCATCTAATTTATTCTTACCCTTACCTCTAGAAGTAGCAGAAGAAAAACTAACTAAAGTAGTACTACTAGATGAAAAACTTCTTTCATAAAAATCATACAAGTTATTTAATGTCGGTTCAAATTTAGCTAAATATGTTTCCAAATCAGTTTCTGAATCATCTTCCCCAAGTAAATTTACAAATATTTCAATCAAACTCTTTGTACCTTCTAATTTGATATGAGGATCCATCACAGTAGCAATACAATAAACATAGTAGGATGATTAAAATTCTTCAAAATTTTGGTGTATGCAGGTTTCACAATATGACCAATAAAAGCATCATCATCATTTCTTTGAAAGTTTGCATCATAGTAACTATTGAAATAAAAATGCTACTAGAAGTAGATTCATAAGATTTTGAAAATTTGAAAGTTGTGATTTTAAAAGGTTCTAAAGATTTTAACAAAGATTCGGCATAAAACCAAGCTTGGGGAGTCATTTCAAAATTTGGCATGTTTTTTGCCATACAAAAAACATTTATACATGCTTTATATTCAGTAACAACATGTAGCAAATCAAAAGTAGAGTTCCATTGGTGTTTAACATCCTTTGGAAATTTTCTAAAAGTTACATTTTTAAGCCTACACCAAGCTTTCCATTCTTGAAATATAGAGCCACTTTATGCAATAAAATGTACACAATTTCTAATGTTAACTATATATGCATCTTGAACACATAAATTTAAAATATGACATGCACATCTAATAGGAAAAATATTGTCAGATGGAGGGTTTAATATGGTTTTTAATATACTAATTGATGCATTATTGTTAGATGCATTATCAAAACTTATACACATAATTTTATCACAAATATGAAAAACATCACAAATTTCTAAAATATGATTTGCAATTTCATTACCACTATGGGGATAGGACAACGCGGCAAGTGATATGATCCTTTTTGAATAATTCAATCACTGTCGATCCAATGACAAGTTATTCCCATCATTGGAATATTGTTGCAACCCGTCCAACAATCTGAAGTTAAAGAAACTTTACAAGTTAAACTCCATAAAATGGCAATCAAAGCTTCTCTCATTTCATTGTACATTTTAAAACAATCAGACTTCAAAGTATTCCTATATATTCTGTTAAAATGCGGGTTTAATGCAGTTTAATTAAAAGTTTCTAAGTCCATACTCTCAGAATAGGAAAATGGTAACTCTTCCTTAATTACTAGTTGGGCCATTTCCCGACGAACAAGTTCGGGATCATAAGGGTGAGTATCAACTAGACCGGTCCCAGGGTGGTTTTTTGTTGGCCAGATAAGTCTACAAGAAGTTCCTTGAGTACATTTTGGATGTGTCGTTTTATTGTACCTGTCCCCTCACTCTTCTTCCATTTGTATGCTTTCGAATAAGTTTTACAAATTTTTATACCTACACCTGAATTTTCTTCATCGAGAACATAATCATAAAATTTGTGTCAATCACTAGTTTCCCGGCCCTCTAGTTTTCCTACTACTACCCGGTTGTGTAGTTTCGATTGCTTGTGCTTGTTCTTCTTCTTCTATGTCTATGTCTCTCACAAACACATCGTGTGTACCAATGTGTCCGGTTATAGGGTACTTTTCGGCGGGCTCATTTTGTGGGACAATAGGAGGCCTACGAGAAGTGCCGGTGGAATCTTGTCCACTTTGGCTACGGCCGCTACCTCGTGATCTAGACATGTTGATATAGTAGTGTATGTGAAAAAATTAAAAACAATCTAGGCGAGATAAGTTTTTTAAAAAAAATTTAGAAAACAATAGGAGGGTTGTGAGAAAGAAGATCAAAAAACCAATAAACAAATATGATACAATAAATTTACACTACAAAAACAATATCAAGACAATAAGAGGGTTGTGAAATTTTGATACCGTGCTTCGCGGATACTCGTATATAGAATGAGAGCGAAAATAAAAGTAAAAGTAGAAGTAAAAATACGGACTCGTATATAGAAAGAAAGAGAGCTTCTTTGTTGGAGCCTTGGAAGAGTTGAAGAATTGAAGTAGACGTAGTTGAATGTTGAATTCGATACGATCGTAATTTGTCGCTTCTATGTTGCTAGATTCTTTGTTGACAAAATTTCAAAGAATTGAGATTGAATTGAGTAGTAGTAGTAGAGAGAGTAAGAGAATAAGGTGTGAAATTTTCAGAGTGTTTTAAGGGGTATTTATAGGGGGGAACGGCTAAAATAGTCGTCGGCTTTTTTTCTCCCGAGGGTCGACCCGCGGGTTGGTGGGCTGGTTGGGCAGTGTTCACCGGGTTGACGGGTCGGATTCGACGGGTTGGAAACCCAAATTAGATGACCTGGGTCGACCCGCTTAGACTCGCAGGTTCGACCCGCTTAGACTCGCGGGTTCGACCCGGACCCGAACCGTATCATAACGGGCCAGGTTTTGGCGAGCGGGTCGCGGGTCAACCCGGCCCGGTTACTAACCCTAGTTTTACATATTAGCTGTGCACATTCTTCACATTAGATCAGTAAAAATGACGTGTCTGGCTTTCCTCAATCCATATGATCACCCTCGAATCAATGCAGGGAATGGAAAGGCGCAGTGAAGAACGAATGTCAGGAGTTGGGTTTCGGTAAGATCGGGATCTCGTTATTACCAGTGAGAATGGAGGTAGAGAGGAGAAGGAGAACGATAATATTTGGGGAAGAAGCAATTGATTTTTATTGATATCCTCTAAAGTTTGTTACAATCAGGGTTAAGTAGGCAAGGGAGGTGAATACGGTTACGCTAAAGACAAAAATTCAAAAGAACACGTGCGAACCGCACCATTCCTACCCGCCACCTCTCCCGCTACTTCCCAGTTCAAAATAAGTGCGTAATGCACGTAAAAACAAATAGACACAACTAACAAACAACAGACACACAAACAACAGAAGCCATGGCACTCGTTGATGACGACAACTAATCTGCAGCTTCACTCCAGTGACTGATGGACTGCCGGCGTCCCTGACAACTCCTCCCTTCTTAAAATTGAACTTGTCCCAAGTTCAAAACTTGGGTACTTGCATCGGAATTCATCTATGTCAACCCATGAAGCGCAGCTCAGATCTTCATTCTTCCACTTCACCAACAGCTGAATTCCCACCCTGTTGTTCTTCTTGAATACCCTCCGCTCCAATATAGCTTCTAAACTGTGACTCGTTAACCCACCAATGTGGTACTTCAGTTGAGATGTTGGGAAGGTGATCCCCATGACATTTTTTTAGCTTAGACACATGGAAAACTGGGTGTAGGGTAGACGAAGAAGATAGTTGTAGACGGTAGGCAACTGTACCTATCTTCTCAAGTATACGGTATTGCCCAAAATACTTGGAGGACAGCTTCTGTGGAGTAGCATTTCGCAGAGAGACCTGCTTATAGGGTTGCAATTTCAATAGCACCATATCCCCTACTTCGAACACTCGCTCAGTCCTTCCTTTATCTGCAAAGAACTTCTCCGACTTTGAGCATGGGTAAGTTATCCTTTAGCAGCTTAATGATAGCGTCTCTGGACATAAGGCTCTCCTCAACAGCTGGCAGCACTGATGTACCAAGAATGTAATGCAATAGTGACAGAGGAGGTCTTCCATAGACACTCTCAAAAGGCGTGAGTCCCGTTGATACATGCCAACAAGTGTTATACCAGAACTCAGCCCATCCAAGCCAATTAACCCAATCTGCAGGTTTCTGACGACTTAGACATCTCAGATATTACTCAGGTTTCTGACCCAATCTGCAGGCCTTATTAACGATCTCCGTTTGGCCGTTGCTTTGAGGATGGTATGTCGTAGACATTTGAAGTTTGCAATTCTGTTGTGCAAAGAATTCCCTCCAGAATTTGCTAACGAAAACAGGGTCTCTGTCACTTACGATGCTACGAGGCATTCCATGTAACCTGTAAATATTGTCGATGAAGATCTGAGCTATAGTCTGGGCTGTATAGGGGTGTGCGATTCCAATGAAGTGTGCATACTTTGTTAAACAATCTACGACCACCATGATAGCACTCTTACCAGCACACTTGGGTAATCCCTCTATGAAATCCATGGAAATGTCTTCCCAAATTCTCTCAGGGATGGGGAGAGGTTGGAGGTAACCTGCAAGTAAAATAGTTTCGTTCTTGTTGCGTTGGCAAACCAAGCACTCCCTTATAAATTTCTTCACATCTTTACCGATATAAATGCTCTCTTAATCCTTTGGAGTGTCTTATGAAACCCGGAATGCCCCTCTATACTAGATGAATGGTGGTCGAGGAAGATTAATTCCTTCACACTTGCATTTGGACTAATAAGAATCTTCCCTTGGTAATACCAAATTCCCCCAAAAAACTTGTAGTCTGCAGGATTCAACAGGCCTTCTTGCTGGATCTCTGCTAGCTTAAGGAAGTATGGGTCTTGTTCGACCATGAGCTTAACTTCATCCAACCAATTTGAAACTACGAATGTTATCTCACAGTAAGTGTCTTGTTCACCCTGTCTTCTGGATAACCCATCCGCTACTGTGTTTTCAATCCCTTTCTTGTACTCAACTGTGAAAGTGAATCCTAATAACTTCCACATCCACTTCTCTTGGACTTCTGTATTGATCTTCTGTTCTAATATGTATTTGATGCTTCGCTGATCTGTTTTGATCACGAAGAAGGACCCAACAAGTACTGTCTCCATTGTTTCACTGCCTGCAATATAGCGAGAACCTCCTTTTCATAAGTAGACAATGCCAGAGCTCTCCCTTTCAGGGCTTTACTCATGTAGGCGATGGGGTGCAGCTCCTGCATAAGAACTGCTCCAATTCCCTCTTGTGAAGCATCCGTCTCCAAGGTGAATGGTTTTGAGAAATCAGGGGGTCGAAGAATAGGGGTGGTAGTCATTGCTAGTTTGAGCTTGATGAATGTCTGAGTTGCCTTTTCAGTCCATTGGAATGAGTTCTTCCTGAGCAATTGAGTGAGCGGAGCTGCGATACTACCATAGTCTTTGACGAACCTTCGATAATAACCAGTAAGGCCCAAAAATCCCCTCAGTTCCTTAACATTTCTAGGCTCATGCCAGTCTTCAACTGCCTTGATCTTGCTTTTATCTACTGAAATCCCTGCGGCACTAATAACATGGCCTAAGTAACCCACAGTCTCTTTACCAAAGCTGCACTTGTTCTCCTTTGCTATCAACTGGTGTGCATTTAAGACCCTAAGAGCTTGGGTTAGGTGAGAAATGTGGCTCTCCCACGTGGGACTACCCACAGACTGAGATATCATCAAAGAAAACTAAGATGAATTTGCGAAGGAACTCCTTGAAGATTCAATTCATGAGGCTTTGGAAGGTAGCGGGGGCGTTAGTGAGTCCAAAAGGCATGACCACAAACTCGAAATGCCCATGATGGGTTCAAAAAGCTGTCTTTGGAATGTCGTCTTGGTGCACTCTAATTTGGTGATAACCTGACCTTAAGTTGATCTTGGAAAAGTACCTTGCGCCACTCAATTCATCTAAAAGCTCATCTACAACAGGTATAGGGAACTTAGCCTTGAGTGTTAGGCTATTTACAGCTCTATAGTCCACGCACATTCTCCAACTACCATCAGACTTCTTCACCAATATGACGGGGGAAGCATACGAGCTATTACTTGGTCGAATGAACCCCGAAGTGAGCATCTCCTTAACCTGCTTTTCAATTTCATTTTTGTGGAAGTGAGGGTGCTTGTAAGGTTTGATAAATATAGGTTTATGGCCTTCGACCATAGGGATTTGATGATCAACTGATCATGGAGAGGAGGTAGGCTCATCTCTTCAGTGAAAACCTCAGGAAACTTTGCATGATCTGTTGGATGTCTGCGGCATTCTGATCTGCAGGATTTTCATGTGCCTTAGTCTCATGCTCATTATCTCCTTCCTCTAGAGTTACCCCCTGCATTTGTATCATGTACGCTTGGCAAATGCAGGTACTTATTTTAACAAGTTTTTCCACCTCCAGACACTGCAGTTGCGGAATGACGATTCCCTGCAGCTTATGCCAGTTACCTGCGACTTAAAAAAGCATTGTCATCTCCCCAAAATCTATAGTAACTGGTCCAAGTGATCTAAGCCAATGAGCCCCCAACACCATTTGTGATAGACCCAACAGTATTAACAAGTCAGCTTGCAAACTCACCCCTTGAACTGAGAAATTTATCTTCTCTACGGTACCCTTACTATACATTACTTGCCCATTTGCCACTGTCACCTTATACTTGGGCTCACTTTTGATCATTAGGTTGGCTTTAATGGCAGTGTGATGGTCTAAATAGTTGTGAGTAGATCCCGTATCAATCAGAATGCTAACCTCTCACCCATTTATTTTTCCCTTAACACGCATAGTTTGAGGGTATACTTGAGCCCCTACCAAGGCATGGAATGAGATCTCTGGTGGTGGTGTTGGGGAAAGGATTGGTGAGTCAGTGGGATACTGCTCTTCAGCATTGGTTGCTACAACTTCTGCACTCTCATCCTCTTCCTCCAGAGCTTCTATGTAATAAAACTTCTGAGCCTTGCATAGATGTCCCTGTGAGTACCTTTCGTCACAGTTGAAGCATAACCCCTTTGCTCTTCGCTCTCTCATCTCTTGGATGCTTAGACGTCGAGGATTAAAATTGGATGCTGGGGTGGGTGTGTGGTACTGGTTGTTGGTAGTAGAGTGGGTGGTAACTGCCTTAGTAGGAGTAGAGATTGCCGTAGGGGTCACTGTTTTAGCTACAAAAGGAGCTTTGTAACTTCTTCTCATATAGGTGATCTTCTCTTCAAATCCACGAGCCAACCCAATGGCCTCGTTTACATTCTTGGGCCGCTGTGATTTTACATCCCATCGGATCTCATCCCTCAAGCCACTTATGAATGTACTCAAATAGTGTGCTTCCGTCCAATCTTCCACGAAATTGGAGAATCTATCAAATTCTTGGATGTAAGCTTCGATGTCCTCCTTTTGTTGCAACTTCGACAGGATTCCGTTATAATTCTGGAACTCAGTAGGTCCAAATCTGGTGAGCAGCTCCTCCAAGAACCTTACCCAAGTAATTTCATGGACCCTTGGCTTCAGATGCCTGCGGAACCACTGTGCCTCTCTCCCTCTCAAGTTAAGAGAAGCGTACTTCAACTTCTGGGTTTTTGGAATTTCATAGAACTCTAAGAATTGTTCCACACCACAGATCCATTCCGTAGGGTCACCCTCTTGAAATATCGGAAACTCAATTTTAAATGGAGTTTTAATCAAGTTACCAAAATCACTCTGCCCTGTAAACATAACTGAGTGAGAATTAACATGGGTTACCTCTCTATTGAACAGCGATTGAGGAGGATTGGGAAGCAGAGGAGGTTGTTGAGCTCTAGATTGTTGAGGATTAGGAGGGTTGGGTGGTTGTTGTAGCGATCGTTGCATAACTCCCATCATCGCCTCCATTCTGGATTCTATCGAAGAAAACCTCTCGCTGATGCTAGTCGCAATGGCCTCCACCCTCTCCGTAAAATACCCCGTCTGAAGTTGGTTTTCGGTCAATCGACTTCTCAATTTAGCTACTTCTCCTTCCAACTCCGTGCTTCCTTCAGTGCGGCCATCGTCGTCGGCGTTCTCTGGCTCTGATACCAGATTGTCAGGAGTTGGGTTTCGGTGAGATCGGGATCTCGCCATTACCAGTGAGAATGGAGATTAGGGTAGAGAGGGGACGAAGAACGATGAGATTTGGGGAAGAAGCAATTGATTTTTATTGATATCCTCTAAAGTTTGTTACAATCAGGGTTAAGTAGGCAAAGGAGGTGAATACGGTTACGCTAAAGACAAAAATTCAAAAGAATACGTGCGAAGCGCACCATTCCTACCCGCCACCTCTCCCACTACTTCCCAGTTCAAAATAAGTGAGTAATGCACGTAAAAACAAACATACACAGCTAACAAACAACAGAAGCCATAGCACTCGTTGATGACGACGACTAATCTGCAGCTTCACTCTGGTGACTGTGGGACTGCCGGCGTCCCTGACAACGAAAGCACAGTTGCTTGCAGACAAAGACCTGAGAGCATGAATAAGTTCTATCCTAAAGACTCGACACAATCTCCTAGTCTTTGGTTGCATTGATCCTTCCATCTTCGAGGGAGCTTATAATGTTTGGACCGTGTTATAACTGTAAAATGTGTAAAAATCATCCCTACCAGTTATTCAGATTTGATTTTTCTCGACTGCTTCAGAAAAACTTCTAAAAGTAACAATTTTTTTGGTTTTCCTGTTGTACTTTTGGTGTTCGGTAAAGTGAATTTGGATGGATTTGGAATAGTTTACAGAACACGACTCCAGATATTGTAAGAAGACACATGCTCTGTTCTTGCACAACACTCCCTTGATCAGGAATGCAAATATAGTCGAACCAACAAAACAAAACAACCAAAAACACTGAATGCAGGGTGTTCCAATAAAAATCCATACTCGAGATCCAAGTATCTTGAGCGACATGGTCCCTTCATAACCAGTGAATAGGAGGAGCCCTGCCTCGGTCTTTTTTTTTCCCAGGTTGCGGCATTTTGCATTTTTTTTTTCTTCTGGCACTGTTGTATGAGAACGTTTGCAGTCTCGTTTTCAGCAAACTTTCGAGCATGAAATGTGTGGGGGAAAAGAGAGAGAGAGAGAGAGAGAGAGAGAACACCAGGCACAATAAACATATCAATATGAATTTCGCAGCTCCAATATTATGTTTCTACAACCTTCAACAACAATAAATAAATAAATAAATAATGTCATGTTTCTACAACAAGTTTTCTTCGATGAAAACTGATGAGGAACCTCAATCCTTCATGAAGCTCTACCAGTTACAATAAGGTAGTATACAACAACAAGAAGCTGCTCCCTATTATCGACCATTCTAACTATATATGCAATTAACAGCCATCTATTTCTTGTTCATCTCTATACTTCTTGCCAGATCATGTACAAAAAATCTCACACTGTGTATGCGATTATATAAACTATAAACTAGCCAAAGAGGAAGGGGAAGAAACGGAGGAAGAAGAAAACAATATCTACAACTCAGTTCCTAATGGACCGGACATAGTTTTACATGCTGCTGCGTTAAGCCGTGGGTGTTCAAGCAGTATTGGTTAACATCCCAATGATTCGGACTGGAGTTTACCGAGCTGATATCACAAGAATGAGATTCAAAAAGCTTCCTTTTTATGAGGCTTCTTCGATAACATATACGGGTGACGGCTTCCATTTAAAACATGTGCCGATCTCGAACGGTTTATTGTTGATGGGTGTATCGTTGATGTGTTTAATTTGGGAATACCCTCAGGAATAGGGCAGTTTAGCATGAGTGAACTTGCTGATTCAGAAGTTTCAGGACGGAAGTACCTTGTCCCACTGATAATTAAGAAACATAATTGAGAATGACCGAACAATTCTCTCTTTTTCGTTAATGCGAAATGAACTTAACAACTTTACCCATGAGGAGACGACTTTCTGCCCCTCACACCTGTCTCGCTTCTAACTTTTGGTCGGTCCCTTGGGCTGTATGTATTATTCTGCATGTATGAGTTACATATATTAGATATTGGACTTTGGAAAATGTATGAAGCTTTAAGGTGCATACTGCGAAGTTACATGGATGACACAACTTACTACAATCTGTAGTCCGGCAAAATCGTTAATGCTACCATGCATTTGATGGTCGTGAAAATTTCGAACGAAAGGGTGATCGAGCAACACGACTGCTGTTGGTCTCTCTGTAGGGTTCCTACGAAAGCAACGCTGCAAAAAGTCCTTGCCTTCAGAGGACAGTGTATCTGGAATAGGCGGGTCTTTATGCAATACTTTAAACATTGCTGCAGCCTGCAGACATTGAATGTAAGAATTTAGACAATCGAGACCAAGAGTAACAAAAAAAAGAGACATTTAATCTTTCTCTAATATAGGTATATTCAATTAAAAAGAATAAAGCCTCTAAACGATTAACAGAAAAGACAAATGGTTTTAGGCATTTAATCTTTCTCTAATATAGGCATATTTGTGTTGATTTTCAATCGCTTGAACAGATTTCTGTCAACATAGAAATATTATTCTGAAATGAATACTTCCCACTATAATTTTAGTTAAGAAGTTTTCCATAGGGCGGAGATTCTTCAATGCTACATCCTCACTGCAATAATGGAAAATAAGCTTCATCCAACTCCCACTGAGACATTAAGCGTCAGTCAGCATCTTGCCCAAGTTGTGTCATTTCCCTCATAAATTACATTACCCAGTTGTGTCAGTTCCCCCATGAATTACATTAGCAATTTTAGTTGTGTTCCAGCATAAATTCCATATATTGAGGTAAAGTAAATTTGAACCAGAACGTAGAACATATCCTGATGTATCTCAATGCAGGCATACTGTATTGATAGGGATGCTCGTGAGTCAGGTCAGATGGGTTTTGTGATAGTCATACATGAACAAACCTAAAAAAACCTTGTACTCAAATTTGTGTTCTTTTTAATCGTTTATATACTCTAATTATTTGTTTCTTTGGCTAAACATAGTATTCATTTGTACAGTTGAAGAAAATACATGTCTTGTTCAATTTTCACTACTAATCAACAAATATGAGTATGACTATAAACTAATTACTCTACCAATTAATCATACATAATGTTGGGCTCAAACCTAGTTTTATACAAGGAAATGACCCTCAATACCACCAATACTCTTAACAAACTTATTTTAAAAATACTTAAGGGTACACATTCAAGTATGTGCATAGCGACAGAAACTAATATAGAGTTCACAAATCAAGATGCGGTAAATCACAAAGTATAAAGAAATAACACAAGTTCATATGATATGTTCAGTAGTTCAGGAGGATGTTAGGAATTTGTAGGACAATAGCCGAGAATTTACTTACCCCTTCAAGTCCAGTCCACGGATGTTTCCCAGTGAACATTTCAATTATAGTACATCCCAAACTCCAAATGTCAATGGCATAATCATAACCAATATCTTTATTCATAGTAGCTTGTACAACCTGAAATTGTCAAATCTTCGGTCCTCAATGTCCATCAAAATAAGGGAATTAACCTTTACTAGTTTCAACTTCAAATATATACATCTACTCCTTATTTTGACTCAAAGTTTAAAAACTTGATGGAAGTAAAAGACACAGGATGATGGGTACAGAGATGCTTCAAAAAATGTTTTGTTGGGTCCTCTTTTAGAATGTGCTTAGTTATGAATTATTGTTTTGCCTGAATGTGTGAGCACCCATGCTAGATAGATCATAGCATTTCTTCAAAGTTTCAGGCAGATAATGTGGGAAGATAATTAAGTCAGCTGACTCAAACAATTAGTGTATAAATCATTTTATAGGTCATACGATGGAGCGGAGATCAAAATTTACTAACCCTTTGTAGAGCATCTGATACCACTTGTAGTGTCAATTGCGGAACGCACATCACACGCACATCACAAGATAACAGATATGCCCAAGACCTAGAAGCACTAAGAACAGGCCACCACAATAATCACAAGATCTCACAACCACACGAACACAATAATATGCAGAGATAACCAATACTTCTTATTCCTCAAGAAATATAAAGATTACAAAGATATCAAAACTCTCAATCTTTCTCTCACCTTTGAAGCACTCGGCACTCACCTCTCTTGAAGTTGTACAATGATATGATTAACCAATTCTAAGTTACAAACCCTAGAGTCTACAACCACTTATATAGCCCTCAAGTAAACTCTAAAAGATAAACACAAATACAGATTATTGGACCCAAAATCCGCAGTCCAAATAACATACAGCGCTGTTGCGGTCGACTGCACCTCAAAGCAGTCGACTGCAATTGAGTCTCGCCAAAACCCGAGAGTCAGACAGTCGACTACATGTGACAATCCCCTCCTCGGTCGCCCCTGCCTCTTGTTGTCTTCGTCTTCTCTTCTTCTTCAACTCCAAGAACTCCTGCCTACAGTATTTGAGGCCACGCTTAACAATCTCTCAGTTGGACCAAATACACAACGCTTCAAAGTTATTGTATCTTTACCTCGCATTATCCATGTCAGTCTCCCACAACTCATGAAAGACCCAAGTACTCCACACTCTCATGAAGAGCACATCCGCCACTCCACCACGTGGAGTGCACCAACCACCCCTCATAGGCTCATGAAAGATGTGCCCCACCAATCGCATAGGGCACGTATAACGGAGAAGCAATCTCTCATGTTGGATTCCGTGTCACAAGACTCCCCAATTTGCAGAATCTTCGCTAATACCAGACATGGTTCAAAATCTCTTAATGCACCATCTGCACTAGAAGTCCCCATGGACGATACCTCACTGCTCAACCCCTACAGCCTTATTTCGGTTATACTCATCGACATCGCATCGCATATCGATACCAGTACTCTCTACCTAACAAGAGCGACTTGAAGCTTCTTTTACCATATCACAAAGAACCCTCACCGCAACAACGTCTTGTTCTCTAGGTTCCCTCTCATGGCCAGCAACTCCCACTAAATGTGTAACCTCCTCTGAATCTGCTCCACAACTGAAAAAACTCAGTTGCACTCCACACAACCTACTAGATCCCGACTGAGAGTCAACTACAGGAGAAACGCCTCTTACGTCTCTAAGCAAATACAACGTTCTCTTACACTTTCCTCTTGCCATCAACCCTTGAACCTGCAGCTATACACCACTTTTCACTACCAAATGTAATAGACAAACCCTCTTTATCTAGCATTTCCATCAAGATAAGATTTTCCGTCAAGTATGGAACATGTCTTGTCTTCTGCATGACAATACTCTAGTTATCACCGATTTTCACGCGAACAGTACTAACTCCATTTACAAGGCACCTCTGATAGTTCCCCACGATCACATCTCCGAAAGAACCCTCTCTGTAGTCCTCAAATACCTCCCTCCTCAAAGTGCAAAGAAAAGAAGCTCCCAAATCAATACATCAATCTCGTGTCCAATTCCACTCTAGCTGACAAGCATAACTCGCAATCTTCAATGGCCACGACATTAAATTTGGGTTTTCCTGCTTCTTCTTCATAAAGGCCTTACAACTGCGCATCATGTGACCCCTCTAACCCTCTTGTGACAATACCAATACTCAGGTCTACGTTCCTCATCGCTGCCATCAGACCCACTCTCGAACTCACTAGTCTGATCCTTTCTTCTTCAACTTCCCTTGGATCTTCATATCTCTACTCGGCTGACATTGCGGAATCCTTAGAAAATGATAATGAAAATCCTCCGCTTCTCACCCTTCTCACATCCTCATTCAGAATGCTACTCACAACATCCTGTAGAGTCATCAAATCTGTCATTGTGCTTGTAATAGTCTGTTCCGCTGTTCCATAACTATTAGGTAAAGTAGACAGAAGTAACAATGAATTTCCATTTTCTGAAAACTTCAATCCTGCAGCTTCCATCTGGTTGTAAACCATATAGTAATTGTTCACATGTTCTACTAGTGAACCTCTTTATCTCAACTTCATGTCAACCAATTTCTTTAAGTGAAGAATTTGATTAGATGTCAACGGTTTCTCATACATATCTGTGAGAATCTCTGTAGCCTCCTTTACAGTCTTTGCTTTCGAGATGTGAAACAACACCGTCCTACTCAGTGCCAACTGAATATGTCATAGCGCCTTCTGATCCAAACGATTTCATGCCGCCAAGATCTTCGCATCCTTGTCTGCACCTTCCGGCTTCTCATCAAACAATAGACCAAGATACACTATCATCTGAATCTTTCACAACGTGAAATCACTCACATCGAACTCGTCGATTTTTGACTTGCTATCGGACATCACGAAACATTTGCTCTGATACCATTGAAGTGTCAATTGTGAAACGCACACCACTAAAAAAATACGCCCAAGACCTAGATGCACCTAGAACAAGCCACCACAATAATCGCAAGATCGCACAACCACACGAACACAATAATATGCAGAGATAACCAATAATTCTTATTCCTCAAGAAATACAAAGATTACAAAGAGCAATCTCTCTCTCACCTTTGAAGCACTCGGCACTCACCTTTCTTGAAGTTGTACAATGATACGATTCACCAATTCTAAGTTACAAACCCTACAGTCTACAGCCATTTATATAGCCTTCAAGTAAATCCTAAAAGATAAACACAAATACAGCTTATTGGACCTGAAACCCGCAGCCCAAATAACATACAGTGCCGCTACGGTCGACTGCAATTGAGTCTCGCCAAAACATGAGTCGGGCAATCGACTGCATGTGACTGTCCTCCACTGTCGTTGTTGCCTCTTGTTGTCTTCATCTTCTCTTTTTCTCCAACTCTAAGAACTCCTACCTACTGTATTTGAGGCCACACTTCCTAACCCCCTTCACAAAACAACTAAGCTAACTTTAACTATCAACTATAGTACGTCAAATGGCTATTTGGAAGGTCAAAACCATATTCTTTTAAAAAAACAAAAACAAAAACAAAAACAAAAATCAAGCTATTTAATCTCAGGCAACCAAGCAGCATTCCCTCATAGTTGAAAGGTATGATGGCAAGATTTGCTATAGGAACTCAATAGTTTCTTCTCTCCTAGTGAGGTCACTTTTATCTCTCAATTATTGTTGGAATTTAACCCAACTGCTTGCTTGAAAATAAGGAAGGAAAATTTTGCTGCAAAGTAGAAGAACTTGTTGCAGAATCTACCAATAACTCGTAGTTGTAACCCCCATTTCCGATAATTAGTATTTTCTGTGTATTTTCTATAATTTGAACTTTTGTAAATTTATTTTGTGTTAAATTCGTTTTGGATCTGTGTTAAAGTATTTTCTAAACAAAAATTTTATTTATTTCGAATAATGTTGTATTGTGATCTTATCTTCGACATCTTATTGATCGGCTATTTATATTTGAGCTTAAAACAAATATATTATTGTTATTGGATTATTTTAATAAAATTTCTAAACCCGAATACTATTTTATTGTATAATTTATTACTATTATGATTATGATTATAAATTGTTATTTCATGATTTTCTATTTAAAATTCATATATTGGATTATTTTATTTTTATATGCCCGATCTGATTTTCTTGGCGAGTTCCAATTTATTTTAAGCCCAATTCTTATTATTTCAATTTTGTTATTTATTAATTTAATTGGGTTGAAATTTTCGTTCATGAACCGTTCTTCTCTTTTATTGAGTTATCTATCTTGAGGACTTTATTTATTTAATTTGTGGATAATTTTATTTGGACTGTGTTGATTTTGATTTATCTCTAATTGAACCCTAAACCTCTAACCCAGTACCGTAATTGTACCCTATAAATGCAACGCTACTGTAACCCTAAATTCTGCACACAAATCGAAACCTAGCCGCCTATTCTCTCTCCTATTCTCTCTCCTCCCGTTCTCTCGCTCCTGTTACTGTTCACCCATCTTCCCCAACCTCCGATCGTCTTCTCCGCTCCCTCCGGCGACCCCCCCTCGTCGTCCCTCCTCCCGTCAACCAGCCCAGCACCACCATACAAGCCCCCGATCCTCCCTTTCATCTTCCCCGACATTACCAACAAAACTCCCAAACCCAATTTTCCGAGCCCCTACCCGATCACCTCCTCCGGCGACCTTCCCCCCTCACGTCGCGCCACCCCCAGCGCCGCCACAGTCACCCCCGATCTCCCCTCTCCTCTTCCATTCATCGACAACACCACAGAACCCAAACCCACTGTTTTCCCCCTTGTTCCTACTCCCGATCGCCGGCGCTGCCCTCTGTTCCGATCGACGCCGTCCGCCCCGACGCGTCGCCGTCTGCGCCACCGTCCACCGCCGCTGGCCTGGCCATTGCTGGAGTTGCTGCTGTCTTGATTGATTCTTGCTGTTGCTGCCTCTTTTGTGTGCCGTTGTTGCTTTTGAATTTAATTGCATGTGTATTGCACGTGCTGCTTGGGGATTTGCTAGTTCGTGAGTTCGTTGCTTCGGGATTGTCATCCCGTTATTCTTAGCATTTGTTTTCATCATCTAACAGGCAAGTCACTGTCCACTTGAATTGCTATTCGTTTCAAATTCAAGTTTTATTGAAAATTCTTGCAAGTAGATCTTTTTGTTATCGTATTGTCCTTTGTTGTCCTTTTCGTTGGGTTTATTGTGGGTTTACACGAGCTAACCCCAATATTCTTGACATCGTGCCTCTTTGACTCTAAAGTTTGGATCTTTAATGAATGCATATAGAATTGTTAATAGGGTTATTCATACAAGTCACAACACAAATAATTTATTGTAGAGACATTCGTTAGGTTGTATGTCGTTTGATGATTGATTGATGTTGGACTTATATATGAACGTGTTCTAATCCTTATTTATCATGTTTGGACACCTATGATGCTAGTTACACAAACTGTTGAATAGAGAATCGAAACCCATCATGCTTAACTAATTTTATTTCCTAAGAAAAATACCTTAAGAACTATACATGTTGCTGACCTGAACTTGATCGCTGTTTTCGAAGCAGTAAATGACCTTAAAATAAAATATTTTCTGAATATGAAATGTAGCCCCGAATGTCTAGATATCAATAACATTCAGAATTTTTGAATTCCGAGTTGTGTAGCAAGAGTTATGCCCGTTTTACTGCAGCTGTGTTTTATCTTTTTCATTCCAGATTTTCAGATTCTCGTACCCTTCATGTTTGAACAGTAAAAAGGTTGATCAAATGATAGAATTTTGCTATGAAAATTTCCAGATTGATGTTTAACATGTTTAGAAGTCTAGATTATATTTTTACTGATTTTAATACCGAGTTTTTGCTGATTCAACAATTAAAATAACAAGATGTCACTTTTCTGCCTGAACATAAAACCTGAAAAGAAACATGTGTTTGACCTAGCTAATATTGTCGGAATTTGAACTTTAAGTATGCGTTGGAACCGTATGGAAGTCTAGTTTCCAGATTTTCTGACGGATTCAACTTTTGATTCCCGAGTCAGCGGGAAACTGCATTTTTGTATAGGTTGCGCGTGCTGTCCAGAATTCTGGATACTACTTTTAATAGATTAATTATTACTATGTTATATTATTGCATAATTTAATGAATGTATGTTGCATTGCATGTTCCCAATGAGTTATTATCACCATCCTAACCGTCCTATCCATGTTATCAACCTATTGTTTCCCGATTGATATTATTGTTAATCTCATGTCTTAGTTGCATATTGTATTGTTGCATTGATAAATAATTTAACAAGCCGGGGTTTAAGGGATTGACTGGAGTAGTTGATGACATAGTGACTGTACGCTGAAGTGTGGGCCATGTTTCCCAAAATATTGTGTGTTGGCAAAAGTTATTGTTATCGGTTTACTGTCGGACTACTGACACAGTATCCCCAATTGACCGTGTATTGTTTTTTTATTGAGCCAACCAGTGTGCAGCAATGCTGCAAATACCGTTATTGTGCCGTGTACATGATCTATAGAATCTTCCACTTAAGTCTAAAACGAAATTGATTGTATGCATCGAACCTGTGATACGGCACACATGGGACACAGTAGTACGTGCATTAGTTAGGTGTTAAAATGATTAATAGACATAAGGATTGACACATCACCGACATTGCATATTGATCATCATTGCTCCTATTGATATCGAATATTGGCTAGGTATTACCATTATTGATTATTGATTACCGTTACCGAATATTGCACCATTGTTTATAGCCAATTATATCGATTATCATGATTTGGTCCCATTTTATTGATTCTTATTGATCCGTTGATTTATTGTTATACCATTATTCCATTGTTCCCTGCTTTCTCTACTTGCTGTCCATGACTTGCTCTAAGGACAATTATTTTCTCTTTTTAGATGAAGTAATTACAGGTGTTGATGGAGAATTACCAGATGGATTAGCAGAACAACATTGGGGAAGGAATTGATTGCATCGCCGCTTAATAAATAATTATTGTTTTGTTTGGAGACTTAATTATTGGATTATTGTTATTTTTATTGTATTGGGCTTATGACCCAAATATTGTTATTTGTTTCCAGACGTTGGATTATTTTATTGTATTTGGACATTTTTATTGCTTAATTCCAAGTATTATTTGTTCATGAGATTATTATTATTGTCTGCGCAATTGTTCTGTACTGTTTATATTGTTGAGTTGATCGATTAAACAACTTATGGGTGACGTTAGTCATTCGCTGGGCTTTTGTCATGCACTCGTATTCCGTATTTTTGAGAAGCGGGGCGTGACAGTAGTGCTAATAGCGGAAACAAGCCACAAGCAATAGAAACTTCCCAAGAACTAGATGAACCATGAACAAGTCACCACGATATAGGCAAGGTCTCACAAAAACACAATCAATATGCAGAGATAACCAATACTTCTTATTTCCCAAGAAATACAAAGATTACAAAGAGATTACAACTCTCAATCTCACTCCCTCACCTTTGAAACACTCGGCACAATCCCCTCTTAAAGTTGAACAATGATAACGGCTCACTCTTGATATGAGTTGCACTAAACCCTAAAGTCTACAACCATATATATAGCCCCCAACTAAATCCTAAAAGATAAGCACAAATCCAGCTTAAGGGGCATGAATCCCGCCAGCCCAAATAACACAGCTCCGCTGACGGTCGACCGCACCCTAGGTCAGTCGACCACAACGCGTAAAGCCTACACCCAAGACATGACCGGTCGACTGCACAGTCGACCGTCTCCTTCTCTGTTGAACCTTGTACACTCGAAGAACTCGCAGCAACTTGGTCAGTCGACCGCACCCCCAGGTCGGTCGACCGTAACTCTCCAGCCTGCACATCTTCTACTTGCTATTGTCTTCTCTTGCTGTCTTCTCCTCCTTTTCTTCTCCAACTTCAAGTACTTCGTGCCTACGTGGATTTGAGGCCACAATCCTAGCAATCTCCCACTTGGACCAAATACACAATGCTTTAAAGTAATTGTAATCTTTACCTCGCATCATCTCTGCCAATCTCCCATTTTTATGGAAGACCCAAGTACTCCCCACTCTCATGAAGAGCACCTCCGCCACTCCACCACGTGAAGTGCACCAACCACCCCTCATCGCCTCATGAAGGATGTGCTCCACCAATCGCATAGAGCATACCGGAGAAACAACCTCCTGTGTCGAATACCGTATTACTAGACTTCCCAACTTATAAAATCTCCATTAACATCGGACATGGTTCAAAGCCTCTCAATGCACCCTCTGCACTAGAAATCTTCGTGGATGACATCACCACAAAATCCACAGACTGTTCAACCCCTACAGTTCCATTTCGGTCACCCTCATCAACATACTCCCGCATATCGATACCAGTGCTCTCTACCTCACAAGAGTGACTTGAAGCTTCGCCTGCCATATCATAAAGTACACTCACCGCAGCAACGTCTTGCCCTCTAGGGCCAGCAGCTCCCACTAAATTAGTAACATCCCCTTCACAACTGAAAGAACTCGGTTGCATCCCACACAACCTATTACTCGATTCCGACTGAGAGTCAACTACAGGAGAAACGCACCCAGTCTCTAAGCAAATACAGCTTTCCCTCACGTTTTCCTCTTGCAATCACCCTTGAACCTGCAGCTATACGCCACTCTCCACTATCAACTATAAGTGACATACCCTCTTTGTTTATCCTTCCTACCGAGATAAGATTTTCTTCAAGTATGGAACATGCCTTGTCTCCCGCAAGACAACACTCTGATCATCATTAGCTTTCACGCGAACAGTACCAACCCCACGTACAGGATATCGGTGACCGTTCCCCATGATCACATCTCCAAAAAAAACCTCCATATAGTCATCAAACACCTCTCCTCGGAGTGTAATGAAAAGAAGCTCCCGAATCAATACACCAATCTTGAGTGCCCAACCCCTCCCAAGCTAATAAGCATAACTCTACAACAAGCCCCACTTGAACTTTCTTTGGGATATCTCTCTTCGGTTTCTCCTGCTTCTTCTTCATATAGGCATTACAACTACGCATCATGTGACCTCTCTTATGACAATACCAGTACTCAGGTTCATGTCCCCCATCGCTGTCATCAGACTCACACTCAGATGAACTACTATGATCCTTTCTTCTTCGGCTACTCTTAGATTTCCCACATCTCTCAACAGACATTGCGAAATCTCTAAAAGATGATGATGGATATCCCCTGTTTCTCACCCTTCTCACCTTCCCGTTCAGAATACTACTCACCACATTCTGTAGAGTCGTCGAATCTGTCATAGTGTCTGTAATAGTCTGTTCCACCGTACCATAACTATCGGGCAAAGTAGATAGAAGTAACAATGATTGTCCCCTCTCTGAAAACTTCAAACCTGCAGCTTCCATCTGGTTGTAAACCATACAGTAATTATTCACATGTTCTGCTATTGAACCCCCTTCCCTCAACTTTATATTAACCAATTTCTTCATATGAAGAATTTGATTAGATGCTGACAATTTCTCATACATATCCGTGAGAATCTCCATAACCTCTTTTGTGGTATTTGCCTTCGATATATGAAATAACACCTTCCTACTCAGTCTCAACTAAATCTGCCCTAACACCTTCTGATCCAAACGATTTCACTCCGCCAAGACCTTCACATCCTTATCTGCATCTTTCGGCTTCTCATCGAACAACGGACCATCTTGATAATTCTGACGAAGATACGTTATTATCTGAACCTTCCACATTGCGAAGTCACTCCCAGTCTCCCAACGAACCTCTCGATCTTTGCTATCGGCCATCCCGAACCTAGAGCTCTGATACCCACTTGTTACAGAATCTTCTAACAACTCGTAGTGCTAATAGCAGAAATACACTACAAGCAATAGAAACTTCCCAAGAACTAGATAAACCAAGGACAAGTCACCACGATATAAGCAAGATCTCACAAGAACACAATCAATATGAAGAGATAACCAATACTTCTTATTCCCCAAAAAATACAAAGATTACAAAGATATTACAACTCTCAATCTCTCTCCCTCACCTTTGAAACACTCGGCATAATCCCTCTTGAAGTTGAACAATGATAACGGCTCACCCTTGATATGAGTTGCACTAAACCCTAGAGTCTGCAGATATATATATAGCCCCCAAGTAAACCCTAAAAGATAAACACAAATCAAGCTTATTGGACCTGAATTCTGTCAGCCCAAATAACACAAAGCACCGCTGATGGTCGACCGCACCTCCAGGTCGGTTGACCGCAACCCACACCCGAGACATGACCGGTCGACTGCACGGTCAGTCGTCCCCTTCTCTGTTGAACCCTGTACACTCGAAGAACTCTCAGCAGCTTAGGTTGGTCGACCGCAACAATCCAGACTACACATCTCACTACAACAAAATTGGGCTACCCTGGCATTTCTATCCTAGCGTTTAGTAGAAGCACCGGGGTAGAACCCCAGTTTTAAAAAAAAATCAAAATGCCCCTCCTATTCTGGCATTTTATAAAAAATGCCTGGGTTGGTTGAGGCTATACCAGCGTTTTATATAAAAAATGCCGGGATAGGAGGGAGTACACTTTAAAACAATTTCCCCTATTTTCATATTTTCTATACCCCAAATATTCATTTTCCTAATTTCCCCAAAAAAATTGCACTCTTCTCTCCCGAGCCTCCACCCGCCATCGTTGTAACCCGCCGTCGTCGATCGCCGCCCCGCATCGCCGTGCTCCCCCCCACCACATCGCCCCCACATCTCTCTCTCACAAGCCCTAGCCTCGACCACCATGCTCCCACACTGTCGTCGCCGTCGTCGTCTCCGTTCCCGCGCCATCACTCCGATCATCGTCTTCTTCCTCTCTCAAACCCTAGGTATGAATTTGAGAATTTGATAATAGGTTAATTTGTGAATTTGAGAATTTGAGATTGTTAGAAGAATAATTAGGGTTTGTGGAAATGGGGGAAAATTATGGTTTGTTTGATTGTGGGGAAAAAAATTTAGGAGAGAAGAATAATTTGAGTTTGTGAATGTTATGATTATGATGTAATAATAGGAAGGTTAACTAATCTATTTTCTCATGTTAGTTTGTTTACATAATTAAATTTGGAATTTGGAAGAATTGATCGTTGTTTTATTATTCAACTTGCATTGTTAGTTGTCTACTTGTGTAACTTTGGAAGATTAATATGTCATGGATCTACTTTCCACTGAGTAAACATAACTTTGTAAGTTTGCATAGAGAGCATGATATAGGTCTTTGCATATTGATGCTTCCTGTAGTTATCATTCGTGAACAAGAAGATGAAAGAGAAGCATTTGTTTTGCAGGAAGAAAAGGAAAAGAAGTTGATGATCTCCATACATCCTAATGATATCCTATTGTCTGAATATCCATATTTGTGGCAGGGTACGTGAGACTATCACTCTTACAGTTTATAATTCTCCAATGGCTTTTATGTCTTGATCTCACTCTTGACACCCTCCATGGTGAAACCTATCCTCCAATGGCTTTTATGTCTTGAATGGTTGGTTGGATTAGACACTGATGACTCTTGCCCAAGTACATCTGTGCTTACTTAAGCATGTAAATGCAAGGCAACGCAGAACAAAAGGACAATTGTTATTGATGATGAGCAATGTTCTAAAAGTCACTAGGCGGTAGTCGAGCGGCTGATGGGTGCCTAGCGCCTAGGCCTTATAAGCGGAGCTTAAGCGGCTAGGCGCTAGGTGGTTTTATTTATATATTATATATTTATTTATTTATATATATATTTTATTTATATATTTTATCATTTTGTTTTGTTTTGTTGTTACCAATTCTTACTCTTGATATTTCTCCTTGCAATTGCAGGATGAGTTTTACAAAATCGAATCGGTGTATTATTGTATCGGTGAACATGAAGAGAATAAAATATTTGACTCCTCTTCTCCATATCCATCCAAGGACTACTAATGGATGTGACCAGCATATATATTGCACAAATTTCATTTCTATGTTACTCTTTGCCAATTTAATGCATTACTAGAAGTTGGTATATATTATGATGCATTGAGAGAATACTTGAGAACATTGCAAAATATGAATAAATGAGGCTCTTTATAACTAAAATTAGGTAGGAGAACACATGCATTGCAAGTTTTGAATATTTCACTGGTCATATCATGAATGTTCTCGGTTAGATTGGAACCAACTCAACACGACCCAAGTTGCACCAACGCATCTTGTCTAGAAATTCAAATGATGTCTCGACAAGATGGAAACCAAGTCCAAGCTTACTTTATCAGTTATTCTATTATCTTTATGTTGATCAAATCATCAAAGACATTCTCAGATTCTAACATGTAAAAGATCAAATACTAGGCTAATTCTAATCATAGACTGTCTTAGATTACTTAAATGCCCAAACCACCCATCTTCACTAATTTTATATTTGCACCAACTAAATATTCCTCAGTCGGCAGATTGCAAATTGTGGTGAGAAAATTACTTAGCTATCAGTATTCCTTAATATTTCACCAAGGCTGCCAAAGCAATCTAAATATAAACAAATGAAAACCACCATCCATTAAAATGTAAAAGTATTTGTTATGTTATAGAAAACACAAAGTAACGAGAATTTATGGCATGGGGCCTATTATGTGGTTTAAATTCTTTAGCTCTGTTCGACAAGAACATTTTGAGTACAAACATGATGTCGCATCAGGAGAAGTTTGAGAGAGAAGAGGAGGACGTAGTGTTGATGACGGAAGTAAAGCAAGGCGGGAGGCAGTGTGTGGTTGTGTTGACGTCGGAGGTGAAGTGTTGACGTCGGAGGTGAAACAAGGTGGGAGGTGATGCAAGGTGGGAAGCTGAAGAGAGGAGAGAGAGGTTGTGTTCACGTCGATTGAAGTTGAAGGAGGAGGTGCAAGCCTCCGACTGCGAGGAGGGAGGCAGAGGAGGTGATTTAGGGGTTTTAGATGAGAAATTAGGGATTTAGAGAAGAGAATTGATTTGGGATTTTTTTACGGGGAATTTAGAGGAGAAAGAGAAGTTTTAGGGGTTTGAGTGAGCGTGTCGAGTTGGAATAAGTCAGGTTCCTTTTTTTAATAATTAAGTTCCAAGCGGGTCTAAGCGGTCTAGCCGGCCCAGACCCGCTTAGACCAATTACGCGCTGCCTGGACCCGCTTTTAACTGCCTAGAACCATTAACTGATTTTCTTAAATGCCTAGCCCTTAAGCGAGGCGTTGGAGGGCCACCTAGTGCCTAGGCGGCCGCCTAAACTGCTTTTTAGAACACTGATGATGAGTATGTTTTACATTTCTGAATTCGTTGTTGCCATATCCTCCAATGACAACAACCCAATCAAAAATGCAAAAAAATGCTCACCTGGATTAGCAGTTGTCTTTATTGCCCTTAGTCTATGTGTTCATCCTGCATGCATGTTCTCTAAAATCACTTCATGTATAAGAGCAAGAATCATTACTATTTGATAGGCAATCAACCATTCAAGATTTATAAACTTTAGGAGGATCCACTCAGTAGATAGATGTCTGAAAAGATGTCATCACTGATACCACCGGTAGAAGACTTTTCCTTTACTTTTCTTTTTCTGAATAAAATTTTGTTTTTCTTTTCTTTTGTGAATTCACGTCTTTGTTAGTTAGTTTGTTTGTTTTGAGTGAGTGTCACTTAATTAGAGGAAAATTTAGCATTGTTAAGCCTTTTCTTGCATGTTATTATGCAGGCAACTATTGGAGACTACTGTCTAGCAAAAAAAACTATTGCAAACTACTGAGAAATAAGGTTTCTAGCAAAGAAATTGTCATTTAGTTCATGACTTCAATTGATTCATTATCTCGAATATTCAAAGGATTTACTAACACTGTAATTAGTAACCTGTAATACCTATCATTAAGTGTTTGTGTTTGCTGTTTATATTTGCAGCTCTAGCAACACAGATATGCTTGGTTGTTCATGGAACCGGTAGATGTTAAAGGTCTTAAAATCCATGATTTCTATGAGGTAATGTTTATTGTTTTTATTTGGCCCACACAACCCGCATTTTATTGAAAAACATGCAGTTGATTCATTTATATTCACGGAAACACAGTATGTGGTTGAGTTCATAGCATGATGAATATTAGACACTCTTAAACATTCTGATAAGGTATCTTATGTTGTTTGAATGGATTACAATCCAAAATCACACAATGTAATATGTAAAAACTATTGAATCATCAGGTAATGATTAATTGTTATTCTCTTGCTTGAACTTTGGTATTATTGATTTGAGACCTGCAATACACCAGATAGGCTAATTAGTTTTTAAAGGAAATTGTCATTTTAGTAGATCATTCTAATGCCTTTTACCATCAAGAAAGATTAGAAGATTGAGTTAAGTTTTAATATTGTACAACTAATCTGGTATGACCCTCAGGCTCAAACCCTGTCACATGATTTTGTCTTTTGCAGCCAAAGACCAACCTTATGAAATTCTCTAGACTCAGAAATAAGTGGAGATGGTTTTTTATCTTTTGCATGTTGTCTTGTTAACTTGTTACGGAATAAATTGTCCTCTCCTATATTATATGCAAAGAATTCTTCAAGTATTCTAATTCATTGTTTAGGTCAGCAATATATGTCATATTTATTAAATATTTACTTCAGCAATACATTTCTTATTTCTTTTTTGCAATATGGCATTTTGTATATGATTCCCTATATGATTCCCATACTAGCTATATGGCCAGTAGTCATAACTTTGTTCTTTCAAATGTAGATGATTCTTTTGTCGAGTCAAGTGGTGTGTTGAATACAGTTTCGGCTTCTTTGATGAAGATTGCAAATGACAATATTTGAATCAGCAAATGGATATGAACTTGAAGAAAGATATTGTTTTTTATAGTTTGGAATGAGATCAAGCACAAAGTCACCTAGAGGAGTAGAGGGCAAGAGCTGGAGATGATTCGGTGGATCTCAATCCCAAGTTTATTTTATTATTTTTTTAATGACAATATTTGAATCATGTATTTGTATTCCTGCAACTTGATACTACTGTAATCTTGATTGTGTATATTAAATATATTGATCTTTTGTATATTGCATCTTCTGATATTGATGTGTAATAACTTTTTTTGAATTTTCTGATATTTATTTGTGTGTATATAAAGTGGCACCACCAAAAAAAAACAAAAAAACACACTGTACCGGCGTTTTTACAAACGCCGGGATAGCTATTATTTTTTTAAAAAAAGGGAAACAAAATTGTACCTACACCGGCGTTTTCCAAACGCCAGGTAGATGAGGAGCTATACCGGCGTTTGGAAAAAACGCCGGTATAGACCCCATGCCTACCGCGACGCGCGCTACCCTAACACTTATATCGGCATTTTTGAAAACGCCGGTACTGTCTACCCGGGCGTTTAAAAACGCCGAGTTAGGCAAAAAGAAGCGTTGTTGTATGTCTTGTACTTGCTGTTGTCTTCTCTTGCTATCTTCGTCTCCTCCTCTTCTTCTCCAACTTCAAGTACTCCGTGCCTACGTGTATTTGAGGCCAGAATCCTAACAGAACTGAGATTGTACAGCCCCATGCAGTAACAGGTTAACCTTTGCACCTAAGGCGGAGGCCAGGTGTTAACAAGGTTGGATGGGTTCTGGAATCATTCAGCTTATATGCTACAGTCATTTGATAGCATTAAAGTGATGAATTCTCATTTGGTAGCATACAATAGCTGCCACTGTCACATCAAGATCATAGAGTATTCAAGCACTGTAAATTAAATCAAAATTAAAATTGACTGAGGAACAACAAAGAATTTACCTCTGGAGCCATCCAGTATGGAGTTCCCCTCAATGAAAGCGCACCTGCTGCTTCACTTAACTGAATTTAAAAAGATATGTATTAGTTCAATGCACACAGGCAGAAATATTTAATCACAGCTTGTTGCAAATCAGTTAATATGAGCTTTTACAGAACATCAGTATAGGAGAATATATATCTCTTAATCATAATGAGTTTATTAAGTAAATTTTCTTACCCCAGCACTTAAGATAAACAAGCCCAAGAATAATAAAGAGTCATATTCTCTGGAGATGGACAGGTTTCAAACCGCTAAGAATTTGTGAAGAAAAAAACATTATAAATATGATCTTGAAGTTGATTGTTCTTTTGTTAATAAGACAAGATAAATAAAAGATGAATCTTCTTTGGAGGAAGAACTGATTCAGTCTCTCAATATAAATGAATATTCAACAGAAATGCAAAAAACCTTTCCAATCTGAAGAGAAACAACTTTAAAATATTCTTAGTTCAGAAGAAAAGAAAAGAGAGTTCTTTATGTTTGGCCCTTAGATTAGGAGAACATTCAAAAGTTGCTTGTAATAGCGGTAAGGTTAAATAGAATAGAACATGGGAGGTTTTCCTAGACACCAACTGGTCAACTTTCTATAGAAACACTTTAATTAATCTATAGTTTCCACGAGTAGTAATGTCAAATTAAAGTGAGAGGATTGCCATCAGATTGAACAATAAACAAACTTTGTCAATGGCTTCCTCTAGTTTCTTATTACAGAATTGTGCTCCATAGCCCACCTCATTTGTTGGGAAAATACCTCAATGATGATAATGTTAATGATGAGAAAAATAACAAATAATTAGTTCAAGACAAGGAAGCATTGCTGAGGTTTATCTAGATAATCGAGTCAGACTCACATGTTTTGCCATCCCGAAGTCTGCAAGCTTCACAACTCCGTTAATATCGACCAGTAAATTTGCTCCTTTAATGTCCCTAAAAGAACAAACACTAGCTTAGAACACTGGGCTGTCTTTAAAGGTAAAATTATTGTCAAGAACTTCTATGCTGATAAAATTATGTACAGAAAAATAAAAGATACTTGGTCTCTGTTTGGTACTGCTTTGACAGTATGTGTTGTGATAGTGTTTTGAGCAAACGTGTCACAGAGAAGATGAGTTTTAATTTAAGATTTTTTTCTGAAGGAGCAACACTTCCTTTAAAGTGGGCAAAAGTCCATTTCAGAAGAATTGCTTTGGGCCTGACAAATTTTACTAAGTTTCACCAAACACCTATTTTATGCCCAAAAGAGCATTTAGAATTCCAAAGTACTTTCAGGCTCTTCAAAAGCCACACCAAACATAGCCTCACACATAAATGGAGAGGAAAGATGACTTCAAATATGAAGTGTATGAGCCTGATAAACAAAGAAAGTCATACACAAAATTAATATACTACCTTCAACTAACAGTTTTCCTAACACTTGTAGAAGGAGCAACAGCCTAGCTGACAATCTCATGTTCTACAAAAGTTTCGCTTTTCATATAGAGCAAACAAACACTCGTGGAAAATTAAAAAAGAAAAGAAAAAAAGAAATAGAAACAATATGGATTAGCATGTATCTAAAAAAGATTAATGTTTAAAATATCTAAAGATTAATGTTTTTATTTCACTCAAACCATACAGAGATATAATTTTGCCAAATGAGCTACAGTATTGTCAAGCCCATTTTGTGCTAAGCAAGTGAAGTTGGAAATATCCATATTTTTGGACAAAATTATTGTTATTAGTGTCATCAACTTAATATTTGTTTTAGTACTAACTGATTATATGTGTATTAAATTTAATGTTTTCTAGATTAAACTCAAATAAGTATTGTATAATAAAATGGACCATGCAATGATCTTCTAAAGCTTCACATAGTGTGCCAAGTCATGTGAATTATGGCCTCTATACGCTGTTAGTTACTCAGTGTGCAGATGAAACCATCACCAGATTTCCACAACTTACCATAAACATTACGAATGTTAAAGACCCTGTTATTAAGTTAATATTAATAGAGAAAAAAAAAATTCAAGCGTAACATTGACATAATTGGCAAGCATCATATGTCATCTCAGGAAGCTAACACAACATCTCTTCAAGGGTTAAAAACAATCACAAAATTTTGATATAAAAATCCTAGAGCATTATTGAATGTTAGTTGTGTTCAAGGTTTCCAAGAATGAGAACGCTTGGTATGCGGAACAAAATGGGAAAGCAGAATGCTACCTGCTCTAAAACGTGGTAAGCTAGGAATAAATTTATCGGAACAAAATATGTTTATCTTGAATGTAGAATAAACTTGTTTTGGGGGGGGGGGGGGGGGGGGGGGGGGTGGGGGGGGCTTCGTAAAAGATTATATCGAATATAAATAAATAAAAAAGTTAAGGTTGCTATCATTCAGAACCCCCAGCCTCTCAATTACTAACAAACAGACCACAGTTAGCACTCAAGAATGTTATACCAGGTTTTCAAAAATTTTGTCCCCTCCATCCACTAACCCCCCCCCCCCCCCCCCCCCCCCCCCAAAAAAAAAAAAAAAAAAAAAAAAATACTGTTCCTGCCAGGGGCGGAGCTAGATACAATCGAGGGGGGGCATCTAGGACCCCAAAAAAATTGTAAAACCCCCCTTATTCATAGCAAAAAAATTATTTGGTACCCCAACTTTAAAAAATTTGGGATCCCCAACGCATCTATTAATAGCCTGGCATGGGCTTTAGGCTCAAAAAGAAAAGCCCAAATTTAACCTATACTCCCTCATTCCTTCATTCTCTTTCAGCTGCCCTGCTTCTTTGTTCTGAAAGTGAAGGGAAAAAAATACAACACGAAATTGAAGGCATGAAGAAGAGTTTCGAACTGTATCTCAACTTCTCTCTGTCTCAAATTAAGTGCAATATGGTAATTCTCTATCCTTTGCTCTCACTTTTTCAAATTGTGCCCTAGGTTTTTTTGTTTCTCAATTTCAATTTCAAAATTCACATACTTTTGGATCTACAATTTGCAATTTTATTTACGCTATATTATTAATTGATTGTCAACTGGTCCAAATGGAAAATTTAGTATATATTAAGAAAGTTGTAGTCTTGACAATTGAATTTGATGTGGTTACGCCCTAAGATTTTTTATTTCTCAATTTCATAATTTCACATACTTTTGGATCTACAATATGCAATTTTATTTATGCCGTATGATTAATTGATTATGTCAATTGGTCCAAGCACAAAATTTAGTATATATTAGGAAGTTGTAGTCTTGACAATTGAATTTGATATGGTATGACTAGTGTCTGTAATTATATGCATTTACTTTTATATTATTTTGATTATATATATTTTTTGAACTCTTTAAGGGTAGAGGAAGACCTAAACTAACTTGGGTGGAAACGGTAAAAAAAGATATGATAGCTTGTGACCTTACAGAAGATATTGCGCTACACCGAGCAGAATGGAAAACAAAGATTCATGTAGCCGACCCCAACTAGTTGGGAAAAAGGCTTTGTTGTTGTCGTTGTTGTAGTATTTTTTGAACTCACTTGTGAATGAGGTAAATATTATATGATTATTTGAATATTAAAAGATTAATAATATTGTGTTGTTATACTTTGTACACAGTGGCGGAGCTAGGCAATTCAAAATGGGGGTCCCATATTTTTTTCGGCATCGTCATGATTGTTGGCGAAAATCCCCCACTTTATTTTTGTTTTGAAAAATCAAAGTAATTGGATCAAAGTAAAAATTATAATCATAAAACCACAAATTTGTAAACCAAACGACATATGAATTCGATAAAGTAACAAGAAAATGCTTTGCTAGTAAAAAAACAACAACAAAATGCGTTAATAATTTGACTCAAGTTTTCAAAAATTACAATCAACAAATCTTTCCCTACCAACGAGGATATTATCATCTCACTAGTAAATCTACGGCGAATATTCTTTTCAATGTCATCAATGAGCCTGTCAGCTAAATAATCATCTTCCATTCCATTGCAGAGTTTCGTCTTTACAAGTTTCATAGCTGAAAAGAATCATTCAGTAGTGGTTGTAGAAACAGGTAAAGTTAGCATCAAACGGATCAGCCTATCAATCAGATAATAGTTAATTGAATTTTTTGGCATATCTCTAATATTATAATGGGAGAGTTAGGATTGTCATTTGTAGACAACCTGTAATTTTTAGACATTCATTCAACCATCTAATCTCAACCATTCATTTTTAAGTGGGAGTTATATTAACCATTATTTACTCAACTATTGTTAGTTACCATAATACCCTCAAAGTTCAAATTTATTTATGACATAATCATTTACAAAAATGTCACTCATATAAAATAAAAGTTTGTGTCAATAGGGGTAATTTGTAAAGAGTATGTGATGAGTAAAAAGAGGTCTCAGGTTCGAGGCCAAATTACGTCTTATTATTTACAATATGTAAAAAAAATAATTAGAACGTGCATCACACGTGCAGATTACTAGTATAATTTATGACACAAATCACATATTGAAGACAAATTCAATAATTCTGAATGCTTTATGACATCAAGACAATAATACTCTTGTTGCAATCTTAATTGCACTCTCTCTTGTTCTCTGAAATCTTCGGGATAAAACTTCTACGCCAACATGCATAGTTTGTTAACATCAAATGACTTAAACCGATCCTTTGGATTTAACGTTGATCTAAGGACAAAGATTTCTAAAGAAGGAGAAAAAACCTACTATTCAATTCTCGCAGTTGGAAGTCGACTGAAGCTATAAACGCATCAATCCTCAAATGATGCTCTAATGTGATAGAATTTTGATTTCTTCATTGGGGTAGACCTCGCCCATTATAGCAAAGATTGGACAAATCGGCAACATCTATATTATTCCATTCACAAAATGATAGAACTTTGGCTAGTAAAGGCTCCCACCAACTTTTCTCATCTTAAGAAGTGATTTACATATAGTAACCAAATTTACTGCATTTAGGATGTCTTGAATTTACAGTTGTAAGGTTTGAGAAAGAATACTTGTTATCCCCATAATTCCTTTCATTAGATGCAAGCAAAGAATAAACTCAAACGTTCTCATCATCTTCATAGCCATTGTCGCATCACCGCGCACTACATAATCGCTCCCTTCATTATTCATATTCAAGAGAAATGACATATTGGCATTGTACATTTGATCAAGTTACAAATACACCGATAATGAGATCTCCACAGAGTATCTCCAACCCCTAGTAAAGTACCAATTTGATTTTTCCCTCTTCTTATCTGAATTTCATTAGCAGCAACTAATTTTTCAAGTTTAATAGCTTAAGCATCCTGCAACTCATCGTGACGTTTTGTAGAGCCTACAACAACATAGATAATATAAGTCAATTGTCCAAAGAACTCAAGTACAGTATGTACCTCTCTCGATGTTGTGACTAAGGCCAACTGTCATATGTGAGCAAAGTAATGCACATAATATGCATATGGACATTCTTTAAGAAATTGAGCTTGAAGTCTATTCCACACCCCACACATATTACTTGCTCTATCATAGCCTTGGCCTCGTATATTGTCATCTGTGAGCAAAGCAAAGTACATATTATGAGTGAGAACATCACATATTCTCTCTTCGACCATTGATGGCGTATCCCTGACATGCTCGATTGCAAAGAAGTGCTCCCTTATAACAGACCATGTTATCAAGAAAACTTTAATATGATAGTCATTTGCATCATTTTTTACTCATCCCCATCTTCATCAACAATGATGCAAAACTTAACATTCCCAACTTTTTAAGAATTGCATTCCGAACCCTATTAGCAAAGAGACGTATAATATCTTTCTGAATTATTGGAGATGTATACTTCTGATTTTTGGGGGCATTCAACAACACAACTTCAGTTACATCATGGTAATAATGTAATAGAAGTGTTAACAATTCAAAGAAATTTCCACGGTTTTCGGAGTCCTCACTTTCGTCATGGCCTCTAAAAGGTTAAGTTTTATAAAGCAAAAACATTACACAATCAATGGTGGCTATGAGGCGTAAATGACTCCATCTGCTTTTTTTTTTATTTATAAATTAAATTACAAATATGTCCGGAATAATTCATTAAATCCTCATATTTCTTCACTGTCATTTTATGAGGCGAATTTTGAACTATTCTCTCATGTAATAACAATTTACATTTATCTTTGATTCCAACTTATTTCCAATTATCAAACTCCTTCGTAGTAAATACATTCTCTCTGAATCACCCAGTTGGCTTCTTTGCAGAAGATATCATGGAAGACAAAATACGACACTCTTTTCCACTGAATACTCCAACCAACTTCGATGATTTTCATACCCAAAAGCTCGAAATTGTTGACGATTTTGTGGACCTGAAGACTTATGATGTGAAAGTCTAGGTGGATACAGTCTGGCATCTAGGTAAGCCCGCCAAATTTCATCCATCTAGTTAGGTGGGATATCCCATATGCTTGACGTAATCCTGGATCACGTACCAAAGAAGATGCATCCACTTTTTCAAGATCAATTAACCTTGGGCGCTTGGAGCTAGAGGGATTGATGTTATCGGCACTAGGTTGATGATCCTCATTTACAAATAGTACTTCTTCAACATCCAACAATACTTCTTCAACAATAGGTAAGCGTCTCTTCAACAATTGGTGGTTCTTCTTCAACGACTAGTGGTACATCTTTGACAATTGGAGTAGGAGATGATTCACTACTACTAACGGCTCCATCTCTTTTCCTAAAAAGGAAATCGAGAGTTGTTGTTTGTTTGCTCATATTATCAACAAAGTATAACAACACAATATTATTAATCCGTTAATATTTAAATAATCATATAATATTTACCACATTCATAAGTGAGTTCAAAAAATATATACAATCAAAATAATATAAAAGTTTATGCATATAATTAAAGAGTCATACTACATCAAATTCGATTTCAAGACTACAACTTTTCTAATATATACTAAAGTTTGTGTTTAGACCAATTGACATAATCAATTAATCATATAGCATAAATAAAATTACTAAATTGAGAAATAAAAACCTAGGGCAGTAACCACATCAAATTCAATGGTCAAGACTACAACTTTCCTAATATATACTATATTTTCTATTTGGGCCAATTGACATAATCAATTAATCATATAGCATAAATAAAATTGCAGAATGTACATCCGTAAGTATGTGAAATTCTGAATTTGAAATTGAGAAATAAAAAAACCTAGGGCGAGCAAAGGATAGAGAATTACCAGATTGAACTTAATTTGAGAGAGAGAGAGAAGTTGAGATCCAGTTCGAAACTCTTCTTCATGCCTTCAATTTCGTGCTCTAGGGTATTTTTTGTTTCTCCTTCACTACCAGGACAGAACAGAGAGCAAGGGTGGCTGAAAGAAAATGAGGGATTGAGGGAAAGAGAGAATGAGGGAATATAGGTTAAGTTTGGGATTTTCTTTTTTTAGCCAAAAGCCCATGCCAAGCTATTAATAGATGGGTTGGGAGTTCCAAATTATTTTAAGTTGGGGGTCTCATATAAAAATTTTGCTATGTATAAGGGGGGTTTTACAAATTTTTAGGGGTTTGTGGTCCCAAACATCCCCCCTAGATTGTATCTAGTTGCACCCTTATTTGTCGATAATATGTGCAAACAAACAAGAACTCTCAATTTCTTTTTTAGGAAAAGAGATAGAGCCGCTAGTAGTAGTGAATCACTTCCTACTCCAAAATTGTCGAAGAAGTACCTAGTCATTGAAGAATAACCACCGATTGTTGAAGAGACACCACCTATTGTTGAAGAAGTATTGTTGGATGTTGAAGAAGTACCATTTATTAATGAGGATCATCAACATAGCCGATAACATCAATCCCTCTAGCTCCATGCGTCCAAGGTTAATTGATCCCGAAACTATGGATACATCTTTTTTTGTACGTGATCGAGGATTAAGTCCAAGCATATGGGAAATTCCACCTAACAAGAGGGATGAAATTCGACGGGCTTACCTAGATGCTAGACAATATCAACCTAAGCTTTCACATTATAAGCCGTTAAGTCCAAAGAATCGCCAGCGATTTCTTGGTATGAAAATCATCGAAGTTGGTTGGAGTATTCAGTGAAAAAGAGTGTCATATTCTATCTTCCATGTTATCTTTTTGCAACGAAGCCAACTGGGCGATTCGGAGAGGATGCATTTACTACGAAGGGGTTTGACAATTGAAAAAAAATTGAGAATCAAAGATAAATGTAAATTGTTATTACATGAGGGGAAAGTTCCAAATTCGCCTCATAAAATGGCAGTGAAGCGATATGAGGATTTAATGAATTATTCCGAACATTTCAATAATTTGATTGATAAAAAAACAAAGAAGCACAAGAATGATAGTCATTTATGCTTCATAGCCACCATCGATTGTGTAAGGTTTTTGCTTTATCAAGCTTAACCTTTTAGAGGCCATGACGAAAGTGAGGACTCCGACGACCGTGGAAATTTCATTGATTTGTTTAGGGGTGGCCGATCATACCGAAATGAGCCAACCGACCGGTTTTCCAACTGAACCAATCGATTCGGTACCGAAAAATTCGGTTACCAAAAGTATGGTACGGTACAACCGTACCGAGTTCTAAAATCCGGTTCGGTTTCGGTATGAATATGGTTCAGTCGGTATTTTACCATATCGTACCGTACCGTACCGAATGGAACATTACAAGAATGGAACATTTGATTGAAGAACTAAGGCACTTCAAGTCAAATCAGTTGCAACTGTGGTACATTAAGTTGTGCTTAAATTTTGCAATTTGGTTATTGATAATTGCAGTTGCACCAATGTTGTGTTGGAGGATATAAAAAAGGAGCTACCTGTTAAGATTAGACTATATGGAGATTATATTGCTTGCAGAGTTGCATCTATATTCATACAATAATCTAGGTATCAGAGAAAGCAATGCTTTTTCCAATATCCATACATTTTAGATACATCTCAGGTACCTGAGTAATTCAGTACTTGAGATGTGTGTCAAAACAATTTTTCTAAGAATCCTAATTTGTGTGACGTATCTGAGTTTTACTGTGATTGCCTGAGACTAAGAAGTGAAGGTGACTTAAAAATTTTTCAGTTTAATCTTATTGAAGGTGCATTTAGTTATGTTTAGATTATCTATAAAAATATGAAAAATTATTGTTCAAATAATTGTATATTGTGTCTTAGTTTGTTAACTTACATTCTCAGAATATAGGGTGTATAAGTTCACTTTTCACTTGTTCTTTATTCTTTGTATTTAGTTTGGGTTTTATGTGTTTAAAAAATATTCTTTTAACTAAGATAAAGTATAAGCAATTTTTTTTGGGTGTGTGTGTAGAAATAAAGTATAAGCATTGAACATAAAATATTCCACCGGTGAATTATTGTTATGCATCAACCAGCAACTTAAGTTTTTTAAGATTGGCCTAAAGTCAACTCCATATCATGTCATAGACTCATACTGTTATATGCTTCCTTGTGTTCGTAGTCATATTTGGTATAACACCAATACCGAATCGTACCAACCGAAGTAGTCGGTATCCTGAAGTTTCGGTATACCGAACTTTTTTGTTGGTAACGGTTTGCATATTTTCAAACCGAACTAGTTTGGTATGGTAATAGTACAGTGTCAAAAAGTCCGGTCCCGTACCAAGCCCACCCCTAGATTTATTAACACTTCTATCACATTATAACTATATGTTGCTGCTTTTTCTGTTTGGGAGCAAACAGATGTTGAGAATTCTTTTAGAAATAATAAAAAGAACTGACATTTTAGTTTTCGCCGATATTGACTATTTACAACTGATCTCGACTCCTGAATCTGACTTATTTGAACAGTTGGATCTGATCTAGATGGTGATGATTACTCTGATTGACCTGTAAAAGTCCGAAACACCAAGGTTGGTCGGGCAACAGACCTTCCAACGCATAAGTCAAAACTCAGAAAGATATGAGAGGTCTAAGTGGCAAAATACTGATTAGCTGAAACTTTTGTAGGTCATGGGGTATTTATAGTCTGTTTAGGAACCAGTTTCAAGATATTAATTTATCTTTACTTCCCGGTGTTTTGATAGAGTTTGTTATTCTCTTCTTCATGAAGAGATAGGAATGGTTACCCTTCTCTGGGCAAAGAGATAGGGTTAGTTGACTTTCTTCTTCATGAAGAAATAGAAGTGATTGTGGAGATAGAGTAAGGACTCTTCTCTTGTAAAGATATATAGTTTTTGAACCGTCTTTTATGGATAATTATGAGTTTAAAATAATTTTTTGATAATCATGAACTCCTTTATGTTGGGTTGTTATGACAACCCAGTTTGACAAATCTGTTTTGGGTTGTTGGGCTTGAAAGAGGCCCGACTCCCGTTTCTGGACCCGTTTCTGGAGGAATTTACCCTTTTACCCCTGAGAACTTTAAGATTCATGCCCGATTTGAACGGTCCCGATTTTATTCTATTTTTACCCATATCACTATTTTATAGCTCAAATTGTGTTAGAGAATGCTCCAAAAAATCAGAAGTACACGTCCAATAATTCAGAAATATATTATATATATCTTTACCAATAAGGTTTGGAATGCAATACTTGAAGAAGTTGGAAATACTAAGTTGTGCACCATTATTGATAAAGCTCGGGATGAGTCAAAATGGGAGCAAATGGCCATAATATTAAGATTTTTCTTGATAAAATGGGTTGTACAAGGGAGTGCTTCTTTGCAATCGTGCAAGTCAAGAACACACGTGTATCAACTCTCAAAGATAGAATATGTGATGTGCTCACTCATAAAAACCTCCAAGTTGAAAACATACGAGGTCAAGGCTATGCTGGAGCAAGTAATATGCGTGGGGTGTGGAATGAACTTCAAGCTCAATTTCTTAGAGAATGTCCATATCCATATTATACGCATTGCTTTGCTCACAAATGGTAGTTGGCCTTAGTCACAACATGGAGGAAGGTACATACTATACATGAGTTCTTTTTGCAGTTGACTTATATTATCAATGTTGTTGTAGGCTCTACCAAACGCCACGATGAGTGGCGAGCTGCTCAAGCTATTGATCTTGAAAAGTTGGTTGTTGCTAATGAAATTTAGACAGGAATAGTGAAAAATCAAATTGGTAAATTGCTAAGGGCTGGAGATACTCGATGGATTTCTCATCATCGGTGTATTTGTAGCTTGATCAAAATGTACAATGCCACTGTGTCAGTTCTCTTGAATATGAAAAACGAAGGGAGGGATTATGAAGTGTGTGGTGATGCGGCGGTAGCTATGAAAATGATGGGATAGTTTGACTATTCTTTGCTTGCATCTAATAGAAGGAATTATGTATTCTTTCTCAAGCCTTACAACTACAAACTCAAGATATCCTAAATGCAACAGATTTGGTTACTACATGCAAACCACTTCTTCAGAAGATGAGAGATGTTGGCTGGGAACCTTTACTAGCCAAAGTTGTATCATTTTGTGACTGGAATAATATAGATGTTTCCAATTTGTCCATTCTATGCTCTAATGGCGAGGTCTCCCCCAAAGAAGAAATCAAAGTTCTATCACATTAGAGCATCTTTTCAGGATAGATGTTTTTATAGCTTCAGTCGACTTCCAACTGCGAGAATTGAATAGTAGGTTTTCTGATCATTTTTTAGAGATTCTTGTCCTTAGCTCAGCAATAAATCCAAGGGATGGGTTTAAGTCATTTGATGTTAACAAGCTATGCATACTGGCGGAGAAATTTTATCCTGAAGATTTCAGAGAACAAGAGAGTGCAATTAAGATTGCAATAGGAGTATTATGGTCTTGATGTCATACAGCATCTAGAATTCTTGAATTTGTATTCAACATCTAATTTGTGTCATAAATTATAAATGACAAAAAAAAATTAACTATCATCTAATGGATAGGCTGATCCGTTTGTTGCTAATTTTACTTGTTTCTACAATTCTTTTCAGCTATGAAACTTGTAAAGATGGAACTCCGCAATAGAATGGAAGATGATTATTTAGCTGACAGCCTCATTGATTACATTGAAAATAATATTTGCAGTAATTTACTAGTGAGATAATAATGTCAGAGTCATATTCTATGAAATATCGTTGGTAGGGATAGAATTGTTGATTGTATTTTTTGAAAACTTGAGTCAAATTATTGACACATTTGTTATTTTTTACTAGCAAAGCATTTTCTTATTACTTTATCGAATTCATATGCCATTTGGTTTACAAATTTATGGGTTATATGATTATAATTTTTATTTCGATCCAATTACTCTGATTTTTCAAAACAAAAATAAAGTGGGGGATTTTCGGCAACAATCATGATGATACCAAAAAAATATGGGACCCACATTTTGAATTGTCTGGCTCCGCCACTGGCTCCGCCACTGGCTCCTGCATAGAGATTGAGATTATAGTGTATATATAACACAAAAATCTGATTCATGAACCTTATCATTAACAACTAAGAAACTTGTCTGAAAAGTTCTTTTAAGTGCAGTGTCTACCATAGTGATTTAGCCATTGATCAAATAATCGAAACAACGTTACCGCAAGTCACATATATAAATTGCTCCCAAAGAATTGTCAAATATTTGACTTGTTCATTTTATTATTCCAGATTGCTAAATACCATAATCAACAATATTTGTTCGAATATGTCCACTGCACACGGTTTATTTTGTCTGGTAACATTAATGGTGTTTCATTTAATTATACAATGTTGATAAATAGTTGTTCAGATTATTGAACAGCTCATGATAATTGAAGTGGTATGTATGTTCAACTATAAATCACTTAACGAAAACTTTTCTGTGAGATTTGTCTGTTCAAGAAGCATTTAAGGCCAATGCTCTTTTAGGAAAACTTAATACATGTCAATGTGCTGAACTTTAATAAATTCCCATACGAAGGATCCTACAGAATTGCTAATAGCTCCTACCAAAGACTACTTCATGAAATTATCAGGACAAGGCTGACAAGCAATTAAGTTTGCTCAAGCATTATTGTATGGTATCAATAATTATAACGGGTAATTATTTCCCCCAAAATTAAGATGAATAAATCAAGCTAAATTTGGTACAACTGCGAAGTCTGTAGTTTTTTAACAGAATGGCAAATGATTAATGCAGTTTAAGCTCAACCAACCAACAAGCTAGAGCTAAAAAAAATCATTCAGCAAATAATTCTATTCTCTGAGAACCACCAAAATCAGTTGTCTAAAATGAAGGCTGAATTTGACTTAAACTTGTCATTAAAATGAGAACCTGTGTATATTTTTTGTGCCATGCAAATAAGCCAGACCCCTGAGTATATGGCGAGTGAAATTACGAACCACTGATTCTGTCATAGCCCCACAATGATCGCGAACATATTTATTGATAGAGCCAGGGTAAACATACTCTAAGAAAATGTAAAAATGATCCTCAGTCTGCATTCACAAATGACTGCACTCAGCAATTTACATTTAATCAATAACATCAAAACATCTCATACACTAAGTGAGAGACCTCACCATTTCAGACCCATAATATTGCACAATATTTGGGTGCTTTAATTGACTAAGGACTTTTATTTCCTGCCAAAATAGACAATATTGGCAAATGAGTGGCAAAATGATGGAACCATTAAATTGCATGTGAGTAACATAATTCACTCAAAATCTAAACAAAATTATAGGCAACAACTCCAAGTATAATTGTATTAGCACAAAATCTAAAAGTGAAGACATATTATTATGTCAGCACATGAAGAAATGCAAATAGCAATACATGAAGGCATGTGTACACAGCAGGTGTACAAGAAAATATGTACACTAGACTGTACCATACAAAATTGTGGAAACCGACACAAATGAAATGAACAATTGGATTTTCAACAAAATTTTAGTTATGGTTCAATGATTCCACCCACTAGAAACCCAGACAAAAAAGAAAGATTTCTGTATGATAAATCCTTCTAATTAGTAACAACATAACTGAGCAAGTTTTTATCATGAAAGTAGAAGACATTAATATCATTGCCATGAAAATATGAATGAGGGATGGAAAGCTAACCTGTTCCAACTGTTGCAAACATTCAGCAGATTTTGGATCATCAGGAATTATATTTACTTCTTTCATTGCACACAAAGCACCTGTATGTCTGACAGGAAGAACACCATCCAGTTATATTTAGCAGGAGTCGATAACTGAATCATTTAATGAAGTCAAAAGACATACTTGTTTGTTGCAACATAGACATTCCCAAATGTGCCGCTCCCGATGAGTTTTTGCTTTTGCCATGGAGATGCCTCAACTTTTGTTGCACTAGAATGAACGGAACCTGTTTGTGGTGGCAGAGGCAACGGGTGGACATTTGCATTTCCATTATTATTGTGGTGTAGTGGGGAAGGAGGTGCACTTGTATTTCTTGATCTTAAAACAGGACTTTTAGGTGAAGGGCTATATAGTGATGAATGGTCAGAGCTGCTTAGATATATCTCGGGTGAACTTTGGGTGGAGAACCCAGTCAAAAAATTATTTGCTGGGAGTTCGGGAGCTGACCAAACCTGAACTCCTTGAGGGATATTACAAGAAGCGAGATAATCTATACTACTCATTCTTTTAGGACTATGTGCAGGACTTGAAAACCCACTGGGCGGAGCACTTTTAGCAGGTATGTTATGCCTGAAGTTTTCACCTACAACAGACGGAGCACTTTTAGCAGGTATATTGAGCCTGAAGTTTTCACCTACAACAGAAGTTGGATCATGGAGTGCCTTCCTATAATAACTAAACATTGATTTGTTTGGTGGTGCTTCATTGCGATCTGCACTATTGCGAGCAGCCTGATAGGGCAATCTATTACTGTAGAACAAAGAACTGCCAAAGTCAATTACATTTACTACGTATAAATGGACCAGGAAAGAAATAATTACCACAAAAAGAAAACAGTCTAAAGCACATAAATATATGAACATGGTTAATGAGAGAAAAATTATACATATCCCCGCTAATCATTCTAACTCTAGTTACTACGTTATCATACATATCCACATCCTGAATAACATCAATATTACTATTAGACACTTGTTTCCTTTTCAAAACCGACCTAACAATCTCCCTAGGAACACTATTATAAGCCTTTTCCAAATCAACAAAATCCATATGAAGATGTATTTTCTAACCTACACTTGTGCATCAATCATCTTAGTAGATATAGCTTTCACAATCGACTTCCCCAGCACAAAAAAAATTACTTTTCTGACCCCATTGTTTCCTTTCTTAACCTGTGCTGAACTCCTCTCTCCCAAAGTTCCATTCTAGGCTCATAAGTTGTATCCCACGATAGTTCGTACAACTTTCAATATCTCCTTTATTCCAATAGATAGGTACCAAAATGCTAACAGATGCAAAACAATAACACAACCATCGACACGCATTATCTTCCAGTGATGTAACAACAATGTAGAAGTATCAACATAATAACAATGTATAAGCATCGACATATCAATCTTTCCAAATTTAACAATGTACAAGTAATCCATATCCATCACAATCTTACTACATACCAGGCCACTTCCATCAATTAAAGGTTTATGTAATAACCGAGAAGACAAAGTATTTTAAAAAAAAAATTCTACTAAATCTTCCTCCAACGCATTCAATAAACTAACCCTAGTCCTTCTCACTCCCTTATCTTCCATCCAACCAATTTTCCTAATTGGCGTACTTGTCGGTCTTCATTGTATGCGTCTCAAACCACCTCAATTGATTCTCATATTTTATCTTCAACTGAAGCAACCTCTACTTTATTATGTATACAATCATTTCTTATTTTGTTTTTTTAGTGGTGTTTCCACTAATCCGCCTTAGCATCCTCATTTCGGCAACCTAGACAATTCAACTCTAGTTTCCCAAGCAACATAATCTAACCACATACCAATGTCACTTCCATCAATTCACGGTTCATGTAATAACTGAGAAGACAAAGTACTAGAATTTTTTTTTAATTATTATAAGTTCTTACTAAATCCTCCTCCAACGCATTCAAGAAACTACCCCTAGTCCTTTTCGCTCCCTTAACATTCATCCGACAAATTTCCCTAACCAACCAGTTATCAGTCTTCGTTGTATGTCTCAAACCACCTCATTTGATTCTCCCGTACCTATCTTCAATTGAAACAACCTCTACTTTCTATTGGATACAATCATTTCTTATTTTGTTTTTTAGTGGTGTTTCCACCAGTCCGCCTTAAAGCATCTGTAGTCGTTTGCCATTTACCCAAATTTTCCAAAATTTGGGAAACATAGCGCTGTAGTCGTTGGCCATTTACCCAAAAATTGGGTTTCGAATGAACAGTCGTTGGGTATTTTTGGGAGACGAAATGACTTTTGCCAAAATATAGCTAACGGCAGATAATTTATCGTCTGATTGAGCGGACGATAAATTATCTTTCGTCGGAGTGGTCGAACGGGAAATAAAACATCGTCCCTACAATTTTTCCGCTGACACATCGTCGGACGGGAGATAATATCCCGTCCAACCAGTTAATCAAAAAAAAGTTAAGGGACGGTAAACAATGTACCATCCTTTTTTTTAAAAAAAAAATGTTGGGTCGGGGGATTATCTACCGTCCCACCCTTTAATTTTTTTTGGGGGGTTAAATAATGGAATTACGTATATACCCTTACTCTCTCTGAACGTTATTATTCTTATATTCCAACGGCTATTTTTTTTTTAAACACAACGCAATAGCTACAAAAAAATTCTCCTACAAATAATCAACCAACTCAGCCTCTGATCTTCTCATTCCCTCTCACTCTCTGTTCTCCTCATTCCACAGCTCAAACAAAGAACAAGAATTCCCACTTAGTCTCTGTTGTTCTTATTTTCTTGCGGCCAAAAAATGCAAAGTTCACCGGTAGTCTCAATGTGGCTCTCTCTATCTCTATTTCCCTATTTCCCTATTTTTGTTTTAATTTTATTTCATGGCAAATCATCCAATTAGAGGCCATGCATACTCCGTGTATGAAGATATTAATTTGGCTCAAAGTTGGGTTACTATCACCCAAGATCCATTGATCGGTAGCGATCAAACTGGGACACAATTTTGGGATCGGATATATCTCACATTTGTCAATCTGTTAGGCACAACAACAGATAGAACAACCGGCTCTTTCCAGTCGATTCTCTACTATGTCAAAGGAAATAGCTTTGTATATTGCGAAGTTGAGCAGTGTAACAAATAAAGCGACAAGCGGTACTACGGATGCGGATAAGGTGTGTTTTATTTTAATGAAATTCATTAATTTTGTTTTAATGGGCCGTTGAATGTTTTCACTTTATTCCTGGAACATTCAAAGATATGTATAATAGTGCCAAAGCTTGACTACCCCAATGAAATGTACCAACTTCAGTCAGGTCTTCAAGAGCTGCAAGCCATCCACACCTAATAACGGAAGCACCATTGGCGAAAAGGAATTCATCCAAGTAGAAAAAAAAATGCCCTAGTAACTCTCATGGCTTTATCGTTGTCAGTTTTTGCTTCCTCAATCACACTACTGTGAAAATATTTCCTCAGGAAAGAACAACGTATTCCGTGAGACTTCCAATCATCGAAAGTAAGTTCAGGAAAGAAGCGGGACTGTACTGTTTCGAATGGATATTCCTCGTCGTTACATGGTGGTTGATCACCGATTCCAATTGATATTCCCGTTAACATCGCCCAATCCAACGGGGTAAATCCCAACTCACAACACGGGAGATGAAATGTGTGGGTAGTGTCCCACCATCTCTCAACCAAAGCCTCGACAATCTTATGGGATGATTTTTTCATATCAATTGTGAAAAAACGCTGCCAGCCAGTATTATCTATTATTTCTTTCACTACTGAAATATGAGAGCATATCTTATAAGCTTTGATTGGACCATTCCAACTTCCCCTAAAGTTTTTTTTTTTGGAAGGAAAAGGCGGAAACTTCCCCTAAAGTTACAAAATCCACCAAAAGACATTTCAGTAATATTCTTACAGATTTGAGGCCGGTTGTCAACTACCGGTCTCCACATTGTTGGATCGCTTAAATCCACATCTTGAGTATCCGATTCAGGTTGTTTGCCTCTGTTACCATGATCAGAACTAGCTTGTCCCTTTGATTTGAGCCTACCAATAAAACGTCGAATCGACATTTTTTTGTTGGATTTGAAGTAGAATTAAGAAATAAGAGTTCGGACAGAGACGAGCTTATGTTTATCGGTTGTTTGAAGTTCATATTTGAAGACTCTATATATAAGGAGAAGCTCAATCAAGCGGAGGGTACTTTTGTCCCTAAAAATATTTTCAACCGGCACCATCATCTGACTTTAGAAATTTTTTGTTTTTTTTAAATTTTTCGTATGAGACGAACAACGAAACTTCGTCTGTGATCAACTTTTCTCACTGCAATCATAGGACGAGGGATTATTCCCCATCCCTATACTTTTTTTTATTTTTATTTTTTAATTAAAGGCATTAGACGATAAACAATCTACCGTCCTATACACAAATTAAAAAAAATTACCCAAATGACGGACGGGATATGATTTCCCGTCCGGTCGGATTTTTTTATTTTAAAATTATATTGGACGGGAATTCATTTCCCGTCCCAAATATTGTTTTTAAAAATTAAAAAAAATCTCGTTCAACAGACGACAAATAATCCTCCGTCCATTCTAATTTACCTGTACAAATTGCTTGGACGATAGATAATTTTTCGTCTGACCCAAATTTTAGCTTTCGACGACTGCAGCGCCTACTCATTTTTCCTATTTCCATTTTCCAAATACCCAAAATTTGGCTCACGACGACTACAGATGCTCCTAGCATCCTCATTTTGGCAGCCTAGACAATTCAGCTACAGTTTCGCGAGCATCATAATCAAACTACATACCAAGTCACTTCAATCAATTTAAGGTTCATGTAATAAATGAAAGGGCAGAAGTATATAATTCAAGAAAGTACCTTCTTAGGGCATCCGTCGAGGCCATAACCGGCCAATCCCCGCTCTCATCCCTCACCGTCGGCGACGGCAACCTAAACCCCGGAGAATTCGCCCCCGGCAGCGGAAGAGGCAACGGCGACGAACAATTCCTCGTCGGCGACGCCCCAACCCCCCCTCCTCCGCCATCGCCGACCTTGATGTCGGTGAGGTGGCGGAGCTTACGTTGGCGAGTGAGGCGAGGATGGACAGAGTCGGCGGATTTTCGGGAGAAGGCGGAGGTGAGATCTTTACGGGCTTTGGGGGACGGGGAGGCGGAGGAGGATGACGACGAGGACGGGGAATTGGTGCTGGGGTTGTTCTTCCACCACGGCATTGATAGGATCAAGATGGGGATGGTGAAAGCATGGTCTTTTTAATATATTGGATCGAAAACCCTAACCTTAATTTTGGGGAAATTACCATGGAATTTGGGGAACACGAAGACGAAGACGACGACGCGGGATTGGAGATGGGAGAGGCTGCTGTTCCGCAGGTCCAACTCTTCCTTAACATTTACTTTCAATTTTTTCTTTTTTCTTTTTTCTTTTTTGAATTATAGTTTTGTCCAAATTTCCAGAAAAGGATATCTTTCGTGTGCGGCCGTTCAGAATAAAGACACGGATATAGATATTACCAAATAGCCGAAATATTTGCCTATATATCGGCATCGGCACCGAAACATATCAATGTAGACTAATTTGGATATTTAAAATAAAACGATGCTGGATATTTAAAATAAATCGATGCTGAGATTACACTTTCAGTTTGTAGTAGATCCATAATTTCAATAAATAAATAAATATATATATCTCTAATATTATAATGGGAGAAGGGCTTAGTGTCATTTGTCATTGACTGTCATTTTGTCAACATTTTTTTTTTATCCTTTTCATTTTCCCTCCCCATTTTCCCCACGAGCAATGCACGTGTATAATACTATATTTTTTTTGGTCCTTTTCATTCCCCTCCCTATTTTTTCCACGTGCAACGCGCGTGTATAATACTAGTATATATATAGAGAGAGAGAGAGAGAAAGGCTTCTTCGATTGCAAACGGCTGGGCCGTTTAATCAAAGATCCAACGGCCCATATATTTTTTTATAATATTTTGCCTTAACCCGCCATTTCCAACGACGGGTTAGGGTAAAATTTTATAAAAAAATATTGTTTTAACTCGTCGTTGACAAGGACGGGTTAAGGCAAAGATATAATCTCAGATCTGTATACAGTCCTTCGTCTTCCTCGTCGAAACCAAACCCCAAAACCCAAAAACCATAGCACAGAGAGCCCTTTTTTTGGGCGAAACCAAACCCAAAAACCCTAAAAAAATTCCAACGTCCTCCGTTTGCTCCTACTCCGCCGTTTGCTCCTACTCCTCCTCTTCCACTCTCATACAATCTCTCTCTCCAAATATCTACATCAAAAGCAAATCAATTCCTGTGCGAATGCCACAAATTGGTATATTGGCAAAATTCGTTGTTATTTTGTAAGGTATTAACTAATTCTTTGCCTTATTAGAGTTAATTATGTTGATTTCTAAATTTTTACATAGTAAATTATTTAGGAAGTCTAAAAAAAATGCTTTGCCCAAAATAATTTAGAACTGTAGTAATGTTTGACTTACTAATTTAGTTTTATTTATGTTGATTTTTCGCGTTCAATTTATACGGAATTAATGACTTAGAATTTTTTAGTGCGGTTAGAGTAGAAAACCTTGCAAACGGATTCCAAAAAATACGAAACTTTGTGAGTAGGTTGATCTCACATAGCACAAGCCACCCCAACATGTAGAAGTGGGTTTCGATTCACGGTTGGAGATATACGGCCGTATATAGCTTTTGGTTAAAAAAAACCTAATAAAGCGGTATACGGACGTATCTCGCAAACCGTGAGTCGAAACTCACTTCTACAAGTTCGGATGGCTTGCACTACGTGAATTCGACCAAGTTGGAAACTTTTATAAATTTTAGATACCGTTTGTGCGGTTTTCTCACGTTCCTCGTATTAGAAGTTAATGACTTAGAATTTTTTTAGTGCGGAGGTGAAAACCTTGCAAACGGCCTCTAAAATATTCGAAACTTTTCGAGTAGGTTTGATCTCACGCAGCACAAGCCATCCCAACTTGTAGAAGTGGGTTTCGATTCACGGTTCGAGATATAAGGCCGTGTATCGCTTTTAGTTTAAAAAAACCTAATAAAGCGGTATACGGACATATATCGCAAATCGTGAGTCGAAACTCACTTCTACAAGTTCGGGTACCTTGCGCTACGTGAATTCAACCAAGTTGAAAAGTTTTATAAATTTTGGATGTCATTTGTGCAATTTTGTGACGTTCCTCGCATTAGAAGTAATTGACTTAGAATATTTTTAGTGCGGTTAGAGTTGAAAACCTTGCAAACGGGCTTCAAAAAATACAAAACTTTACGAGTAGGATGGTCTCACGTAGCACAAGCTATCCCAACTTGTAGAAGTGGGTTTCGATTCACGTTTCGAGATATAAGGTCGTGTATTGCTTTTGGTTATAAAAAAAAACCTAATAAAGCGGTATACGGACGTATATCGCAAACCGTGAGCCGAAACTCACTTCTACAAATTCGGATGGCTTGTGTTACGTGAATTCGACCAAGTTTGAAAGTTTTATAAATTTTGGATGCCGTTTGTGCGATTTTGTGACGTTCCTCGTATTAGAAGTAATTGACTTAAAATATTTTTAGTGCGGTTAGAGTTGAAAATCTTACAAACGGCCTCCAAAAAATACGAAACTTTGCGAGTAGGAGGGTCTCACGCAGCACAAGCCACCCCAACTTGTAGAAGTGGGTTTCGATTCATGGTTCAAGATATAAGGTCGTGTATCGCTTTTGGTTAAAAAAAACCTAATAAAGCGGTATATGGACGTATATCGCAAACCGTGAGTCGAAACTCACTGTTACAAGTTTGGGTGGCTTGCGCTACATGAATTCGACCAAATTGAAAAGTTTTATAAATTTTGGATGTCGTTTGTGCGGTTTTCTTACGTTCCTCGCATTAGAAGTTAATGACTTAGAATTTTTTTAGTGCGGTTAGAGTTGAAAACCTTACAAACGGCCTCCAAAAAATATGAAACTTTGCGAGTAGGTTGATCTCACGCAGCACAAGCCACCCCAACTTGTAGAAGTGGATTTCGATTCACGATTCGAGATATAAGGCCGTGTATCGCTTTTGGTTAAAAAAAACCTAATAAAGCGGTATATGGACGTATATCGCAAACCGTGAGTCGAAACTCACTGTTACAAGTTTGGGTGGCTTGCGCTACATGAATTCGACCAAGTTAAAAAGTTTTATAAATTTTGGATGTCGTTTGTGCGGTTTTCTCACGTTCCTCGCATTAGAAGTTAATGACTTAGAATTTTTTTAGTGCGGTTAGAGTTGAAAACCTTACAAACGGCCTCCAAAAAATATGAAACTTTGCGAGTAGGTTGATCTCACGCAGCACAAGTCACCCCAACATGTAGAAGTGGGTTTCGATTCACGGTTCGAGATATACGGCCGTGTATCGCTTTTGCTTTAAAAAAACCTAATAAAGCGGTATACGGACGTATCTCGCAAACCGTGAGTCGAAACTCACTTCTACAAGTTCAGGTGGCTTGCGCTACGTGAATTCAACCAAGTTGAAAATTTTTATAAATTTTGGATGCCGTTTGTGCGGTTTTCTCACGTTCCTCGCATTAGAAGTTAATAACTTAGAATTTTTTTAGTGCGGTTAGAGTTGAAAACCTTGCAAACGGCCTCCAAAAAATACGAAATTTTGCGAGTAGATTGATCTCACGCAGCACAAGCCACCCCAACATGTAGAAGTAGATTTCGATTCGCGGTTCGAGATATACGGCCGTGTATCGGTTTATTTGGGTTTTTTTACAATCAAAAGCGGTACACGCCCGTATCTCTCCAACTGAGAGTGGAAACTCACTTCCACAAGTGGGGTGACTTGTGCTACGTGAATCCGACCACGTTGACTTTTACTGTTTTTTTTGTCATTTGTGCATTTTTTCTCACAATCTCGGTATGTTTATTGATAATAAATAACTGGATGTAACGCGTACCAATTACATTTAAATTTTTTTTTACATAGATAAATGGCTAGAACAAGGCAATCCAGAAGCCCGTCCGGTACCACTAGTGGCGCACCAACTACGGAGGTAAGATTGATTATTATTATTGGTTTTAAATACGAATATGTAACATTATCTCAATAATAATATTTGTTATCTTTATTCGTGTAGGTTGGTGGCCGTCAATCTACATCTACTGAGGCAGGTCCGTCGTTCTCGGTTCCTGTTACACTGCTTGGACCTGTGGACAAAAAATTTCTCACGTTGCAACCCAAACACCGATCTGAAGCCGTGTGGAATGGGTCCGATAATAAATGTAACTTTCGAAAGTACACGATTCTTCTTTTTGACCCCCGTATCACGCCATACTTACTTGAGGCTGGTTTCTGCGGAGCTAAATTTATGGGAGGAGTGAAGCTAGATCGGCCGCTACTTACAGCTCTTGTTGAGCGATGGAGGCCGAAGACCCACACATTCCACCTACCAGTGGGTGAGATGACTGTGACCCTCCAAGATGTAGCAATGATAACTGGACTACCAATAGATGGGGTCGCCGTGACGGAAAACATGGACTTCGATCAAGTTGAAGTTGTTCGTGATTTATTCGGTATCGATCTCCAGTTGATAGTTCTCTAAAGAAGAGAGACCGTTGAAAAAGAAATCTTCGAAAATGTTCCCGCAGGTCATGATCAAATTTATTGTATGAACAAATAGAAGCTGCGAAAGATAAAGCAGAAGCTGAAGTTATGGATGAAACTTTCGATGGTAAATCACTGTACATTAGTTGGTTGAAATTTTAGTTCGAGGAGGATTATTTAACCCCCAATTCGGACGAGAAAATCCTAACCTACTATGCATGCGCGTACATTTTTAATATGATAGGAGGAGTGATTTTTCCGAACTCATCCGGATCAACCGTGCAGCTAATGTACCTACGGTTGTTGGAAAATTTCCGTTATGCGGGTTGTTTCAGTTGGGAGAGTGCGGCACTAGCGCTACTATATAGGAATTTGTACACATGTTCTTTAGGTGCCGTACAAATGGGTGGCCAGATGGTGCTACTGCAAATCTGGAGTTGGGAACGCATCCATATCGGACGTCTCCGTATTATTAAAGTTACACCGGATTGTTGGCCGACCCGGGGGTGCTAGAGTTGTTACCTCCTCTAGGAGTATATTGGGCGGGACGGCACACGTGGATCGATAACCCATGCCAATTTTTAACCTACTACAGAGATGAGTTAGATAACCTGCGGGACGAGTTCGTCAATTGGAAACCGTACTCGACCGTCGGGTTGCAAAGGGTTCCACCGGTCTGTTTAGACAGTGCCCTTTGATTGACGGCTGCATCACTTGTAAATTTTGGAGTTGTCAAGTTTCAGTATCCTGATAGAGTGATGCGGTAATTCGGATATCAATAAAAGATTTTCGATGTCCGGTGCTATGATAAAAAGTTGCACGAGGTGAAGGGGAACGGGACGAGTGCCCAACATCAATTGGGCTGATTACCATCGTTACCATGTGGCCAACTGGAACACCATGCGGCATCAAATGACACCGAATATGATATTCGTCGCGATACCGTATGATGGCTCCCTCCAACAGGCATACATGATGCGGTATAAGCGAGTAACACGGTTGTATGTTTCTCCAAAGGCCGCTGTACCAGCCGGTGTACAGATTCTGATTCCCCCAACCCAGGCAGAACCACCTCCGACATATTCCTCCTCCCAGCCGATGTACCAACCAAAGGCTGAGACATATCGAAAAATGGTTAGTCAAATTTCATATAGTTGGTATGCATGTATTGTAATTTGAGGTGGGTGATGTATTAAGTATGCATGTTTTTTAAATTGAAATTTTGTAGATTGAAAACACATGGGAGAACGTTCGAACAGCTGCTCGCGTCTTGAAGAGTAAGGTACCCGAGAGCTTTAAGGAGATAATGAGGGAGATGCTAACGCTGTGTCGTCGTACTCTTGAGGATGCGGGTGAAGGTCTGCAACTTGAGGCGTATTTGAAAGCCAACGTGCCAGCAACGGGTTCTAGGCAAATGAGCGTGACAAGGCAGGGAATTTACATCGCCGAACCACAACAAGTGCAACAACAGCAAAATCCTGAAGAAGTTGAAATGGAGCAGTAGTCGGATGAACCTGAATCCCCCAGGACACAAGGTAGACGGCGAAATCCTCAAAGGAAGCGGAACCCGCCCGATCAATTCACACCAAGCGGCCGCAAGCCGCATGGCCGTAAACGGTAGTATCTAATACTCTTTAGTAGTTTGGCATTTGGTTGTTGATTTTGTTATTCCAATAACTAATGCATAATTTGTTTTTATGTTGATAAATTGTTGTAGGTAAATACCGGGCATGCGTGCAAGTCAACGTGAAGAACGCCTTGATAATTTTTTTTTTAATTTGGACATGTGTCAAGTTGTATAATTTTTGTGAAAATTTTGGATAACTGTATTGATTTGAATTAATTATGTATATTGGTTGACATTGTCCATTTGTATGCTTTAAAATTTTTGTGAAGTTATATGTTGTATTATATACATTGATGTGATGTAAATTTGTGAACAAATTTGGTGAAGTTGTATTTGTATCAACCAAAGTATATAGAGCCAAACACAGACAAAAGTTCTGTACAAATCTCTCTACTTAACCCGTTATTGACGATAACGGGTTAAATGAGTTTAGCCCGTCGTTCGTGATGACAGGTTAAATAGAGAGATATTGGCAATCCTTTATCCCCTATAGACCAAGTCTTAATAAAGTATGCCAATATCGCCCTACTTAACCCGTTATTGTGAATAACGGGTTAAGATCACTTAACCCGTTATTCACAACAACGGGTTAAGTAGAGTGATATTGGCAGTACTTTATCCCTCTACATATAAAGTTATCATAATGGACTACCAATATCTCTCCACTTAACCCTTTATTGGGGATAACGGGTTAAGTTCGCTTAACCCGTTATCCTCAACAACGGGTTTAGTAGAGAGATATTGGCCCTACATTCCAAGTTTTGCATAATATACTGCCAATATCTATCTACTTAACTCGTTATTGTAATAACGGGTTAAGCGATCCTAACCCGTTATCCCTAATAACGGGTTGCGTAGAAAGATATTTTTATACTTTGTAGAATTTTCTCTTCACTCTTTGCGAACATTGTCTCTTAAACTCTGCAAAGTGACATTCATATGCTTGTAAATTGTTTATATTTTTTATTAATTTTCATTTATTGCCACGTAACTAACCAATATAAAATCGTTAACATTAAATGTGGTCAAAAAGTTCAAAAAATAAAATTTGATAAATAGCCTAGGGTTAGAGTTAGGATAAGCTAGAATTAAGGGTTAGTGTAGGGTTATGTGTTGGGGTTAGGGTAAGGGTTAATATTAGTAGTAAGTGGTTGTTTTTTATTTTGATTAATTAGGTTAATATTTGTAGCTCTCCGATCTAAAACGCACTGAAATTTTCCATTTTTGGGTTCTACATGTGGGGTTCTACATGTGGTGTTCCACATGTGGGGAGTATAATCTGATATGATTCTACATGTAGTGCAAGTTATCAAAGAGCATTAGTACAAGGATCATGTAAAATGGGTCTATTATTACATTTCACTATACAACATGTGGAACCACATGTACAACATGGCCATAACTTGCCTAATATTATTGGAGTCTTCCTTCCCGTACATGTAGTACAAGTCCTTAACTTGCTTTTACAATCGAAGAACAGAATTGGCAAAGCAGCGGGGACTGAGAGGAAGTGGAAGAAAGAGTTTTAAGATATAACCCTCACCCTAACAATAACCCTAACACAATTTGTTTATATTGTATATTATTATTTGTTTTACATAAATAGGGTTACGGGTTGGCAGTACTCTAGGGTTACAGTAGGGTTACAGCTTGGGTTAGAATAGATCTCTCTACATTAGGGTTAGAGATTAGTTCGTAAGGTTATTTCCAATTTTTAATAAACTTTTTCATATTTTCAACTATATTATTTAATTTCATAATGTTTAAAATTACTCTAACCCTACTGTAACCCTACTTTAACTATCCAACCCTACTGTAACCCTACTCTAACCGTACGAACTACTCTAACCCACTTTAACCTTATCTCTAACCTACTCTAACCTCATCTCTAAACCTACTATAACCTTACCATGAACATGTCCTGACCCTACTCTAACCTTATCTCTAAACCTACTCTAACCTTATCTCTAAACCTACTCTAACCTCCTCTAACCTTATCTCTAACCTTTTTTAAACCTACAAACTTGTCCTAAACCTACTCTAACCTTGTCCGAACCCTAACTCTAAACCTTACTCTAACCTTAGGGTAGGGTTACGGCTTGGGTGAGAGTAGGATTACAGTAGGGTTACGGCTAGGGTTAGAATAGTTAGGTTACATTAGGGTTAGAGTAGTTCGTAGGGTTAGAGTCATTTTTAATAAACTTTTTCAAAATTTCAACTATATTATCAAATGTTCATAATGTTCAAAATTACTCTAATCATACTGTAACCCTATTTTAACTCTCTAACCCTACTATTACCCTACTGTAACCTTAAGAACTACTCTAACCTTAAGAAATATGTTTGTAATTGTAATAAATAATATCAAAATTGTTAAAGTAATTTTAAACAATATGAAAATAATTAATACAGTTCAAAATTGGGAATAGTGTATTCAAAATTGGATTTTACACTCAAAGTTCTAAGAAGTTGGATTTTACACCCCCATTTATAATTAATTTTTTACACCCCCATTTATAACTCTAGCCATAACCCTACTGTAACCCTAAGAACTACTCTAACTATACCGTAACCCTACAATAACCCTGTAACCCTAGAACTACTCTAACCCTACTATGTAACGAACTTCTGTGGATAGGTGATTATATAATTTTTTATGAAGAGTTTTTTTGTAACTTAAAAAAATGGATAAATTATATGTTAAAAACAAAAAATGCTTAAATTGAAGTGTAATTTTTTTTAAAAATGAAATAATTTTAAACAATATCAAAATAAATAATACAGTTCAAAAATAAGAAAAGTTTATTCAAAATGGTCCTAACCCTACTCTAACCTTATCTCTAAACCTACTCTAACCTTTTAACATGCTAAGGTTAGAGAGTTTTAGTACGGTTACAGTAGTGTTTGAATAATTTATAATAAATTGTTTTCATTTATTGAACTATATTATTTATTAGATTTACAAACATTTTGATATTTTTTTTTCAAACAATGTTAAAATTATTAGTTCATAAAGTACTGCCAATATATGTCTACTTAACCCGTTGTTGGTGATAACGAGTTAAGTGTACTTAACCCGTCATCGTCAATAATGGGTTAAGTAGACATATATTGGCAGTACTTCATCATCTACAGATCAAGTATTCATAAAATACTGCCAATATATGTCTACTTAACCCGTTATTGGGGATGACGGGTTAAGTGTACTTAACCCGTCATCCCCAATAACGGATTAAGTAGAGATATATTGGCAGAACTTTATGAATACTTGATCTGTAGATGATCGAAGCTCTTCTGTACCTTCTGAATGGAGCTTTATATTGCTGTCGTTGTTGCTGCATTTTGAGAAGTATATTATATTGCTCCTTTTGATGAGATGATAATACAACTATTGCTGTTCATGCTTGTTTCTTCTAAATTTAATGCTGTTGCTGCAGCTGGAACTTGATTTCGTTCAGATGAAAATTCAATGCTTGTTTCTTCTTGGTTGTTTTAATGCTTTTGCTGTTCATGCTTATTTTCTTGCCAATCTTTTCTTGACTTTATCATTTCCTTCTTGTTTTCTTGCCTTCTTCATTCAACAAAGTATTGAGAAGTGTATTAATGCATTCTTAAATTCTGGCCTTCTTCATCCAACATTTCAGAATCATTATGAATGCCTTCTTGTTTTCTTGCCAATCTTTTCTTGCCTTCTTCATTTCCTTCTTATTTTCTTGCCTTCTTCATTCAACATTTCAGGATCACACTCAATGCATTCTTGTTTTCTTGCCAATCTTTTCTTGCCTTCTTCATTTCCTTCTTGTTTTCTTTCCTTCTTCATTCAATATTTCATAATCATTATCAATGCCTTCTTGTTTTCTTGCCAATCTTTTCTTGCCTTCTTCATTTCCTTCTTATTTTCTTGCACTTCAATGCTTCCTTCTTCATTCCCCTATAACTATGCCTCTTGAGTTCAATGAAGAAAATACATAAGATGAAGAAAAGAAAGAAAAAAAAGAGGGAGGAGACAGATGCAGAAGGGGGAAGAAGTTTGAGTTCAAAAAAAACCTGAGTTCAAAGAGAGTCTCTTTCATCATTCTTCATAACATTGTTTCAGAAAGAAGCTGAAGATGCAGAAGTAGAGAGACAGATGCATGTCTACTTTAGCGTACAAGTGCATGCTGGGTTTCTCTTAAGGGGTAGAGAGGACTCCTGACTCTGCCCTTTTTTTTTCTTCATTCCCCTTACTATTCTTTTGGGGCTTTTTTAATGAATGCAAAAATAGCAATTCTCCTCCCTTCATACACATTCGTTTTCTATTGTTACACAGAGTGCAACAATTCTCTGGTTTTGTAGGACGGAGTAGTAGTGGGTGTCACAATGTATTCATGGTACTTTTGAACTTCTTGGCATGCACACCTTACAATCATGAAACAAATAGTACGAATATAAGGAGTGCGTGTCAAGAGGTTGTCAAGTACTTTGAATATACGGTTACACCCACTACTACTCTATCCCATGAACCTGAGAATTGCTGCTTCTATGTAATAGTAGTGAACTAAATTGTATGCAGGGGGGATAACTGTTACTTATGCATTCAAAAAGAGGCAATGTCAGTTGTCCTTCCTACCCGTTGAGAAGAAACCCAGCATGTACTTGTATACTAAATTAATTGCAAATTTTGGTGAAAGTGTCAAAGAATGACTTTGTAATATTAGTTGGCTTTAGTTATGTATGGATTCTATGTATGTTCAATTTACATGTATTTGCCAGTTTGTAATGTATGATGTACAAAGCTGTTATAAGATATAACCCGTATCCCTATATTCTCCGAACTTTATCTTAAAAATTTGAAGAGTTGTAGCACAAAGGCGAAGACACTACAAATATCAATCAACCTAACGGGTTAAGTATCCCAGATTGATGTGAATTGCTGAATGAACAAATTATCATCTGTAGAAGTTGTTGTGAATGAACAAATTTTGTGAAGTTGTATATGTATCAACAAAAGCACATAGAGCCTACACAGACGAAAGTTCTGTAAAAATCTCTCTACTTAACCCGTTATTGACGACGAGTTAGGTGATCTTAACCCGTCATCACCAATAACGGGTTAAGTAGAGAGATATTGGTAGGACTTTATCCCCTACAGACCAAGTATTGATAAAGTACTGCCAATATCTATCTACTTAACCCGTTATTGACGATAACGGGTTAAGTGATGTTATCCCCAATAATGGATTAACTAGAGAGAAATTGGCAGTATTTTATCAATACTTGGTCTGTAGGGGATGAAGTCCTGCCAATATCAATCTACGTAACCCGTTCTCCTCAATAACGGGTTAAGTTATTTTAACCCGTTATCCTAAATAACGGGCTAGGTTTATCCAATTTTGGCAGTATTTTATCTTTAAAATGTAAGTTTACATAAATCTTCACAATTTTTCACAAATTGAAAAAATCCAACAGCATAGATATATTGCAGAAATACACAATTTGCACAAATACATAAAATTCACTCACAACTTTCAACAAAAATAATAATTCTGTACACATCGGAATACAAAAAAAAGCAATTACAAAAAAATTCACAAATAGTTCGGGTTGCCCAAGTTGCACACATCTTCAAAATTTACAAATTTCAACATAAATAAACATTCGCTACCCAATTACAACATCAACACCCACAACAACATATGTAGTTCACAAATAGACAAAATGCTCACATACACAAATTGCACTCTGATTAAATATACCAGTAATCTAATTGTACAAAAAAGAAACGTTGAATTGACCACATATATACAATCAAAAGTATGGAAGTTTTCAATAATTGATTCTTTCCATGGGCACGATTTTGTTTCATTCCGGACCTACACCAAAAAAAAAAGGTTAATAATAAAGTCGAAATTAATAATTCTCTTCACATCGAAAGACAAAAGTAAGCAATTATTCGGTGTTTATCTTGAAAGTTTGATATGACATACATAACACGAAAAATCCCTTAGCACGAACCTTCACCTTCAACATCATCTCAAATTTATCCTTCAACCATTTGTTATTCTCAAGTTTGTACTAGGAATTCAAAATTTTCCACTTCTGTTCAAATTCAGTTTTATATTCCGTCGTATAAATGATAGTCTTCAAAGCATCCCTAAACTCGTCAATGTTATTCGGCATACGCACTTCATGCAGTAACTTATCCAAAATATCCCAAATGCAATATCTATGTGACGTGATTGAGAAAACTTTAGAAACTATAGCAGTTATTCCACGATCCTCATCTGTCATGATGTTCATCGGATCGTGAGCCATTGCTCCTCACCACTTTTCAAAGAACCACTCAAATGAGGATGCCTTCTCATTTGGGATGAACCTACAACCTAGGAATGTTAATTGCCAATGATGGTTGAATCCAACAAATGGTACAAACAACATCCCGTATCGGTTTTTGTTATAGGTAGCATCAAAGCAAAGAACATCCTCAAATACGTCATAATTCTTTCTAGCGATACCATCTACCCAGACACAATGGGACAATCGCCTTTCGGGATCACATTGGTAATCATAATAGAATAAAGGATCGGTCTCCTTTTTGGATTCAAAGAACTCAAGTAGCATTTGCCCGTCGTGTCCTTTTAAACCTTCCATCTCGTCTCTCCTGAGATTTCTGACATCGGTTTCAGTGAAACCAATTTTCTCATTACCTCCACTTGCACCTTCGAAGAATAGCATTTGTTTGCATATAGGGACATTAGCTTCGGTAAGTTGACCAATTACTTTTTTATCTGTATTTGTCAATTCACGGTTTCGAGGTAGCAAGTGACGTCTACCGGGTGAAGTAAATTCGTGATTGTGTGGTTCATTAAATGAATAAATAATCCACAAATTACTTTGTGGGTTTAGTTTGACACGAACGAAAGCTTTGCAACCCGTTCTAGAAGTTGTTCCTCGTCTAGCTTCATTCTGATTATTTGGTGACTCCCCGACTTTATTACATACATATAATTTATCCACTATATCGTTTTCCTTGTATTTATTTCCACCCTCACGCATAGAGAATCCCGCACATTTGCAGTACGATGAATAAAATTTTTCTGCTTCCTCTAGAGTGGGAAATGTCATACCAATCTTCAGTTTTATGTGCTCGTCAATATAAGAAAGAAACTCGCCAATTTGTTGTGCACGAACAAATTTCTCTCCGACAACAGAACTTTCTTCAAAACTGTCTATAGCTAAGAAAACGAAAAGGAGAACAATTAGGGCTACTAAACCTGTTACGGAATGTGATGAAAACTTTCTAACTTTATTTACATATTATTAGAGAAACGTCACAAAACCAAACAAACGGCATCCACAGTTTATAAAACTTTGCAACTTACTTTAATTCACCTAGCACAAGCCACCGTAATTTGCAGAAGTGATTTTCGACTCACGGTATGCGAGATACGGTCGTGTACCGCTGTATTTGGTGTTTATAACCAAAAGCGACACACGATTGTATCTCTCAGACCGTTAGTCGAAACTCACTTCTACAAATTGGGGTTGCTTGATCTACACTAGACCATCTGAGTTGCAAAATTTCGTATTTTTTTAAAGTCGTTTGAAGGGTTTTCTAGTATAACCGCACTAAACGCGTTCTAAGTCATTAACTTCTAATGCGAGGAACATGAGAAAACCGTACAAACGACATCCAAAATTTATTAAATGTTGTACCTTGCTTGAATTCACGTAGCGCAAGCCACTCCAATTTGTACAAGTGAGTTTCGACTAATAGTTCCAGAGCTACGGCCGTGTATCACTTTATTTGCGTTTTTTTAACCGAAAACGATACACAGCCGTATCTCTCTAACCTTGAGTCGAAATTGACTTATACAAGTTTGGGTTGCTTGTGCTATGTGAGACCATCCTACTCACAAAGTTTCGTAGTTTTTGGATATCGTTTGAAGGGTTTTCTAATCTAACCGCACTTAAAAAATTCTAAGTCACTAACTTCTAATGCGAGGAACGTGACAAAACCGCACAAACGGCATCCAAAATTTATTAAACTTTGCACCTTGCTTGAATTCACGTAGCACAAGCCACAACTTGTACAAGTAAGTTTCGACTAACGGTTCGAGAGATACGGTCGTGTATCACTTTATTTGGGTTTTTTTCAACCGAAAGCGATACACAGCCTTATATCTCGAACCGTGAATCGAAACCCACTTCTACAAATTGGGGTGGCTTGTGCTGTGTGACACCATCCTACTCGCAAAGTTTCGTATTTTTGGAGGCCGTTTGCAAGGTTTTCAACTCTAACCGCACTAAAAAATTCTGAGTCAATAACTTCTAATGCGAGGAACGTCATAAAATCGCACAAACGGCATCCAAAATTTCTAAAACTTTACAACTTGGTCAAATTCACGTAGCGCAAGCCATCCAAACTTGTAGAAGTGAGTTTCGACACGGTTTGCGATATACGTCTGTATACCGCTTTATTAGGTTTTTTTAAATCAAAAGCGATACACAACCTTATATCTCGAAACGTGAATCGAAACCCACTTCTACAAGTTGGGGTAGCTTGTGTTGCGTGAGATCAACCTACTCGCAAAGTTTCGAATTTTTTGGAGGCCGTTTGCAAGGTTTTCAACTCTAACCGCACTAAAAAAATTCGAAGTCATTAACTTCTAATGCGAGGAACATGAGAAAACTGCACAAACGGCATCCAAAATTTATAAAAGTTTCCAACTTGGTTGAATTCACGTAGCGCAAGCCAACCGAACTTGTAGAAGTGAGTTTCGACTCACGGTTTGTGAGATACGTTCGTATACCGCTTTATTAGGTTTTTTTAAACCAAAAGCGATACACGGCCGTATATCTCCAACCGTGAATCGAAATCCACTTCTACATGTTGGGGTGGCTTGTGCTGCATGAGATCAACCTACTCGCAAAGTTTCGTATTTTTTGGAGGCCGTTTGCAAGGTTTTCTACTCTAACCGCACTAAAAAATTCTAAGTCATTAATTCCGTATAAATTTTACATGACAAAATCAATACAAATAAAACTAAATTAGTAAGTCAAACATTACTACAATTCTAAATTGTTTTGGGCAAAGCATTTTTTTGGACTTTATAAATAATTTATTATGTAAAAATTTAGAAATCAACATAATTAACTCTAATAAGGCAAAGAATTAGTCAAGACCTTACAAAATAACAACGAATTTTGCCAATAGATCGATTTGTGGCCTTTGCACAGGAATTGATTTGCTTCTGATGTAGATATTTGGAGAGAGAGATTGTATGAGAGTGGAAGAGGCGGAGTAGGAGCAAACGGAGGAGTTTGGAATTTTTTTAGGGTTTTTGGATTTGGTTTCGCCCAAAAAAACGACTGAATATGGGGAGGGTTTTTGGGTTTGGTTTCGACGAGGAAAACGAAGGACTGTATACAGATTTGAGATTATATCTTTGGCTTAACCCGTTCTTGGGAACGACGGATTAAAGCTATATTTTTAAATAAATTTTAGCCTTAACCCGTCGTTGGGGAACGACGGGTTAAGGCTAAAATTTATTAAAAAATATATGGGCCGCTGGATCAAAGATCCAACGGCCCAGATTAAAGTTCGCACGGGTCTGTGCACACAGACCCGTTTGCAACCGAAGAAGCCTTATATATATATATATATATATATATATATATATATATATATAGGCAAAAGGGATATGAGCAACTTGCTCATTTAGTAAATGAGAAATTGATTATGTGGCATGCATGTGGCATGCATGTGATACATTGGATAACTAACCATTTTAAGGCTTTTCCAATCACATGTATGCCACATCATCAATTGCTTATTTACTAAATGAGTAAGTTGCTCATACCCCTTTTTCCCTATATATATATATATATATATATATATATATATATATATATATATATATATATATATATATATATATTTATTTATTTATTTATTTATTTATTTATTTTTATTTATTTAGATTTCTTTAAAAAATTGTATTATAGCCACCATATTTTATTAAGAAATTAGTAATGAGACATCCCTATAAGGATGGAAGCACATCAAAATAGTCAAAATAGACAAATGGCAAACAACAACATATAGAGATAGGAAATAGAAATCTCATAATTCAAAAAGTTATCTTGACCTTTCCAGAGGAAAATAAATACAAAAGTAGAAGAGTTATTATATCGGTCTAGTGGTTGCTAGATACAGAAGCGTTATTTATATCAGGTAATTGTTGTTGTTGATGCCTCCCTCTCAGTCCCTTCCTCTGTAACCTGAGCTCGACGAAGGAAGAGATAAGAGGGCCCATATAATCAAATATACAGGTAGATATGGATATGAAACTTGCAAGATAAACCCTTTGCACCATATTTTTACTTAAGTGTTTACTTAAAATTTAGTAGTTAATTAAATTAGTCAAGCATATTTTCTTATCTTTTATATTTGAGTTAATCAAATTAACCATTAAAAAATAAAGAGATGTAGGCTGGTCATGTAAAAATATTTAAAGAGAGGTAATTGAGTCGATTTTGGGGGAGCTTTTCGTGTGTAGATACATATTTCTATGGTCAAGGCATGGTAAGCAAATTTTTCTACAATTTAACCTTATTACCATTGTAACTTAGATAATAAGTGGGTGAGATATATAAGGAATGAACTGAAATTTTAGATGAGGCTACAACATGCCTCTTTATTTAAAAAATTAATCTCTTTCTTAAACCCACGTGAATCCAGTATACATGGTCAAACCATATATAATAAGCTAGAGGGCAGTTTTTCAACCACTTTTTAAAAAAAAAGAAAATATGGAATATAGCCAATCTGTTTCATTAATAAGTGATTAATAAAACAAACCAAGGATACTGGGCAGAATTACCAAAGAAGTACAATGCAAAAATAAAATATAGAACCTCAATAGTACATAGGAGGGTGGGACGGCCCCAAAATACAAAACATATAGAGTACAACAGAGATTCCTCCAACAATGCCATGGAGGTTGAGCGGTCAGGTCATCACCGAATCAGTCCAGAGTGGGACCAATCTCCACCTCTTCATCATCATACTCCTCTAGCTCAGATGCTATGGCGATTCGCCCTCTTGGTCCCGTCACTGCAGCGACATGACCCTGAAAGGTGCGAACATCAAACTGCAATCTCTCAGTGAGGTCACTAACCATCTCCTCTCCTGATTGCCCCCCCCCCCCCCCAGGATAGCTAATGTTCCAAAGGAGGACGACCATTAATAACAGGAGCGGAGATACAATCCGGGTTGGCCTCACAGAACGAGCCTAATTTCTCTCTTTCCATCTCCCAACCTCTAATCTTGTTAAGGAGAAGCGCATTATGGTAAATATCGTTAACCGTCAGCCCACAAGTTTTAGTAAGATTGAAAATTTCAACATCGGTCATAAAATTGTAAATGGAGGCTAACATACCTGGTGTTCCTCCACCGTTGATATTAGCCATCTTGGCAACAGCAGCAATCTCCAGGTAGTTATCTAGGTACTCCTCGGGATTCCTCTTTGCAATCTGATGCACATGAAGACCTATGTTCCTCTGTTGTGATTCTGCGATAGTTTGTGAGGAACATGCAACCATCTCGGTGGAGGTGGAAGAAACCATGCCTGGCGTATTACCAATCTGAGGTGTGTCATGAACCACTTCCTCTGATTCTGAGTCAGTTTCCCAATATGAATCGTCGTCCTCATCACTAGTAGGCATACTTTGAATGTAATATCCCAGATTTGCAGCGAACAGTCGACTAGTCGATTGTTCAGTCGACTGGTAACACTGTTTACACGAGATTTGTGAAAGGATTTGAGAAATATAGTCCCACATGGGAAGTATACAAAAAATAGTTTGAGTATAAATATAATTAGCCAATGATCAAGAGTCACCAATCCGGTTAACCACCTTTTGAGAGGCAGCCTGTGGTGGGCAATTGTACTACATAGTATCTAATTTGTCTTCTAAAAATATTAAAATTGTTTGAGTATTGGGGCGGGGCGTTACAAAATGGTATCAGAGCCGACTTTCGACACCGGGTGTATCTGCACGTCGAGGGTCTTGAAGGCCTATTCGTGGGGTACACGGCAGGGAGATAATTCTCCGGATAGGCAGGGAGATAATTCTCCGGATATGTTCGCGTGTCGAGGGTCTACGGACCTATTCACGGAGCATGCAGGGTGTTAGAAAGGCGGATCCTACACTAGATGTGTGCCCTGTACTCAGCGAGGACGTTGATTTCTAAAGGTGGGGTGTATGTAATACCCCAGATTTGCAGCGAACAGTCGACTGGTCGATTGTTTAGTCAACTGGTAACACTGTTTACACGAGATTTGTGAAAGGATTTGAGAAATATAGTCCCACATAGGAAGTATACAAAAAATAGTTTGAGTATAAATATAATTAGCCAATGATCAAGAGACACCAATCCGGTTAACCACCTTTTGAGAGGCAGCCTGTGGTGGGCAGTTGTACTACATAGTATCTAATTTGTCTTCTAAAAATATTAAAATTGTCTAAGTATTGGGGAGGGGCATTACATTGAATGCCCGTCCCCGTCTTGGGCCTATTAAGAAAAAGAGAACGCGTCCAGAACATCCCAAAACCACTATCCTCTGATTCATTATGCGATATCAAGCTATTGGGCATGTCTATTATAGAAGCCCCATCTTGAATTATTATATCAATGTTTGGCTTCTTTGAACTATCAAACAATTTCAAGCTATTGGGCCCCTCTTTGGGCCCAACATTCTTGATTGGCCCGTACTGGTTTAAAAACTCAACCCCATAACGTGCCAAGCAAGTGATTTTTGTAGATTCTTAATTTTGATGACTGCAACACAATACACAATTGTTCTATCTTACATATCTTTTGCAGTATGTACCAAAAGTGTTCAAGGAAACAATGCAATGAAGGCTTCTAAAAGTTCCATATCAAGCCACAAAGACAAGATCAAGACTCAAGATCAAGACACAAGTCAAAGACTTCTCAAAAGCTTCAAAAGTGTTTTATTAAATGAACATGTGTCTTGTAATTGTGTCTGTAATATTTGTCTTAGAATTCTTGTAAAAGCCTTGTCACACACACACTCACACATCTCCTAAATAAAAATAAAATTTTCCAAAATCAAAATGTCAAAATAAAGCTTGTATAAGTTCAGCTGTTGAATACCAGTTGACTTACTCTTGAGAACAGTCGACTGTTCTAGTACGAAACTGACTGAACTCACTCAAGCTCTGACCAGTCAACTCATATGGAAACCCAGTCAACTGTTCAAGCAGTTTTTGACAGCTTTCTGAAATTTAAATTTTGTTTTTAAAATTTAAATTCCTACTGCCGTTGTATGGCAGTTGGGGAACTGTTTCTCAACGTCCAAAAGAATCTAACTCTATAAATAGAGTATAAAATTCATTTGGGAAAGGTTCCTTAACTTTTTTATCAAGTCATTTTGCTTTTGAGAGAAAAAGAACAAGTTTACAAAGCACTTACTTTCTTTAAGACTTGGTTCTCTGATTTCAGTCTTGTATAACAAAGAATTCATTCTAGACTGAAGTTAGAAGTTGACCTTTAGCCACTAAACAAAAAGCATAATCAAAACAAGGCTTTAGGTCATTGTAATCTTCACTTTTATTGTTGTTTCACTCTTGAGTTGTGAGAGTGGTCTTCTCGGTTGGAGAGTAGGACTCTTGGTGAAGAGTCGGTTTCACTCTAGGTTGTAGAGTGAGTTTTGCTCTCTCCAGTGGTGAGAGAGGTCTGCGGATTTGACATAGTGGTTGTCAAAGGCCGTAGAGTATTCTTGTAACTTTTCAAGAATAGTGGAAAATCTCAAGTGAGTTGCTTGGGGACTGGATGTAGATCGGGAGGACCGAGCCAGGATATATCGTGGTATTTGCTGTGTTGACTCTCTGTGGTTTGATTTCTCCATCTTGAAATTTCATTTTTGCTGAGTTATATTGAAAATCAAGTCTGTGCAGTTGACTGGTTTCCGCTTTAAGTCGACTTAACAGACTGGTTACTATTCAGTTCATTTACTCTTAATTTGCACTGACAGTCGACTAATTTCTCCGATATAGTCGACTTAACAGTTGCGAAAAATTCAATTTGTTGTTTAATTTTTATTCAACACTATTCACCCCCCCTCTAGTGGTCTTACAGGATCTAATACTTGGTATCAGAGCCTGGTTAAGTGCAATGGCATCTACTTCAAATGCAAGTCAATACCATGAAGGCCAATCCACACAAAGGCCACCTCTCTTTGATGGAACAAACTACAACTACTGAAAGTGTAGAATGAAGATCTACTTACAATCCATTAACTATGAGATTTGGAACATGACCGAGACGGAGTACACCATGCCTACTCTTCCCTATGCACAATGGAATGATGACATGAAGAGTAACACCATAAACAATGCAAAGGCGATGAATGCTCTCTTTTGTGCACTTACCAAAGAAGAGTTCAATCGTGTGTCAAACTTAACAACGACATATCAAATATGGCATACTCTTTAGGTAACACATGAAGGTACAAATAAGGTCAAAGAATCTAAAATTTCTGTTCTTGTTCACAGGTTCGAGATGTTCCGCCATGAAGGAGAATAAAAATATATCGGACATGATAACAAGATTCACCGACATCACAAACTCTCTTGTGGCTCTTGGCAAAACCTATACACAAGCAGAGATAGTGAGGAAAGTTCTTTGTGCCCTAACCCCCGAATGGGAAAAGAAGACCACCGCTATAGAAGAAGCCAACGATTTAAAATAACTTTCTCTTGAGAATCTTGTGGGAAATCTAATGGCATACGAAGTACAATTGGAGGAACGTAAGAAGGATTTAGAACCTCAACAAGCCTAGAAGAAAACTCTTGCTTTCAAGGCCATGTCCGATTCAGAAGATGAAGAAGAAGATGAAGAAGAAATGGCCATGTTCACAAGAAAATTTAAGAAATTACTTCGCAAAGGTAAATTAAATTCTAAGTTTAAGGATACTAATGAACTTCCTACTTATTTCAAGTGTAACAAAACAGGTCACATGAAGAAGGACTGTCCGTTAGAGAATGCAAAATCAAAAGGAAAAATTTCTAACTTCAAGAAGGACAAGTACACCAAGAACAAGTATATGAAGAACAAGAAGGCCTACCAAGCAACTTGGGATGATAGCGACTCATCATCGAAAGAAGAGAATGAAGAGTCAAATGAAGTCGCAAATGTGTGCTTCTTCATGACTACTCAAAACGATGTAAGTAACAATGTTGACTCTAATGATTTATTAGAAGCGTTTAATGAAGTCTTTTAAGAACTAAAAAAGGAGAAGATAAGAGTTAAAAATCTAGAGAAAGTTAATCAAATGCTTTCTTAAGAAAATCTTGACTTAAATGTTGAAGTCAAGTCTTTAAATTCTCGTCTTTCAAACTTAGATATAGATCTTACATCTCTAAAGAAAAATTATGAAGAGATATCTAAGAATGTATCTAAGTTCAATAAAGAAAAAGAGAATTTAAATGAAGTTCTCCAAAATCAAGTTCAATCTAATAAAAGATTTGGACTTAGTTTTCAAAAAAACTCTTGAAAAACATCATTCTTCTAATAACACTAGCAGTAATAAGATTGATTCTGTTTCTAGTGTGTAGAACAAGTTATATGATTTTTTTGAAAAACCAAAAATTATTTTTAATTATGAAAATAGTAATTCTTCAGATCAGACCAGGCGACTGACCCATAAAATCGGTCGTCTGTCCAGAGGTATGGAGTATTATTCAAAGAGACGACAACCTCATATAAGTCGACTAGTTTCACCTCCGCGTCGACTGCCTTCACAGCACAGTCGACTGATGGGTACAACAAAGTCGACTGGACAGAGCAAAAATATTTGGGTTCCAGTCAACCTGAGTCTTAATGATAGGATTACTTATATAAATTCTTTTGTTCATAATGTTTGTAATTATGTAAATTATATGCCTGCATATGGTGGTAAATCAAACTCACTTTGGGTTTGGTTTCCCAAACACTAATCTCTTTCGGACCCAATGAAAAGGGTACCATATTCACAATTGATATTTTATAGGTACCTAAAAGGGAACGATGGATACTTGACAGCGGATGCTCTAAACACATGACTGGCCATGCTAATTTATTTTCTTCCATACGAGATATAGATGGAGGTACTGTTACATTTAGTGACAATAACAAAGGAAAGGTTATCGGAATAAGCATGGTCGGTAAGAACACTACCCCTGCTATTGAAGAGGTGTTCCTAGTTAGTGGTTTAAAGCATAACTTGTTAAGTATTAGTCAATTATGTGATAAGGGTTATAAGATAGTGTTTGAAAAAAGATGCATGCTTAATTTATGATTCATCCATGAAAAATGTAATTTTTCAAGGTTTTAGAAAAAAACAATATATATGAATTATGTTTGAAAACAACTGAGTTTTCAAGTGATTTTTGTTTAGTTGCTTCAAACAACGACTCTTGGCTTTGGCACAAGAGATTTGGACATGTAAATATGAAAAATATTGCTAAATTATCTAAAAATAACATAGTTAAAGGACTGCCAAAATTATCTTTTAAGAAAGATAAAATGTGTGATGCATATCAACTAGGAAAACAAGTAAATCTACCTTTAAGACAAAAAAAATGATTGCTACTAGTAGGCCTCTCGAATTAATCCATATGGATTTATTTGGTCCTACTAGAGTCGCTTCTTTAAATAAAAGTAGATATGTATTTGTTTTAGTAGATGATTTTTCAAGATTTACATGGGTATTCTTTTTAAAACATAAAAATGAGGCTTTAAAGAATTTGCAAATTTCTGCAAACGTATTCAAAATATCTCTAACCATAGTCACTATTAGAAGTGATCATGGTGGTGAATTTGAGAATGAAACTTTTTCAGAATACTGCAACAATAATGGTATAACACATTCATTTGCATTTCCTAGAGCTTCACCACAAAATGGAGTGGTTGAAAGAAAGAATAGGACATTGCAAGAATGTGCACATACTATGCTTGTTGAAAGAAATTTGCCTAAATACTTCTGGGCTGATATTGTTTCTACAGCTTGCTATGTTTTAAATAGAATATTAATTAGGCCAAAGCTAAGATAACTTGTTTTGAATTATTTTATAATCGAATTCCTAAAGTTTCGTATTTTAAAGTATTTGGTTGTAAGTGTTTCATATTAAACACAAAAGATAATCTAGATAAATTTGATGCTAGATATAATGAAGGTATCTTCATTGGATACTCAAATAGGAGTAAGGCATATAGAATTTTCAATAAGTCATTTTTGACTATTGAAGAATCTATGCATGTTTCATTTGATGAATCTTTACCTTCATCTAATGTTACTGAAGATGATGAAATTGAATCATCACCACTAGATAACATTATTAAATCACTAGAGCAAACTACCCTAGACAAGTCGACTGATAGACTTCCTCAGTCGACTGATATGAATCAGTCGACTGACGGGTTTGTTAAGTCGATTGATCCTGTAGCAATAACTCAAATTTTACCAAAATTATTTGTGAAAGTTCGAGATCATCCTCATGAATTAATTATTGGTGACATCACACATGGTATTCGAACAATATCTCATTTTAATATGATTTCTCATACTGCTTTCTTATCGGATTTTGAACCGAAAAATATTCAAGAAGCATGTGAGAATGAATTTTGGTTGAATGCTATGCAAGATGAACTTAACCAATTTGTAAGAAATGATGTATGGGATTTAGTTCCATGACCTCCTGATCATACTATTATTGGTTCCAAATGAGTATTTAAAAATAAGTTAGATGAATTAGGAAAAATCGTTAGGAACAAAGCTAGATTAGTTACTCAAGGATATAATCAAGAAGAATGAATTGATTTTGATGAAACATATGCTCCTGTTGCTAGACTAGAATCAATTAGAATTTTATTATCTTTTGCGTGATTTATGAATTTCACATTCTTCCAAATGGATGTTAAAAGTGTTTTTTTAAATGGTTTCATTAAGGAAGATATTTATGTTAAGCAACCACCCGGTTTCGAACATGAACAATTCTCAAACCATGTTTTTAAATTGAAAAAGGCTTTATATGGTCTTAAATAAGCACCTCGTGCTTGGTAAGATCACTTAAAAATTTTTCTTTTAGAAGCTGGTTTTGAAATTGGTAAAGTAGATACTACTTTGTTTATTAGGAAAATAAAGACCGATATATTAATCATACAAATATATGTAGATGACATAATTTTTGGATCAACTAACAGTAATTTATGCCAAGAGTTTGTTAATACTATGAAAAATGAGTTTGAGATGAGTCACATGGGTGAACTCAATTATTTTCTTGGCCTACAAATAAAATAGTCTCAAAATGACATATTTATTAATCAAGGTAAATATGCTAAGGAATTATTCAAACGATTTGTCATGGATAGCACTAGTAGTAAGACCACACCTATGGCTACGACTACTACACTTGACAAAGATGAATTAGGTAAGAGTGTCGATCAAAAACTCTATCGATGTATGATTGGCTCACTCTTATATATAACTGCTAGTAGACCAGATATTATGTTTAGCGTATGTTTGTGTGCTAGATATCAGTCTAATCCAAAAGAATCTAACTTTAAAGCAGTGAAACGTATTTTAAGATATATTAAAGGCACATCTGAATATGGTTTATTTTATCCATGTACCAATAACTTTCAACTCTTGTCGTATAGTGACGCTGATTTTGCTGGTAGTAAAACTGATCGTAAAAGTACTAGTGGAACTTGTCACTTTTTAGGACATTCACTAGTATCTTGGTGCAGTAAAAAGCAAAATTCGGTATCCCTATCTACTACAGAAGCTGAATATATTGCTGCAAGTTTGACTTATGCTCAAATTTTATGGATGAAACAAACTTTATTAGATTATGGTATTTCTTTTTATAATGTGTGATAATACCAGTGCTATTAATTTATCTAAAAATTCGGTTCAACATTCACGTACGAAACATATTGATATTTGACATTATTTTCTACGTGATCATGTCTTAAAAGGAGATATACTATTGGATTTTATTTCCATTGTAACACCCCGAATTTCAAATAAGGATAAATTCGAGATTTCACAGGATCTTTACTTCACTTCGTACAATTTTACAAGGAATTTAAAACTTTTCATTCACAATACATCATAGTTCCTTTACACAGCGGAAGAATAAAAGATTACAACAATGAAATACAACTTGTATAACTTTAACATCATTTGCAACATCTTTAACTTCTAAACAGCAACAGCATATCCACTTTATAACTCCATGAATAGTCCATTACCTGCATGTTAATCTGTGGGCTCGTCAGTTACTTACAACTGACGAAATGTTATACACGGCTATCCTCTCTATGCCGGGAATAGTATAACGATCTCATACTTTAACAAATCACAAAAAGATTGAATGAACAAGTAAAGTGTCAAAAGTGATTATTCTAAACATAAGTGTATGTCATGTCTTAATGCCTAATGCATACCATTCTACACTAGGATGATACTAATGCACACTTGTTCGGATTCTATGCCTCCCATACTACATAGGTCCGAGGACAAGCGCCTACGTTCTCCACAACACAGGGCTCGATCCCTCGCCATGAAAACTACCCGGTAGCAAAACAAAGTTTAGACTATTCCACGAATGTGAATCCCAGCCTTGGAGTCCACCGCCGGCTGTTATAACAGATTCCACATCGTGCGAACCGTCCCGTATGTGACCCTCTAGCCCAATATATATATATATACATTGGAGACGGTAACCACAAAAAGCCATCCGTCCGACTACTCAAGATCTTGGAGTCCACCGCCGACCCGTCCTCATAGTCCCAGAATAAAATATAATAATCCGTCTCCCACAGGGCAACCTCAGTCCACCAACTGGGTCTATAGTCTTGGAGTCCACCGCCGACTATATAGAGCACCCCACTTACGTTTCCCTAAGTTTACTACATCTTCACTTATGTGCCTAAATTTTCTTAAGTTCAAGACATGAATAATTTCCATTCAAAGAATTAGTCTTACCTCCCACCGGACATAATCAACAAATACGAGATAGCTCCACGGCCATATCTCCAAATCATTTCTCAAATCCTTTCTTTCAATAATGCCGGTACCGAGGTCTTACTAACTCTAAATCATAAACTTTCATGTACAAGAAATATGGGTATTCACACCCTTTCTTAATCATGTCTTAAACTTATATAATTTCATCTTTCAATTCATTCACAAATGTGATTCAATGTCTCATCTTAATTTGTATTAATGAAGTCTCATTTTAATACTACTCATGAGTCTTTTATTCACAATCTTTCAAAAGCCATATTCTTCTTCATGAACAATATTTTGATCCATTTTTAAGTCACTTTAGCAATAAATTTCAACCACATCAACATTTCTACACAAAATAAGAGTGTAATCCTTTCAAAAGAATTTGATTCACAACACAATATTTTTCTCTTTTTAAGAAAATAAGTGTCATACTCTTTACTAAATAGATTCTAATCACAACCCAAATTTCTTTCTCAATTTCCCTTCTATTTTCTTAATTGTACATGAAAATCTCAAAAAAACTATTTTTAATAATTTCTTCATTATGTTTTATGAACCCTAGAATTTTCCCAAAATGAAACACTTTTGAAGGTCAAACTGACCCACTTTCGAAACTATTTACCAAATTGACCTACTCACTATCAAAATTGCAGGTCTAGTTTCAACGGAACTTTTGAAAGTTTTTACCAAACTGACCCACTTTCGAAACTATTTACCAAATTGACCTACTCACTATCAAAATTGCAGGTCTGGTTTCGACGGACCCCCAAATCTCAAATAATGAATGTAGATCGATGCATTCAGGTGTAAATTGGTAGAATTTGCATGAATGCAGAGATAAATTTGATGCCAGCCAATCTCGATCACCATTTCTTTATTCACACATGGCAAAAATAATCAATCTTTTCCTTTCTCATTTACCAATTAACAAGTTGTAATTTAATTTACATGATTCACTACTATTTTCACCTCACCCAATAGTATAAATTGTTCTACTTTATTACATCAAAATTTCCATACAAAAGATACATTTAGCATACAATCATTCTAACATGATTATGTTATTAGTCAAAAATTTCTATTATTTACTTAATCATAACAAGAATATTCTCCTTCATAGTATATTATAATAGCATGAAACTTTATCTATATATTTCATCTCAACATCCAACTTATTATACATAAAAAGAAACATGAATTTATCTTTTAATTAAGACATCAAAATTCTATTATTCATCAAGCATGCAAGTCTCTACAATTAAGAAGACATAAAATCACTTACTAACATTAAGTGGATTTATTCCTTAACTTAGCAATTTCATGACAACCAATGCATAAATCTACTCTACTTCATCATATCAACATCATATACTCATTTTTTTTTTTTTTTGCTAGAACACATAATTCTAAAATAAAAAGCATGAGAACACCCACCTTGATTGAAGCTTGAAAACTACAAGAGAATGGTTCCTTCTTGCTCCTAGCTTCACAAGCACCTCCTAGTCCTCTTCTCCTCCTAGCAAAAGCTCCAAGCAAGAGAACACTTCTTCTCTCTTTCTTTTCTTTTCTCTTGATTTTCTATTCTTTTTGGTGTGTGAAATGAGAAGAAGAGATGTGCTATTTATAGGATTTTGCTAGGGTTCTAATTACAAAATTTCACACCTAATAAATTACTAAATTTAATTTACCAACACTTCATATTTCATAACTCCTAAAAACTCCTAATTTTTCATCTCCCCACTCTCTGATACTAATTCTCTCTCTCTCTCCCAAAAATCAAACCGGCCCCAACTTGGATACCATCCGGGTTAACATTGTGTGTGTGAATGCACACTTGCACACAAATGTGCTTTTGATGTTCACCGTGGGCCCCCAAGGAGAAGGCCACGTTGCCAAGGCCTTGGCTGAAGTCAAGAGCACAAAACAACTCCTTTGCTTTCTCCCTTCTCAGCCGTTTGCTTTCTCCCTTCTCAGCCGTGGGCCCCCATCCATTCAATTGTTCACATTTTTTTTTCTCTTCATGACAGGTGTACACTTATATAAAACTTTATAACAATATACACTTATATATATATATATATATATATATATATATATATATATATATATATATATATATATATATATATATATATACTCTTTGAAAGTTACGGGTTACACGCTCCGAAATTTATTTTGAAAACGGATACGCCCAACTACGTTTACCGAAAACACGTGCATCGCACGTAAAACATGAAAATGCGAAAATCGACTTTATCAATGAAAAATTATTAAATATGATCGAAAACAATATAAGAAAAATATATTTACTAATTTTATGTATTTCATGATGAAATCACAACACGTAGAAAGCACGTGCATTATACGTGCAGAAAATCGAAAAATGCATTTTAATCAAAACAAGGGGAAAATAAATTTTCGTTTTATAAAATAGATTTAAATAAACAAAAATAAATAATTTAAACCTATAGAAAATATTATACGTAGTGGTGGAAACACGTGCATCAAAACACGTAAAAAGCACGTAAATCCTAGGGATTGAAATATTATATTTTAGTTGACTGAAATCAATACGGAAAATGTATAAATAGTACGAATCCAAAATATGTAGTGAAACACATTACAAAATATACGTGCGTAATACCCAGGGGCAAAATTGTAGTTTCCAATTTTGCGGGGTGTTACACTCTCTCCCCTTAGAGTAGTTCCGTCCCCGAAACTCGCTAGGGTAAAGATTGTATTTTGTACATGTCACAGAAAATATTTGTATTTAGAAAACTGCAACTTTAAGAAAAATAAATGTAGTATACGCAACAAACAAGACAAACTCTTTATAAGAAAACTATGAATATTAAGATGTTACAAGACGGAACAAGAAAATTAGGAAAATGGCATAAGAACTGAAATGTGACAGTAGACAGAATAGTTTGAGAGAAACTTTTGTACAAAAATAATATTAGGTAAGCTATTGGATAAAAGGGAAAAGTCAATTAAGTCGTTAATTTTGAAATAGTTCGGAAAACAATGTGGCGAAGGAAACGCAGTCAATAGGTAATTTAGAAAAATTTATCAGTGTAATTAACGGTAAATTTTTATTTTTATTTTACTTTTTTTGCAAACTGTATAACGAAATCGAATTAGGAATTTAAAACAAGACCATTGAATAAGAGTTTGGAAAAATAAGTGGGAATGAGACATAGTTGAAAGTATAGATAACATAAAATGACTTCGTATACCAATTAATAAAATAGTTTGTAAGGTAACTATAATAATTATACACACAATTTGAAAAAAAATAGAAAGCATACGTTGAAATACTTTGTGAATATACAAAATTTTGTAGTGATGAAAATAATTTATAACATTAAGACAAAATAGTGTAAAGCACATACACGAGATGAAAACACAATTGAAAACAATAATTATATAATATAGCAAATTAGGACAATAGACATAAACAAGTATATGCAAAAATATTAATGTAGTAATTAGATGAGGGTAAAATGATATGTATAACAAGAATATTGAAATATATGATATATATATAGAGATCATTGGAAGAATATAAGTAATAGCTAAGAGTGTAAAGACAGTTAAAATTTGAGAAAAGATAATGTATAAATAGTGAGTATATACAGTGCAAAACTATAAAAGTAATGAGTAGATATTAATAGTAAAAATGAATATATCAAAACAAATATGCAATAATAGTACCGAATGTAAACAAATAAAATAAATAGTAGGTCACATTTATATAGGTAGAAAATTTCAATCTTGTTAAAAACATATAGGATAGTATCATATAAATCAAATCATATAAAATGAGTGCACATAAGAAAATTTCATAAGAAAAATTCAAAATAATAAATGAAGAAAATATTGGTTGCAATATTAATTTAATAAATGGCAACTTGACAAAATACGTAAAGTAAGAGTAGATATAAACGGGTAAACATAAAAGACCAAATTTTAAGTTTGAAAAACAAGTTTAAAATATCAAGACTAAGGAAGATAGATAAATAATAAATATTCAAATGATTTAATAACATAAGAAAATATTTATTAAAAGTTTATATATTGAATATGGAGAAAGTACCATGATAATGATCTACAAAAATAATTTGAGAGGGAAGTGTGTAAGGTATCATGAATGACGGTCCAAGCCAATCATGCTTCCACTGCGCCACTCTGATACCCAGGGGAAAATGTGCTCGCATACACTCTCATATTAATGTATACAAGGAGAACATCATGATTGAAGTCAATAACTACTCCCTTCACGACTCCAGCCATCCAAAGAAAATGGAGAGAAAACATCAGTATATATAGAGCAACACAAATGTAAATCACTTACATTTAAATCTCTATAGACTGAAACTCACACTCTAGTGTCTGCAGGAATAATGTAGCAACTACTCAATAAGGTGTCACGGGTTCTAGACTATAGTTAATGATCTTACTACTTTTCCTAAACGAATCTTTAGTCTATCAAGTTCTGATTTACTTGGGTTAGCTGTAGGAGTCGGTTCCCAGCTAGCGGTGGTCCGAAGACGCTTAAATACCGTGTCGCTTAGGGCTGTTTACACCCGGTTGACAGAAGGACTCCTTTAGCTTGTTCCCAAATTTATCGTCCCTTTTTATCGTTCCTTATAAACTTGTACTACTTGTGAAGCATGCTCTGATACCATCTGTAACACCCCGAATTTCAAATAAGGATAAATTCGAGATTTCACAGGATCTTTACTTCACTTCGTACAATTTTACAAGGAATTTAAAACTTTTCATTCACATACATCAGAGTTCCTTTACACAGCGGAAGAATAAAAGATTACAACAATGAAATACAACTTGTATAACTTTAACATCATTTGCAACATCTTTAACTTCTAAACAGCAATAGCATATCCACTTATAACTCCATGAATAGTCCATTACCTGCATGTTAATCTGTGGGCTCGTCAGTTACTTACAACTGACGAAATGTTATACACGGCTATCCTCTCTATGCCGGGAATAGTATAACGATCTCATACTTTAACAAATCACAAAAAGATTGAATGAACAAGTAAAGTGTCAAAAGTGATTATTCTAAACATAAGTGTATGTCATGTCTTAATGCCTAATGCATACCATTCTACACTAGGATGACACTAATGCACACTTGTTCGGATTCTATGCATCCCATACTACATAGGTCTGAGGACAAGCGCCTACGTTATCCACAACACAGGGCTCGATCCCTCGCCATGAAAACTACCCGGTAGCAAAACAAAGTTTAAACTATTCCACGAATGTGAATCCCAGCCTTGGAGTCCACCGCCGGCTGTTATAACAGATTCCACATCGTGCGAACCGTCCCGTATGTGACCCTCTAGCCCAGTATATATATATATATACATTGGAGACGGTAACCACAAAAAGCCATCCGTCCGACTACTCAAGATCTTGGAGTCCACCGCCGACCCGTCCTCATAGTCCCGAAATAAAATATAATAATCCGTCTCCCACAGGGCAACCTCAGTCCACCAACTGGGTCTATAGTCTTGGAGTCCACCGCCGACTATATAGAGCACCCCACTTACGTTTCCCTAAGTTTACTACATCTTCACTTATGTGCCTAAATTTTCTTAAGTTCAAGACATGAATAATTTCCATTCAAAGAATTAGTCTTACCTCCCACCGGACTTAATCAACAAATACGAGATAGCTCCACGGCCATATCTCCAAATCATTTCTCAAATCCTTTCTTTCAATAATGCCGGTACCGAGGTCTTACTAACTCTAAATCATAAACTTTCATGTACAAGAAACATGGGTATTCACACCCTTTCTTAATCATGTCTTAAACTTATATAATTTCATCTTTCAATTCATTCACAAATGTGATTCAATGTCTCATCTTAATTTGTATTCATGAAGTCTCATTTTAATACTACTCATGAGTCTTTTATTCACAATCTTTCAAAAGCCATATTCTTCTTCATGAACAATATTTTGATCCATTTTTAAGTCACTTTAGCAATAAATTTCAACCACATCAACATTTCTACACAAAATAAGAGTGTAATCCTTTCAAAAGAATTTGATTCACAACACAATATTTTTCTCTTTTTAAGAAAATAAGTGTCATACTCTTTACTAAATAGATTCTAATCACAACCCAAATTTCTTTCTCAATTTCCCTTCTATTTTCTTAATTGTACATGAAAATCTCAAAAAAACTATTTTTAATAATTTCTTCATTATGTTTTATGAACCCTAGAATTTTCCCAAAATGAAACACTTTTGAAGGTCAAACTGACCCACTTTCGAAACTATTTACCAAATTGACCTACTCACTATCAAAATTGCAGATCTAGTTTCAACGGAACTTTTGAAAGTTTTTACCAAACTGACCCACTTTCAAAACTATTTACCAAATTGACCTACTCACTATCAAAATTGCAGGTCTGGTTTCGACGGACCCCCAAATCTCAAATAATGAATGTAGATCGATACATTCAGGTGTAAATTGGTAGAATTTGCATGAATGCAGAGATAAATTTGATGCCAGCCAATCTCGATCACCATTTCTTTATTCACACATGGCAAAAATAATCAATCTTTTCCTTTCTCATTTACCAATTAACAAGTTGTAATTTAATTTACATGATTCACTACTATTTTCACCTCACCCAATAGTATAAATTGTTCTACTTTATTACATCAAAATTTCCATACAAAAGATACATTTAGCATACAATCATTCTAACATGATCATGTTATTAGTCAAAAATTTCTATTATTTACTTAATCATAACAAGAATATTCTCCTTCATAGTATATTATAATAGCATGAAACTTTATCTATATATTTCATCTCAACATCCAACTTATTATACATAAAAAGAAACATGAATTTATCTTTTAATTAAGACATCAAAATTCTATTATTCATCAAGCATGCAAGTCTCTACAATTAAGAAGACATAAAATCACTTACTAACATTAAGTGGAATTATTCCTTAACTTAGCAATTTCATGACAACCAATGCATAAATCTACTCTACTTCATCATATCAACATCATATACTCATTTTTTTTTTTTTTGCTAGAACACATAATTCTAAAATAAAAAGCATGAGAACACCCACCTTGATTGAAGCTTGAAAACTAAAAGAGAATGGTTCCTTTTTGCTCCTAGCTTCACAAGCACCTCCTAGTCCTCTTCTCCTCCTAGCAAAAGCTCCAAGCAAGAGAACACTTCTTCTCTCTTTCTTTTCTTTTCTCTTGATTTTCTATTCTTTTTGGTGTGTGAAATGAGAAGAAGAGAGGTGCTATTTATAGGATTTTGCTAGGGTTCTAATTACAAAATTTCACACCTAATAAATTACTAAATTTAATTTACCAACACTTCATATTTCATAACTCCTAAAAACTCCTAATTTTTCATCTCCCCATTCTCTAATACTAATTCTCTCTCTCTCTCCCAAAAATCAAACCGGCCCCAACTTGGATACCATCCGGGTTAACATTGTGTGTGTGAATGCACACTTGCACACAAATGTGCTTTTGATGTTCACCGTGGGCCCCCAAGGAGAAGGCCATGTTGCCAAGGCCTTGACTGAAGTCAAGAGCACAAAACAACTCCTTTGCTTTCTCCCTTCTCACCCGTGGGCCCCTATCCATTCAATTGTTCACATTTTTTTTCCTCTTTATAACAGGTGTACACTTATATAAAACTTTATAACAATATACACTTATATATATATATATATATATATATATATATATATATATATATATATATATATATATATATATATATATATATATATATATATATATATATATATACTCTTTGAAAGTTACAGGTTACACGATCCGAAATTTATTTTGAAAACGGATACGCCCAACTACGTTTACCGAAAACACGTGCATCGCACGTAAAACATGAAAATGCGAAAATCGACTTTATCAATGAAAAATTATTAAATATGATCGAAAACAATATAAGAAAAATATATTTACTAATTTTATGTATTTCATGATGAATTCACAACACGTAGAAAGCACGTGCATTATACGTGCAGAAAATCGAAAAATGCATTTTAATCAAAACAAGGGGAAAATAAATTTTCGTTTTATAAAATAGATTTAAATAAACAAAAATAAATAATTTAAACCTATAGAAAATATTATACGTAGTGGTGGAAACACGTGCATCAAAACACGTAAAAAGCACGTAAATCCTAGGGATTGAAATATTATATTTTAGTTGACTGAAATCAATACGGAAAATGTATAAATAGTACGAATCCAAAATATGTAGTGAAACACATTACAAAATATACGTGCGTAACACCCAGGGGCAAAATTGTAGTTTCCAATTTTGCGGGGTGTTACATCCATTGATAAACAAGTAGCAGATATATTTACCAAACCACTTAAAGAATATATTTTTATAAACTTTAGAAGAGAACTAGGCATTTGCTCATTTCATGAATTTTTTTAAATTTTTTCTATATATCTCAGTCGACTTATAATTGATTATCGGTCGACTTATATAGTATTTTCTTTGTCTATTCTGACTTAATTTTGTCTTCTGCCCAGTCGATTGTCTTCAAATCTACAGTCGACTAACAGTAGCTTTACTTAACTTTGAGTTTGGTTGTATTTGCTCTCGACTTAGTCGACTGATCTAAAACCCAGTCGACTGTCGCGACTATATTTCGTTTTTCTCTGAACTATCACATGATGAGGCTCCTCTCTCTTACTCTCTTTTACCCGCTTTTGATCTAGACCCTCGATTCAAAATCAATTGTAATCGCAGCCATTCCCTTCGAGTAAAAACCCTAAGCCCTCTTCCTTCCCCTTTTCACTTTTTACGCTTGCTCCCAATAGCTCAAGTCGGCTGTTCTCTCTTGAAGCTCTCTGGCTCTTGAATTTCAATCGTTCTCTAGCCCCGATCTACTCTCATCGATTCCGAAGTCTCTTTCCGTGGAGTCTTTTTGCATCTTGTGTCTTTTGGGTTCTTGATTTGGGTAATTATCTTTTACTGCTCTCTTTCACATTATTCTAGATCCTACTATGCCTAAGCCTAAAAGATCTAGGGCTTCTAATGTTGAAGAAGAACAATCTTCACATAATTATCTTCAGTATTTAAGGCATCCTTCTCTTGTTGAAAAGTATTTCATTCTTTGTCAAATCATGATTTTTCCGGGTCATTTTGTTAATTTCCCCGATTTAGATAGATTTCCGATTGCCCCATTGTTTCAACAATGTGGTTTATTTGAACTTTTATCTTTAGTAAATCAACCATACTACTATCCCCAACTCATTTATTTGTTTTATACAAATATAAAAGTTTCTACTTCTGAGAATGGTAGTGAAATATTTTTCACTACTTCTGTGAAAAATGTTAGAATGAAGTTGACTGCTCAAAAATTAGGGTCAATTTTGCATATTTCTAATGAAAGGTTAGATATAGGGGAAATTGAATTGCATGATAACTCTATCTTGTCCAAAATCTTTTTGCCTAATCATGGTCTTCCAATGACCAATAAATCTATTACCCCGCTTGCCAAGCTAGTTGCACGAATATTATCATACAATATTATCCCTAAAACGGGTAGCTACGATCAATTTTCATATGAATTGCAACAAGCGATGTATGTTATCTTTGGCAACATCCAAATCAATTGGAGCCGAGTCATCTTTAGTCGTCTCCATAAGGCACACACTTCCTTTCTACCTTATGGTGCACTTCTAACTCACATCTTTAACCACTATCAAATTGATCTTGATTCCGAGTCTAGTGTTGTGACTCGTTATGAATCATTTGATCGTGCTAGTCTAGCTCGAATGAAAATTCTTCACTCACCCCCTCGGTCTCCTCAAAGAAATACACCCCATATTCCTTTAGCCACTTCTATTCCTCGTCGGTCTTCTGCTTCTAGTTCGTCCTCTAGTTTTCGTCCTAGAGCTAGTTTTTCCGAACCTGAGAGTCTTTACACTTCTGTCAATTATCTCATGGATCGTCAAGATCTTATCTTAAGTCAGCAGGATTCTCTTGAGGCTAGCATTGCTAACCTCACTCAGATGTTTGTTAGACAGCTTCCTCAATCTTCACCTGCCTCAAACAGTGATGATGACGAAGACGATGAAGATTGATGTACTTTTCAGTTTTTTCTTGTACTTTCGTTTTATGCTTTCATGATGTTTTCTTTTCACTTTGTCGTATGAACAATCTATTTGACTGATCATGTATAAATTTCCATTTATGTTATTTACGTTATGTTGGTTTTTATCTATGGTTGGTTCTTATCTCTTTACTTTTGTTTTTTTTTTTTTTGATGACAAAGGGGGAGAAATATATGCATATTGTGTTGTGCATGTTTAAAATTTTTTGCAAGTTGTGCATGTTTAAATATTGTGTGCATATTGTATTTTATTCAGGGGGAGCTTATTTACATTTGTATATCTTTCAATTATGTGTGACATCATGATATGTAAATTGTTATTCTATACTATTTTTAAGTTATTGTGTTGTCATCATCAAAAAGGGGGAGAATGTAGATTCTTGATTTTGATGACTACAACACAATACACAATTGTTCTATCTTACATATCTTTTGCAGTATGTACCAAAAAGTGTTCAAGGCAACAATACAATGAAGGCTTCTAAAAGTTCCATATCAAGCCACAAAGACAAGATCAAGACTCAAGTCAAAGACTTCTCAAGAGCTTCAAAAGTGTTTTATTAAATGAACATGTGTCTTATAATTGTGTTTGTAATGTTTGTCTTAGAATTCTTGTAAAAGCCTTGTCACACAAACACTCACTGTAATACCCCTGATCTTGAGCCGACAGTCGACTGTTAGGGTCGACAGTCGACTGGTCTGTGTACAGTCGACTGGTGTGGGTATCAGTCGACTGCTACACGGGAATTGTGAAGGATTTGGGAAAAGATAGTCCCATATCGGAAATTTGCGAAGATAAATTGAGTATAAATACTATTGCCGAGGATCAAGAGTCACCAATTCGGTTAACCACCTTTTCGTGAGGCAGCCTGTGGTGGGCAGTGGAACACATAGTATTTATAATCTGTCCGAGCAAAGGGCGGGGCGTTACAAAGTGGTATCAGAGCAAACTTTCGACCCACCTGGTGGGGGTGTACCTACACGTCGAGGGTGCCTCCGAAGGAGGGGGGCCTATTCGTGGGGGTACATATGTTCGCGTGTCGAGGGTGCCTCCGAAGGAGGGGGGCCTATTCACGGAGCATGCCAGGTGCTAGAAAGGGCGGTCCTACACGGAGGTGTGCCCTGTGCTCAGCGAGGACGCTGATTCCTAAGGGGGGGTGTATGTAATACCCCTGATCTTGAGCCGACAGTCGACTGTTAGGGTCGACAGTCGACTGGTCTGTGTACAGTCGACTGGTGTGGGTATCAGTCGACTGCTACACGGGAATTGTGAAGGATTTGGGAAAGATAGTCCCATATCGGAAATTTGCGAAGATAATTTGAGTATAAATACTATTGCCGAGGATCAAGAGTCACCAATCCGGTTAACCACCTTTTGAGAGGCAGCCTGTGGTGGGCAGTTGTACTACATAGTATTTATAATTTGTCTGAGTATTGGGGCGGGGCGTTACACTCACACATCTCCTAAATAAAAATAAAGTTTTCCAAAATCAAAATGTCAAAATGAAGCTTGTATAAGTTCAGCTGTTGAGTACCAGTTGACTTGCTCTTAAGAACAGTCGACTATTCTAGTACGAAACTGACTGAACTCACTCAAGCTCTGACCAGTCAACTCATATGGAAACCCAGTCGACTGTTCAAGCAGTTTTTGACAGCTTTCTGAAATTTAAATTTTGTTTATAAAATTTAAACTCTTACTGCCGTTGTTTGGCAGTTGGGCAGCTGTTTCTCAACGTCCAAGAGAATCTCACTCTATAAATAGAGTATAGAATTCATTTGGGAAGGTTCCTTAACTTTTTTATCAAGTCATTTTGCTTTTGAGAAAAAAAGAACAAGTTTACAAAGCACTTACTTTCTTTAAGACTTGGTTCTCTGATTTTAATCTTGTATAACAAAGAATTTGTTTTAGACTGAAGTTAAAAGTTGACCTTTAGCCACTAAACAAAAAGCACAATCAAAACAAGGCTTTAGGTCATTGTAATCTTCACTTTTATTGTTGTTTCACTCTCGGGTTGTGAGAGTGATCCTCTCGGTTGGAAAGTGGGACTCTTGGTGTAGAGTCGGTTTCACTCTAGGTTGTAGAGTGGGTTCTGCTCTCTCTAGTGGTGAGAGAGGTTTACGGATTTGACATAGTTGTTGTCAAATGCCGTAGAGTATTCTTGTAATTTTTCAAGAATAGTGGAAAATTTCAAGTGGGTTGCTTACGGACTGGATGTAGGTCGGGAGGACCGAGCCAGGATATATCGTGGGATTTGCTTTGTTGACTCTCTGTGGTTTGATTTCTCCATCTTGAAATTTCATTTTCGCTGATTTATATTGAAAATCGAGTCTGTGCAGTCGACTGGTTTCCGCTTTAAGTCGACTTAACAGACTGGTTGCTATTCAGTTCATTTACTCTTATATTTGCACTGACAGTCGACTGATTTCTCCGATACAGTCGACTTAACAGTTGCGAAAAATTTAATTTATTGTTTAATTTTTATACAACACTATTTACCCCCCCCTAGTGTTGTTTGCCTTGCATACAGGATCCAACAATTTTGTCGCTTGCCTCAATTTCATCAGAGGGCAGTGTGAGCTAGGCGGCAGGGTTAGAAAGAGTTTCAACCATTCTCCCTATCTTCTTCCCTTTATCCTCGACCTCTCTTCCTGTCATCTTCCCCAAATCGGACTCACTCTTCTCTTGAACAATACTCAAAGCTGCCTCCTTTTTCTCTTTAAGAGCAAGTGTTGTTTGAATTGAGCACTTTTGATGTGATGGTGAGATCCCTGTCTTCTCCCCCAAGTTGCTTCCTCTCTTCTCTTGGGCGTAACCCAAAGCTAGTTCCTTTTTCTCTTTTTGAGTACTGGGTGTCAGATCTGATGTTACGATTCCGGGCTCGATCGGCAGTGTCATAACCTCCATGGATTACCTGCGAGTGGTAATCTTAATCGAAAAGAAGAAATTGAAAGAACAAGATAAAAACGAAGAACAATTCAATATCTATTCATCATATGTTTTCGTTACAGATCTTGGGTTTAAGAAGAAATGAAGACACGTGCAACACCCATGAGGAGAAAAGCATGAATTTAATTGCAAAACACCCGCTAATTATGCAAAAAGAACCCGAAAACAAAGATAATCCCCCAGGGACTGATATGTAACTTGGAGGGACTAATACGTAAAGAATTCTCTCACTGCAATTCAGATACACTTCTTGTGCGAACTGTATCAATCCTTCCCCTTAAATTTGACCTTGTCCTCAAGGCCAATATGACGATCTTCTTCAACACTAAGGGATCCATCCAAAAACATCTCCAAATACGCAACCATGTGTCTTCCTCCTCCCGGGTCGAAGATAAAATTCCTTGCAAGTAACTAGTTGAGTGCTACTGTCTTGGTTCCGCATATAATATTTACACCAAAACCTGAGACACCCTTCAGGGAAGTGAAAATCTTATATGCTTCAGCAGGGATATTGGTAAGGTATGTCTCCACAAGAACATTCAAACCAGAGAATGATGATTCTAGCTCTGAGTAGACTTTTGTAAATGATTCCAATTAGTGAGCTTCAAGATCCAACACAAAAGTAGACTCATCAAGAATCCATGAAACCCCAGCTACCTTCAACTCAGCAATAACCTCTTCAACTTTTGATGAGGTGGATCTCCATGGTGCACAAAAATTGTGAGCTTGATCAGGTAGCAACAATGGTGTATCTGGCCATAGAAGTTGAGCCTCTCTTATGGCAAAAATAGTTGGATTGTTTACTACGATAGCTCCATCTTGCCAGCGATTAAAATCATCAGAGAAGTGTAGCGCCCCAAATTTTCAATATAATATTTCAGAAATATGTGGCACAATTCCCAGCATCAACCTCAATGTAATAGCAAACAGAGCCAAAACATAGATAAATTTGCAACTTTTATTACATTAATTCTTTACAAAGTACAGCGGAAAATGAAACACCTTAAATTACAATTCTTTCTTTTACAACACTTTCTTTTATAAATTTTCATAAGCCACATTATAATTCTATCACATGCATCCAAATCCCAATGCTATAGGTACCTACCTGTAAAACATGAGGCTAGAGATAACCCTAACCCCCAAAACTACTGGGGTCAGTCATAACGGTGTGAGTGACATCAAAAGAAATACAACATGAATAAACCATTAAGAATAAAATCATGATCAACACATAACAATAGTAATAACGAATGGAAGATGAAAGACAATAAATACAACATGAAAATATCAAGTGAAACTCGACTAAGTGTCAAGTGTAGGACAACAGAAAACATCATGCAAAAACCAAGTCAAGAAAACACAAATGCAGGATGATGACTCTGTAATGCATACTTGTCAGATTCTATGCATTCCATACTACATAGGTCTAGTGCAAGCCCTTATCGTTCTCCACTTTATAGGGTTCAATCCCTTGTTATGCAACTAATCCTATTAGGGTGATAGAAACAAGATCCAGAATACTCTGCGAATAGGCATCACAACCCTCGACGCACAAGCATCATGTAAGAATAACTTTGACCCCCAGGAAGAAATCACCTCCCTGACGTGTACCCCATCAATAGGTTTGCAAGACCCTCGACATGCAGATACACTTGTACATCCCGTGAATACGCCTGCCAACCCTTGACACGCGAATGCACCTGTATGCTCTGTGAATAGGCCTGCAGAACCTCGACACGCAAACATACCAAATGTCCTCTCGAGACAGAACAACACACTGTCCTGTAACGCATCCGTTGGACTAGACCCCCAGAGCATATACTTACATTTTCCAAGTTTTATCACATCTCCATTAGTGCATGTCCTTAAGTTGATCATTATTAAAAATACAAATTCCCCTCTCTAGAGTTAGTGTATCATGCCGGACTTAATTCCACAACAACAACCCCAAGATCCAACTGGTCAATATTCACAAAATCTCATCTACCGGTTCACGGGACTCCCACTCAACTCCTAGAGACTCACAAACGAATACCAACACCAAAACTTTCAATAAAACTCTCAATTCCATCATCAAACGTTTATGTCAAGAAAACTTCTTAAATCAACAAAATCCAAGTTTATTCAATGTACTCATAAATTTTAGACCTGAGTATAAATATTAAACCTATTAAATAACTGAGAATCATATTTTGAAGTCATAGAATATCACAAAACATCAATTACTTCGAAAACTACATATATTTCACCTTATAAAGTCAAAGAAATACAATTTAAATTCTATTTTAATCAAAATGTAACTCTCTGTAAAATACTGTAATCTGTAGTAAAAACATCATCTAAAACAGTAGATCGATAATTCGTAATATCGAAGAAACAATCGTTCAAGAAACCACGAAGAAAAACTCAAGAAACAACCAGCAAGAACACTGACAGTCGACCGCCAGAACTAGTGCAAAAGACGACGGTCGACCGACACTGAAAAATTCCAAAACCAACGAATTGACAGTCGACTGTCTTTTTTAGTACAAAAACTCGACGGTCGACTGTCATCCTTTGAAAATGATAGCTTTAATATTCGTGTATATTTCGATCGATACTTCGATAAATCTTGTAAAGTCATAAATTTTTAAAAAGAAAATCCTGAGATGAATAACATATAGGAGTTTATAAAACTAATCAAAATCACATCAAACTCACAAAAGGGTAATTTTTCATAAGAATTCTTCAAAACAGTAAATATAAATATATAAAGTGTATATGTGTATGTTTGTATCAGTAAAACATCAAGATTTCATCAATTAGGAGTATTATAATGTTTTAATCAATCCCAGTACTAAAACAAATCAAATCTCAATCTAAAACTTCATAAGGAACATCAAATCAATTTCGGCAGTTCTTCAAAACAGAACTTAAGGATCTATGTGTATATGTGCATATATGTCCATATGTATATGTGTTAAGCATCAAGAAAACATTGTGTAGAAGTAATATATTGTTCTCATTAATCTCAGTATCAAAACAAAGTAAGACTCCATCGAAAATTTCACAAAAAAACACAAATACCAATTTCGGCCATATACCATCAGACCCAAAAATCACAACCCCTTCTTTACTTCAAGAATTGATCTTTTTAACCCAATAATTTCTTCCACAACTCGTTATATGCAACACTACTGATTACAACAATTTACGCTACTGATTACAACATTTTACCCATGAATATATGCAATTATAACATGTATAAATCAAGTTTTGCTTCATCGAAAGTCCAAGCAGAGCATATATATATACACAACAATAAAAGTTCATCTTTAATCAATTTTGGTGCGTCACGCAACATACATACTCACTATAACCATTCAATTCAGCAAGCATAAGGAAGAAAACAACATACTCATGATTTCTATTAGGTTCTTTGACAATCTCAAACCATCCATATGAAATTTCAATCATCAATAGCATAGTTTTCATGAAAAGATTCAATTTTTATTCATCCATCCATCAAAATTCATCATATCGTCATACAAACTCCTAACATACTTTCTAATAGACAAATCATCACATACAACATGCTTAGAACAATAAGAAATTAAACATATGTTACCCACCTTATTGAAGAATCAACCGAAAATAATAAAGAGAATAAGAGAATCCATCATTTCGCAAGAAAACCAATATCCTCGCTTCGATACTCCAAGAAAATAATAATAAAGAATACCCTTTGTGTTATGCAGCAATGAGATGGCTGCTACTACCATTTAATAGACTGGAAATTAGGTTTATTAGGTTTATTAGGGTTCCAACTGGATACTGATAATTCCTGAACAGAAATGGTTGAGCTGGCACCACACTGACAAGAGTTGAAACAACGAAAACCTTCAAAATGTTCTTTACAGTAGATTCTACCACACTGACAAGAGTTGAAACAACGAAAACCTTCAAAATGTTCTTTACAGTAGATTCTATCAAGAGATCACCATCATCATTAGCACGCAACTCTTTTACTAACCTTTCGAATTGATCTGCACTGTGTTTGGATCCATGTACAACTACTCTAAAGCTTTGTGGTGAACATTTAAAAAATTGATCTAGTTTCTCTCTCCAAGTGGCAGCTTCATCTTTTGGGATAGGTTCAGCGAACACAAGTTTTCCTAATAGTTTGTATATTTCCCCACATTGATCCAGGGTCACTTGTTCTATCGTAAGAGCAATTGCGAGCATACCACCAGTGGATATGCCACAAATTATATCAAATAATTCATGTATACGCTTTCCATTTCCTTGTTCAATTTCCTTGAGCATCTGCACAGTTGCCAAACCCTTCATGCCTAGTCTAGATCAAGAGCAATGACTAGTTTTCCCAGATTCATAGCTTGCAACAGCACTGGTGGAAAAGACTGCTCCACAAGAAATGATCCATATATTACAAGGTTAGCTATACCAAGGAAGTTGATCTCTTCGGCATCACCCACAATCAGATTCACGCTGTCTCTTGGGTAACCAAAATTCATAGGAATTGTCTCCAGAGCCACCTGGTACCTGTCAGTTGTATTTCCAGTCAAAATTTCAATTTTTGGCGGATTAAATGAAGTTTCAACAGAAGCAAACTCTTTCAGAACTGGTGCTACTGCTTGCAAGACAAGTGCATACTCCAACCTCAAGCCCCTATATGAAAATTGGCTGCCAACAATAGCAATGAGAAAATCCTCAGATCTGTAACCTAGCTTGACATGTAAAGCATTCCCATTTTGCAAGGAAAAGAATTTACTTGCTCTCCACGCTTCACCAGCAGAACTGGGGACAACAAAATAGTTACCTGCATCGAATGTTGAAACATCATCAGCGACGAGTGAGTTGGGAATACAACAACAGTTGCTCTGTTAAAAACTTGCTTCTAGTCACTTGCTTCTAGTCACTGATGAGCTGATTTTGACCATTTATAGCATATTTATGCAGGCGGAAAGCTAGGGATTTTTTACTTATGACCCATATAACCGGTATAATTTTGAAAGGCTCTTGAAATTTTATATCCACAGGGAGGATATTTACAGGCATCCCTATAGTTCTCCAAACAGCATTAACAAACCATCTTTCAGTTCATAAACCTGAATATCAAACCCAATCTCCTGCAACGCAACCTCCTCCAGCTGCACTCCATCAAACCAGTGATATCCAGCAACAGGCATGAACTTGGGATTAGGCCCAACTCTATTAAACTTCCCATTCAAGCATTCAGGAAGTGATCCTATATCAGTGAGATCACTTCCCATATGAGGACTTTCATCAACATCACCATCATGGGCTGCCTCCTCTTCTTCCTGATACCCCTCATCTTCTTCATCATATTCTTCTTGCTCTTGCATTTCCCCACTGTTCTCGATTGCCCCTTCATCATCCTCTAATGTATTTATATTTGGTGCCTCCTCGATACCTGACACCAAATGCTCATCAACAGAAGTTTGCAGTGCTTGAGAATCTTCAGTAAAGTTGAAGTGCAGATTGGCAACATAAATTTTCCCAGCAGCTCTAGCTCCTATAAGGCTATATCCTCCAATAGCATTCGATTGAACAAGATTATTTTCAGGTTCAATTGCAGGAAGGGAGTCTTCTTCCGCTACAAGAATGAAGTCTTGTGGAGTCAACCCCAATTCAAATTCTTCGTTCTTAAAACAAGCGTGGCACAAATGGTAGTCTAAGAATTTGTTGTAGCGGTAGTGCTCGTCGGTACAATTAGAGAAACAACGATTGTAGTGATATTCTAGCACCTCAAATTTTCTCTCATCATCCTCTATATAACAGAAATCTAACGAATTTAATCTCAACTCCAATTCTTCACAAGTAAAACGACTGAGGCACAAATAATAATCTCGCAAACTGTTTCATTTATACCTTTTGTAGGAGCAATCAACAAGGCAAAGATCGCAATAGTAATCTAGCACGGGTTCAGGGGTGATTTGGGTTGATGAAATCGATGAAGCATTTGGTCGAACACTTGGTAAGCGGTTGGAGTTCGAGGAAATAGGGCTGAAATCTATTGAGTTCACTGTATGTTTCTTTGGGGAATTTCGTCGAACGGTAGGCGGGTTGCTGGATTTTGGAGAGGAACCATCAAGAAATGAAGAGGTGGAAGTGGTGGGGGTGGACAAGAGCGGCGGGAATGGAGAGGGAGCAGCAGCGGCAGTAGTAGTATGATGCACCTCTTCCCTTGTTCTTGGCCATGAGAGGGTAAGAATGAGTAAGAATGAGTTATTTGAACAGAGTAATGGTGGTTGGAAGGTGAGGAGAAGAAAGATCAAGAAGAAGAAGACTGAGATGAAGTAAAGAAAGAGAAGGATTCAAGAAGAAGAGACGAAGAATAGAGGTCCAAATCACACACCCCGACTCAACTGAGTCTGTTCTTTATTTATAGAGCTGAACTTCACTTTTACAACTAAACCCCTGTACATATATCTATTACAACACTCGACTGATGCGTCTACCCAATTCGATGTGTATCAATTCCTCCCCCCTTCAATAAGACCTTGCCCCAAGGTCGAACAAGGAAAGCATAAGGTCGAAGGCAAGTTATAGTTGAATCTCGGCTGGACTGAAATAACTTCTTTGGGAGGATTTTCCCTCAATTTACAACTGATCTTTTCCAAAGCAAGTAACACTTGAGGAACATTGCCTGATACCGTTTACAGAGCAAAACACTCCGCAATTCTAACACACTTTTCCCCCTACGTGGATGCAGGCCAGAGTGCGAATTTGCACAAAACTTGGATGAAAAATCCAAAGGGCCGGTTCCCAAAAAATGAAAAACATCTGCAATATGCGATCAGACTCAAGAACAGATGCACAGAAGGGTAACTGGCTTTCAGCAAGAACACTGACAGTCGCACCTGATGAATTCCGTAATTCTCCAATGTTTGACCTGAAATCCCTATGAGACTCCCAACTTGAGATCCAGTGATCAATAGTTGGATTGTGTTGCTAACCTCACCCTCCTTGAGAATAAGTTTCGCAACTGAAAATAAAGCATTCTCCGCACTCGAAACCAAGCTCCCATTTTCCACACTTCTTGAACTAGTGCTTTAGCAATTACATCCACAGCTGGTAAACCAGAAGAACTCAAAAGAAGCTCAGCCTGTTCCCGGAACACTGGAATCATACTGTCAGAAACATTGGAAATAGCTTCAGCCGCTTCAGAGCCAGCAGATTGAGCTACATCAGCAGGCTGAGGAGCAGAAATGTGCTCAAACTTAATCCCAGATTTTCTTTCTATTTTGAATATAGTACGAGAGTATCTGGGTTCATAAAGGAGGACAGCAACTCCAGTATTGCCAGCCCTTCCAGTACGTCCAGAACGATGGATATAAGCTTCAACTTCACGTGGAGGCTCACACTGTATAATCAGCTGCACGTCATTAATATCCAAACCCCGTGCAGCAACATTAGTCGCCACTAAAATCAAGAACGAACCAGACCTGAATCTTGAAAGTATGACCTCTCGCTGTGACTGCACTATATCTCCATGAAGAGCACGCGCTCCTGGCAACAATCCAGCAAGCTCGGATGTAGATTCCTTAGTTTCGGCGAAAATAATGGTTCGACCTCTCATTCTTCAAAAGTCAACACACATGGTGAATTATTTCCACCATTGGATCTTCATCAAGATCCAAGCCATGATCACATGATGCTAGGGTTCCTAACCCTAGTTTAGGTCAAAGAACCCTAGGTCACCATACCCTAACCCTAACCCTAGTCCATAAATAGGCATGGTTATTCAATCCAATAATCATGCACCATAACAATTCGAGCACTAACTTGGTTTTAAATAACCAATATATATATTTCATAGAAATTATTAATTTCTCCCGAAAATTTTCTGGTCAAAACAATCGGGACAAATCCACAGTTTAATCGAGAAGATATTCCAAATCTATCTTATCGGGTTCATAACCGCTCATAATTGTGAAATCTCTCAATTAAAACTGATGATTATTAGAAAAATATGTAATCGTGTGCAATACTCAGACGTGCATGAATTACAATGCAAAAATAGCTATATGCTATTTTGCGGGGTATTACACCAGTGCCTCCCTGTTAGACCTCAGACAAAGGGACGGGGAGTCCCTCAATAGCTTGTCCAATTCTTCACAGTCGAGTCTAGATCCATCCCCTCGCCCGACTCTACGGTGGCAACGGCCGCGTTCAGATACAATATCAAGCATGATGGCCTTAAAGCTTCCCTCGTCAAAAGACCTCCTCGGGACTTCTCTGACCTCCTTCAGAGAGTTGAGAAGTACATCTGAGCCGAAGAGGCAATCTGCCCCCAAGAGCAGAAAATGCTTTCGTCCGGGAACAAACGGAAAGGCACTAACAAAGATGAATGTCGAAAATCCCAGAAGGATGCATCGGGTCAGCGCCACCCACCTCCCATGCCTCATTTTGAAAAGTACAACCCGCTAAATGCAAGCATATCCACCAATCTTATGGAGGTTGACAAGGATGGGATCCTTCAACCTCCCTCCAAAATTGCCCTAAGCAAAAGATGGGATAAAACGAAGTGGTGTGTCGTCCACAGGGATCATGGTCACCTTATGGATGAGTGTCGAGGCCTTAAAGATGATGTAGAGGCGTTGCTCCGACGAGGATACCTCGCCAAATTTGCCTAGGTAAACGACACCGAACCTCCTCCTCCCAGGGAACCTAACAAACAGGTAGAGATGCCGACTGAGTCCCAGGGATTGGGGTAGATCGAGATATTTCATGCAATCCACGGAGGACCTATGGGAGGAGCCTTCAGCTCATCTGGGAAGGCCTTCGTTCAAGAGGTAACTTATGTACACAACTTCCCTCCTCCGAAAGGATCGGGACTTGGAAGGCGTCCGAACTCCCCATTACGATGCACTCGTGATTAGCATGTGTAAGGAAAACTATGAAGTGTGTCGAGTTCTGGTTGGTAAAGGTAGTTCAGTTAACATCCTTTTTTTGAATGGGTTTGAGGGCCTCAAACTTAAGCGGGATTAGAGCTGGTATCGGGTCCTATTGGGTCGGGTCCTCCACTATCCGGACCCAGATCCGGTACCTCATGGGTCCAAAAATTGGACCCGGACCCAAAGCCGGACTTGCAAGAACCGGGTCCAGGTCCGAGTTAAAAATAATTTCCTGTCGGGTCCGGTAGTAGAGAAAAAATATTTGTACTTAAGTATTATTGCACCCGATACCCTACGATTCTAACATTTTTTGCACTTAAGTACATGAATTAATATTATATTTACATATCTATCTTCAACAATTACTTCTATATGTATATTCCTATAACCCTATTATTCAAATTCTATATGTTTGGGGGTATTTTTTAACAGGTTCGGGTCTGGGTCTGGGTCGGTTCTATTTTGAGCAGACCCGGTGTAGCGCCCCAAATTTCTAATATGAGAGCTTAGAAAATAAGTGGCGAAATCCCAGCAATCCACTTCAATACAACAATAAACACCAACAACACCACTAAAATTTTCTTCTTTTATTACAACAATTATTACAAATCTCAGCGGAAGTCAAAACATCTCAACACAAATTAATCTTTTATTTACAACTCAATAATAACTCATTATGTCATTACAATTTTACAACAACACTAAATAATCCAACTATCTCAAAATGCCCACTCAAGCATCCAACCTCCCATCTAAGCAATAACCTGCAATATGTGAGGCTAGGGTTGAACCCTAACCCCAAAACTACGGGGTCAGCCATAAATGGTGTGAGTGGTAACAAATTAAACAAATAACATAAATGAATTTAAAACATAATATCCAACGAATAACGATCAAACACTAAAGTATGAAATACGACAAAAGAATAACGGGTGATACCAAAACCAAAAGCCAAGTGTGTAAAATCAGGAAATCCAAATGCATAAAAGTGATTCAATAAAAACATCATGACTACATGCTGACAATGATGACTACTAAGAGATGAAGATAAACTATGATAATTTGCCCATGCTTGATCATTCCGGAGATTGATCCCACATCACAGGTATTTTCCCTGGATAATTTAGGAGATCATCCCACATCTAAACATAGGTTCCTTATCACAATAATACCCCAAAAGCGTCGCCTCGACTCCGATCATTCCGTAGGTCAATCCCACATCTCAAGATAATTACTTGGATAATTCCGGAGAAATACCTCACATCTCAGGTTAACTACCTGGATAATTCCGGAGATAAATCACACATCTCAAGTTAACTACTTGGATAATTCAGGAGACTAATCCTACATCAAAAGCCATACTGAGGTGCATAACTCAAGTTCTCATTCGTCATGACACTACTAATGCCTGTCCTTATTAGTTTGGGTTAGTGAACAAATCTCCTAGAGTAGTGTACCCTACCGGACTAAAAATCTGAATAACTGAAAATTTGCCTCGATGGGCCTCAACAAATAACTGAACAAACACCGGTATACTAGGGTCACCTACCTCTAGAGACTCAAAACAAATATCTGAACAAATTCCACTAAACAAGTGGCTCAACAAAATATCTCAAAATCATGTTCTTAACTGAACATCTCAAAATCAAATACTGAACAAATATCTCAACATCGAATACTGAACAATATCTCAGAATCAAGTACTGAACAAATGTCTCAAAGTCAAACACTAAACAAAATATCTCAATTCAAATACAAAGATCCTTCAGGACCAGTCGACTGCATATCAGATCAGTCGACTGTCCAGAGGACATAATCCAACATTTCTCAAAAATAAACTAAGGCATAATCAGTCGACTTACCAAGGGGTCAGTCGACTGCCCCGAGACAAAGACAAATAATTCTCATCAAAAATATTCTAAGTATTTGAGTCGACTGAAAGGTCACAGGTCGACTGTCCCGAAAGGACTGAACAAAACAACAAACAGCAGACCAGTCGACTGACCTCAGTCTAGGTCGACCGTCCCGAACAAAAACTCAATGACTAAAAATACACAGTAGGCTCGTACCAGTCGACTGCTCTGTAGACCAGTCGACTGTCGGCTACAGATCTGAACACAAAAATCATACTGAAGTTTTCTAAAGATTCACTGATCATAAAATTAACTTGTATCCAGGCAAATAAACGACTCTCAATAATCTCCATCATGGATACATTTCTCGATCAAACAAATATTCGAATTTCACATCCTCATGATCTAAACTCTTAATCCTTTGATTAGGGTTTTCTCAACAAAAATTAAATGTCGTCCTCAACACATAAACAAGATTGGTTTGCAATCACTAGATCCAGATGTGTAATATCTGATCACAACATAATCAGTTCTTAATTTGCTTTCCAACAACATGGTCTCATAAATCAACACTTCCTCAACAAATCTAAATCTTTTCTCATCATGGTCCAAATATCAATTAAAAGTTCTAATCATCCATATCAAATAATAGATCCATGTCATACATACAATAAGACTAACAAATCAATAGTGTAACGATCACAAACAAGGCATAACGAAGATCTTACTTCATTCATCATTCAAATCAAACAAAGCAAACAAAACAAAACAAACCAACTCACATTGTTCTTGAAGAAAATCCACAAAATAGCTCTTCTCCTTGCTAGATCCAAAAGCCTCTTCTTGTTCCTCAAACAAATCTCAAAAGTCTAAATATTCTGAATGACGGCTGGGAAAAGAATTCCCTTAAATATGCCGGAGTGAATATTAGGGTTATATTCCCTCTTTGCAAAATAATCCTTTTAAAAGTACATCTTACATATATAATTGTATTCTTGAAAACTGAATCAAATATCTTTTAAATTAGGATCTAATAGAAAAATATATTTCTAAACCTCAACAAATACTGATCGGAGTGTCCAGCAAATACATTTTGCACTCTAAACCCTCAAAATGTCAATTTTGCAAATAAGTCCTTCTTTTCCCAAAAATTGCAAATAGTATCGATTTATTTCAGAAAAATCTGGAAAAATACTAAATAATTCTCAAATAATAAATAATGATTTTTCATAAGGAAATCTTAATTTTCCAAACTTCTAAAAATCATTTGCACGTGTTTTGCACGTGTACAAAAGATAATTTTCTTAGAAAATATTTATTAAATCCTCAAAAATCATTTAAATTCATTTTCAAATAATTAAAATAATATTTGAAAATACGGGGTTCTACATCACTCCCTCCTTAGAAGAGTTCTGTCCTCAGAACTACTACTAATGAGTTCAAAACACACACTAACAAAAGGAAACAATACTTCATAAATAGATCATAATCCAAACAATTTCATATAACATCACAATCAAATTAAAGATTACATCATGTATCAATCAATAGTTCAATCATTCAAAGAATTCCATTCACATACAAGAAATACATTCATTCAAACAATTCAGGAAAATCATTCAGCATGCGATCCTCTGGCTCCCAAGTAGCCTTCTCGAACTGTTGATTCCTCCACAATACCTTGACCATAGGTATCACCTTGCTTCTAAGGACTTTCTCCCTACGATCAACGATCTCAACAGGTTGTTCCTTGTAGCTCAAGTTAACCTGTAGGTCTTCGGGAACTTCTACCAACTGATGCTTCTGATCGGCCACATACTTCCTTAATAGCGACACATGAAACACATCATGTACTTGCGCTAACTCCTCAGGAAGTTTCAATCTGTATGCGGTCTTGCCAATCTGCTCCACGATCCTGTATGGCCCAATGTACCTTGGCGCCAACTTGCCACCCTTACCAAATCTGATCACTCCTTTGGTCGGAGAAACCTTGAGAAAAACTGCATCCCCAACCTCAAACTCCAAATCTCTTCGTCGAGTGTCAGCATAACTCTTTTGCCGACTCTGAGCTTCAACTAACCTCTTGCGAATCATCTCAATCTGCTCTGACGTCTGCTGCACGATCTCAGGACCATACATCTGCCTCTCGCCAACCTCATACCAACAAACAGGTGTCCTGCACCTCCGCCCATACAAAGCCTCATACGGTGCCATCCCAATACTTGCATGGTAACTATTGTTATAAGCAAACTCAACCAATGCCAAGTATCTCTCCCAACTACCACCAAAGTCCATAACACAAGCTCTCAACATTTCTTCCAGCACTCGATTCACCCTCTTCGTCTGACCATCTGTCTGCGGATGAAAAGCCGTACTGAAATCAGTCCTGGTGCCCAAAGCTGCTTGTAGGCTCTTCCAAAACCTCGAAGTAAACCTTGCATCTCTGTCAGACACAATCGAAACGGGAACTCCATGAAGTCTCACAATCTCTCCAATGTATAACTCAGCCAATTTCTCCATCGACCAAGTAATCTTCATGGCTAGAAAATGTGCCGACTTAGTCAATCGGTCCACAACAACCCAAATCGAGTCATTGCCCTTCGAACTCCTAGGCAAACCCGTGATAAAGTCCATGCTGACATTCTCCCACTTCCACTCCGAAATGGGTAAAGGCTGTAACAAACCTCCAGGTCTCTGATTCTCTGCCTTGATCTGCTGACAAGTCAGACACTTTGCCACAAAATCTGCTACATCCCGCTTCATACCAGACCACCAAAAATATGGTTTGATGTCCCTGTACATCTTCGTACCTCCTGGATGAACTGATAACAATGTGCTGTGTGCCTCCTGCAAGATACTCTCTCTCAACTCTGCATCATCTGGAACACACAACCTCTCACCCAACCAAAGAACTCCATCTTGGACACGAAATTCTGATAACTTGCCTTCTGCAACCTGCTGCAACATCTTCTGGATCTCTGAATCTGATCTCTGACCTTCCACAATCTTCTCTCTCAAGGACGGCTGCAGTCTCAACTGAGCCAAAGATGCCCCTAAACCTCGCAGTACCACCTCGATACCTGCCTGATCGATCTCTGTTGCCAACTCCCTTCGAGTAGTGATCAACCTTGACAAACTACTCTTCCTGCTAAGTCCATCAGCCACTATATTCGCCTTGCCCGGATGATACTTGATCTCAGGACGAATGTCTTCCAATACCTCCAACCATCTTCTCTGACGAAGATTCAAATCCCTCTGCTGATAGATATACTTCAGGCTCTTGTGGTCAGTGTACATATTGACCTTCTCACCATAAACATAATGCCTCCACAGCTTCAAGGCATAAATGATAGCTGCTAACTCCAAGTCATGCGTCGGATAATTCTTCTCATGCGGACGCAACTGCCTCGAACCATAAGCAATGACCTTGTCTTCTTGCATCAAGACACATCCCAAACCTCTGAGAGATGCATCACTGTAGATGTCATAATCCTTCCCTGCTTGCGGCAATGCTAGTATGGGTGCAGTAGTCAACTTTTCCTTTAACTCAAGGAAACTCTCCTCGCACTTATCTGTCCACACAAATGCCACACTCTTCCGGGTCAAACCTGTCAATGGAACTGCAATATGAGAATACCCCTGAATAAACCTCCTGTAGTAACCAGCTAATCCCAAGAAGCTTCTCACTTCCTTCACTGACGTCGGCCTGGGCCAATCCTTCACTGCTTCCACTTTCTGAGGATCAGTAGCCACTCCCTCCTTAGAAAGAATGTGACCAAGGAAAGCTACCTCAGACTTCCAAAATTCACACTTCGACAATTTGGCATACAAGCTGTGCTCCTGCAATGTCTGTAATACCGCTGTCAAGTGCTTAGAATGATCCTCCTCCGACTTAGAATATACCAAGATATCATCGATGAAGACCACTACGAAGGAATCAATGAATGGCCTCAACACCCGATTCATCATATCCATGAAAACTGCCGGCGCATTCGTCAACCCGAATGGCATCACCAAAAATTCATACAACCCATGACGAGTCCTGAACGCTGTCTTGCTCACATCTTCCTCCTTGACTCGCACCTGATGATATCCTGACCTCAAGTCAATCTTCGAAAATACCGCTGCTCCTCGAAGCCTGTCGAACAAATCATCAATCCGCGGCAGTGGGTACTTGTTCTGAATAGTCACCCTATTCAACTCCCTGTAGTCAATGCACATCCTCATCGACCCATCCTTCTTCTTGACCAACAACACTGGCGCTCCCCATGGAGATGAACTCGGTCTGATAAGCCCTTTGCTCAAAAGCTCCTCAATCTGCTTCTTCACTTCATCCTGCTCTACAGGTGCCATCCTGTACAGAGCCTTGGAAATCGGCGCACTCCCCGGCTGAACGTTGATGCAAAACTCCACATCTCTCGGCGGCGGTAATCCTGGAAAATCATCCAAGAACACCTGAGGAAACTTTCGAACCACCGGAATGCCCTTGACTTCATCTGCAATAGACTTCTTAGATACCATTGCAGCCACCTGTGGATTCTTCTTCTTCCCTTGGAAAGTTACTGCAGGTCCACCTGGTGCTTTCACCAACACCTCCTTCTGCTTGCAATCAATTGTGGCATCATAAATAGCCATCCAATCGATGCCTACGATGACATCCACTCCCAACACTTGTAGCTCGATCAAGTCGATGCCGAACATCCTTCCACCAATCTCGATATCACAGCCCTCGTAATATCGATCCGCTACCAGCTCTTCTCCTGACGGCGTTGCCACCGACAAAACCCTGCCTGGAAATAACTTAGGTTCCAAACCTAAGATCTTTGCAAAACTTGGCGATACAAATGTATGCGATGATCCAGTGTCAAACAAAACCTTTGCTTTAATTCCATTTATTAAAACAACTCCTGTTACAATAAGAATGATACTCAATCTTAAATTGTTCTGAAATAAAAGCTTTATTCATTACACTGACTCAAAAATGAAAGAAATCAAAATTCCTGCATACCCTGTATTACATCTTCCGAGTTTCTCGCATCTTCCTCGGTCAATGCAAATACTCGCCCTTGCCTCTTCGGGACTTTGCTTCCACCCGAACCATCTTTCTTCAGTTGCGGACAATGGGGCTTTGAGTGTCCAGTCTGCCCACACTGAGAACAAACATGTTCTGCCAACTTCGGACATGCGGACCTGTAATGTCCTACTTCCTTGCAGTAGTAGCAGGTCACTCCCTGAGCTCCAGATGCCTTCTGTACCGGTCCACTGAACTTCGCCTGCTTCGCGGGGAATCCCTTCCCACTCTGGCCTGATGCTGGCCTCTTGTTCCGGTTCCATGATTCCTGCTTCTTCTGAAACAGTTCCATATCTTCTTCAGTCATCGCGGCCCTCCTGACCAGCTTCTCGAATCTCCTGATACCCAACGGAACCATCCTTGACCTCAAGTTCGGCCTCAAGCCCTGCTCAAACTTTTTGGCCTTCTTTGCTTCATCCATGACCAATTCTGGTGCATACCTCGAAAGTTGAGCAAATTTCGTCTCATACTCCCGAACAGTCATGCTCCCCTGCTGAAGGTTCATGAACTCAGTCGCCTTCTTCTCCTGAACATCCAGAGGAAAGAAGCGATCTCTGAACTCCTCCAGAAAAGCTTCCCATGTCAAAGGCTGATCTCCCAGAGTCCTCTTCAGTGACTCCCACCAGACACCAGCGTCTTTCTCAAGCTGCATAGAAGCTAACTTCACCTTACTGGCTGCTGGAGTCTCCGATACTTCGAAGATCGTCTCCATCTTCCGAATCCAATCGTCTGCTGCTGTTGGATCAGCTTGCCTTTCAAAGACTGGCGGCCTCATCCTCTTAAAGGATTCAATCTGCTTTATGGGGTCGGCATTCACCAATCCATGCCTAGCTCCATGATTCGGCGGCGGGTTCTGCTGCTGCGCTTGCTGCTGCGCCACATTGAATGCCATCAATGTGTTCAAGGTCTGATAAACCTTAGCAAACTCAGCCTCTAGGTCAATTCCCGCTCCTCGAGAACTACCCGATCCATCCTCATTGTTGCCACCATTTCTACCTCTGGGTGCAACCATCGTGATTACTGCAAAACGAGGGTAAAGTTAGAGCACACATACAATTCAAACTCAAATCATTACCCTATGGCAAAGCCATAACCATACCCCAAACCATAATTTCAAACCAAACATCATAATTTAATTCTATGTGATACTCACACGCTGATGTCCACACCTAGGTACTCACTCTCTAGTGTCCACACCTAGGTTGGTTGTCATACTAAGTCTATTATTATATTGAAGCAGAGCTCTGATACCAAATCTCCGTAGCGCCCCAAATTTCTAATATGAGAGCTTAGAAAATAAGTGGCGAAATCCCAGCAATCCACTTCAATACAACAATAAACACCAACAACACCACTAAAATTTTCTTCTTTTATTACAACAATTATTACAAATCTCAGCGGAAGTCTAAACATCTCAACACAAATTAATCTTTTATTTACAACTCAATAATAACTCATTATGTCATTACAATTTTACAACAACACTAAATAATCCAACTATCCCAAAATGCCCACTCAAGCATCCAACCTCCCATCTAAGCAATAACCTGCAACATGTGAGGCTAGGGTTGAACCCTAACCCCAAAACTACGGGGTCAGCCATAAATGGTGTGAGTGGTAACAAATTAAACAAATAACATAAATGAATTTAAAACATAATATCCAACGAATAACGATCAAACACTAAAGTATGAAATACGACAAAAGAATAACGGGTGATACCAAAACCAAAAGCCAAGTGTGTAAAATCAGGAAATCCAAATGCATAAAAGTGATTCAATAAAAACATCATGACTACATGCTGACAATGATGACTACTAAGAGATGAAGATAAACTATGATAATTTGCCCATGCTTGATCATTCCGGAGATTGATCCCACATCACAGGTATTTTCCCTGGATAATTTAGGAGATCATCCCACATCTAAACATAGGTTCCTTATCACAATAATACCCCAAAAGCGTCGCCTCGACTCCGATCATTCCGTAGGTCAATCCCACATCTCAAGATAATTACTTAGATAATTTCGGAGAAATACCTCACATCTCAGGTTAACTACCTGGATAATTCCGGAGATAAATCACACATCTCAAGTTAACTACTTGGATAATTCAGGAGACTAATCCTACATCAAAAGCCATACTGAGGTGCATAACTCAAGTTCTCATTCGTCATGACACTACTAATGCCTGTCCTTATTAGTTTGGGTTAGTGAACAAATCTCCTAGAGTAGTGTACCCTACCGGACTAAAAATCTGAATAACTGAAAATTTGCCTCGATGGGCCTCAACAAATAACTGAACAAACACCGGTATACTAGGGTCACCTACCTCTAGAGACTCAAAACAAATATCTGAACAAATTCCACTAAACAAGTGGCTCAACAAAATATCTCAAAATCATGTTCTTAACTGAACATCTCAAAATCAAATACTGAACAAATATCTCAACATCGAATACTGAACAATATCTCAGAATCAAGTACTGAACAAATGTCTCAAAGTCAAACACTAAACAAAATATCTCAATTCAAATACAAAGATCCTTCAGGACCAGTCGACTGCATATCAGATCAGTCGACTGTCCAGAGGACATAATCCAACATTTCTCAAAAATAAACTAAGGCATAATCAGTCGACTTACCAAGGGGTCAGTCGACTGCCCCGAGACAAAGACAAATAATTCTCATCAAAAATATTCTAAGTATTTGAGTCGACTGAAAGGTCACAGGTCGACTGTCCCGAAAGGACCGAACAAAACAACAAACAGCAGACCAGTCGACTGACCTCAGTCTAGGTCGACTGTCCCGAACAAAAACTCAAAGACTAAAAATACACAGTAGGCTCGTACCAGTCGACTGCTCTGTAGACCAGTCGACTGTCGGCTACAGATCTGAACACAAAAATCATACTGAAGTTTTCTAAAGATTCACTGATCATAAAATTAACTTGTATCCAGGCAAATAAACGACTCTCAATAATCTCCATCATGGATACATTTCTCGATCAAACAAATATTCGAATTTCACATCCTCATGATCTAAACTCTTAATCCTTTGATTAGGGTTTTCTCAACAAAAATTAAATGTCGTCCTCAACACATAAACAAGATTGGTTTGCAATCACTAGATCCAGATGTGTAATATCTGATCACAACATAATCAGTTCTTAATTTGCTTTCCAACAACATGGTCTCATAAATCAACACTTCCTCAACAAATCTAAATCTTTTCTCATCATGGTCCAAATATCAATTAAAAGTTCTAATCATCCATATCAAATAATAGATCCATGTCATACATACAATAAGACTAACAAATCAATAGTGTAACGATCACAAACAAGGCATAACGAAGATCTTACTTCATTCATCATTCAAATCAAACAAAGCAAACAAAACAAAACAAACCAACTCACATTGTTCTTGAAGAAAATCCACAAAATAGCTCTTCTCCTTGCTAGATCCAAAAGCCTCTTCTTGTTCCTCAAACAAATCTCAAAAGTCTAAATATTCTGAATGACGGCTGGGAAAAGAATTCCCTTAAATATGCCGGAGTGAATATTAGGGTTATATTCCCTCTTTGCAAAATAATCCTTTTAAAAGTACATCTTACATATATAATTGTATTCTTGAAAACTGAATCAAATATTTTTTAAATTAGGATCTAATAGAAAAATATATTTCTAAACCTCAACAAATACTGATCGGAGTGTCCAGCAAATACATTTTGCACTCTAAACCCTCAAAATGTCAATTTTGCAAATAAGTCCTTCTTTTCCCAAAAATTGCAAATAGTATTGATTTATTTCAGAAAAATCTGGAAAAATACTAAATAATTCTCAAATAATAAATAATGATTTTTCATAAGGAAATCTTAATTTTCCAAACTTCTAAAAATCATTTGCACGTGTTTTGCACGTGTACAAAAGATAATTTTCTTAGAAAATATTTATTAAATCCTCAAAAATCATTTAAATTCATTTTCAAATAATTAAAATAATATTTGAAAATACGGGGTTCTACACCCGGACCCGGACCCAAAAGTGCATCGGGTCTTATTTTAGGATCCGGACCCGTATAGATTGAGTCGGTCCAATGCCGGGTCCTGGTCGGGTCCGGGTCGGGTTCGGGTATCGGATAAATGTGACAATGCTAAGCGGGATCGCCTCAAGCCCGCCAGATACACCCTTCACGGATTCTCTGGAGCTCGATAATCATGAAAGGAATTGTAACCCTCGACGTCACTTTAGGGAAAGCTCTGACTGCTCGCACATAAGCATTAAATATCATGGTGGTCAATATGAAGTCCGCCTACATTGCTATCTTCGGCCGCCCAGGGTTAGCGTCCCTCCAAGCGGTCGCATCAGCATACCACCTAAAAATGAAATTCCCTACAATTGCAGGAGTGGGGGAAGGCAAAGGGAGTCAGGAAGACACTCAGGCATGCTATACAGCTACCATGGGGGGCTCGGTCCTTCCCATCGATGCCTTCGAACCCCCCCTTGATATGGGACAAGCTAGATCCAAACCTGTTGACGAACTGACAGAAATCCCATTCTCTGAAGAGGATAAAACTAAGTATTTCCGGGTGAGCAAAGCATTACCCCGCCGTGTGAAGAAGCAACTTATCATCTGCATCAGGGAGAATCAGGGCCTGTTCACTTAGACCGCTGAGGATATGCCGGGTATTACCGAAGACTTGATTATGCACCGCTTAAGTGTGGATCCGAAAACCAAGCCTGTCCAGCAGAAGTGCTGCAAATTTGCACCCGAAAGGTAATAGACCATCAAAGAAGAGGTTGAGAAGTTCCTAGCAACCCGATTCATCTAGGAAGTTAGTTACCTTGAGTGGCTAGCAAACGTTGTAATGGTCAAGAAGGCCAATGGCAAGTGGAGAATCTCCATAGACTTCACCGACCTCAACAAAGCATGTCCAAAAGATCCATTCCCTTTTCCGAGCATAGATGTCTTGATAAATGCCACCTCAGGCCATGAGTTATTAAGCTTTATGGATGAATTTTCGGGATATAATCAAATCTGAATGTTCCTGCCAGACATCCCGAAGACGTCCTTCATCACCAATCAGGGGCTCTATTACTACTAGTTATGCCCTTTGGGCTGAAGAATGTCGGGGCCACATATCAATGTTTGGTGAACCAAGTGTTTAGAGAACAGAACGGCCGAAACATGAATGTGTACGTGGATGATATGCTCGTGAAGAGCCTTAGGAAAGAAGACCATGTTGCCGACCTCCAAGAAGCGTTCAATGTACTCCGAATCAATAACATGATGCTGAACCCCTCAAAGTGTGCCTTTCGGGTTGCCTCGGAAAAATTCTTTGATTCTTGGTGAGTCAGAGAGGAATTGAAGCCAATCCTGAGAAGATCAAAGTCATCTTCGACATGACTCCTCCAACCATGATCAAAGAAGGCTAGAAGCTTACACGCTGCCTCGCTGCTATTGGACGCTTTCTGTCCAAGTTAGGCAAGAGGTGTCTCCCTTTCTTTAAAGCTCTTCGGGGAGCATAGAATTTTGAGTGGAGAGAAGAGCAGCAAGCAGAATTCGAAAGCCTCAAGGAATGCCTCACCCCGGGAAATCCTCTACCTCTACCTGGCCGCCTCAGAACAAGACCTTAGTGCTGTGTTGGTGAGCGAGGAATATCGGGTGCGGAAACTGATCTACTATATAAGCAAGGTACTTAATGATGCTAAATTCCGATACTCGAAGATGGAGAAGATGGCCTATACCCTAGTGACAGCTACCCGAAAGCTCAGACCCCACTTTCAAGAGCATTCCATATGGGTCCTCACCGATCAGCCGCTCAAGCAGGTCCTCCACAAATCTAAAAATTTGGGGAGACTCATGAAGTGGTCGATTGAGTTAAGACAACATGATATTATCTACCACCCCAGAACCGCAATTAAGGCCCAAGCTTTAGCCGAATTCTTTGTCAAAAGTACAATCTCAGATCCTCCCCAGGAAGGAGACAACCCCCCAATATGGTAGTGTATATGGACGAGTCTTCTTGCCTCGAAGGGAGCAGAGCTAGGGTTATCTTGATTGGTCCTGATGTAACGCCCCGAATTCCAAATAAGACCGAATTCGAGATTCCACAGGATCTGTACATTTCACTTCGTACAATTTTACAAGGAAATTTGAACTTTTTATCATACATTAGAGTTCTTTATATTTGTTTACACAGCGGAAGGTAAAATGAAGTACAACAATGAAAATAATACAATTGCAACATAATTAACTTTTAAATAAATCAACAGCAGTATATCAACTCTATATTTTCAAGAAAAATCCAATTCCTGCATATAAAACTATGGGCACGTCAATTGCTTACAACCGACGAAAATGTTATAAACGGCCATCCTCTCTATGCCGAAAAATATAACGATCTCAATACTTTAATAAACCACAAACTTGAATACAAATAAAGTGTTAAATGTGACTACTCTAAACATGTAAGTGTATACAATGCCTTAATGCCTAATGCAAATATTTTATACTAGGATGACACTAATGCATACTTGTTCGGATTCTATGCATCCCATTTTACATAGGTCCGAGGGCAAGCACCTACGTCTTCACATTAAAAGGATTCGAACCCCCGTCATGACAACTATCCAGTAATAAAGTAAAGTTTAGATCATTCCACGAGTACGGATCCCAGTCTCGGAGTCCACCGCCCGACTGTTATAACAGACTCCTCATCGTGCGAATCATCCCGCAAGTGCCCCTCTAGCTCTGGTATACGTATATACATTGGAGTATGGAAAACTATCCGCCTGACTACTCATAGTCCCGGATTTAAATAAAAGCTCGTATCCCATGAAGCAACCACAGCCCCGGAATTCTCCGCCCGACTGGGTCTATAGTACCAAATTCACCGCCTGACTGTATAGAGTGCCCCACTTATGTTTGCCCAGGTTGACTACATCTTCACTTAGTGCCTAGTTGTTAAGTTCAAGACATGAATAAATTATCATACCTAGAGTTAGTCTTACCCCCTACCAGACTTAATCACAAATACCGAGATAGCTCCATGGCCATATCTCAAAATATAACTCAAATCAACAATGCCGGTACCCGGGGTCTCACTAAACTCTAAATCATAACCTTTCATGTACAAGAATCCATGGGTACTCATACCCTTCAATAATCATGTCTTAACTCAATATATTCTTATCTTCTACTTATTCACAATTTGATCAATGTCTTGTCTTAACATTACTCATGATTCATTTATTCATTTACAACTCAAAATAAAACAGTACTTTCTTTCATGAATATAGATTCATCACTTCAAGTCTCATTAGCAATTTGAGTTCATATAAAAAATTCATATCTCAACCCATATCAAGTATTTCTTACACCAAATAAGTGTATAATTTTCTTCAAGAGAAATCAATTTACACAACAATATTTTACTCTCTTTTAAAAGAAATAATTGTCACACTCTTAAAGGAATAATTTTTGAAGTTATCAACTCATTCTCTATATCAAATCCTCCTTTAATTTCTAAAAATATACATGAAAAATTCTAAAACTATTTTTAATAAATTCTAAATCATTTAATATGAATATTAGAATTTTTATCCAAATTTTTTTCACATAAAAACTCATTTAAAAACCCAAAAAACCCATATAAAAAAAATGGCGCCATCAAGTTTCGAACTAGGAACCCCTGAAAACACACAGCAAGCACCCAAAGCCCAACCGCAAGCCACTAAGTCCATGTGGACTTGGTGTCAAATGCCATACCAAAAACCCAAATATCAAGCATCGGGTTTCGGGTTTTATTAAGTGAAACAAAATAAGATGTGTCCAACAAGTTTTGAACCCAAGATCTTTTACAAGTACAGTAGTGCTCTGTAGTGTACTAGCTAGCCAATAAATTCAAGTGTGATTATTGATTAGGAATCACACTATTGTAGTTTTGTTCATAACGTTTTGAAATTAGTTATTTTTCACAAACTCGACATATGATCAATCTAATCTTTTTAATGAACTGAAATTTTCTTATTCATACTGATTTTTTTTAAAACAATGATTCACGAATTTTCAAACTTGTGTTCTAAACATTGTATCTATATTTCAAATTATCTCTTTCTCTTTAATGAACATAAGTTTCATTTCTTCATTTTAATTAAAATAGCATATTGTATCTCTTACAAATAATTTTTAAAAAATGATTCTATGTGCATCAATTCAATTTCACAAAAATTCATTTTTTTTTTATCATAAGGGAAATTTCAACAAATGCTCCTACACTTTTATATTTCTACATTTGTAAAATTAACATGCAAGCTAGTTTAAGGCAATAACTCATTATTAATTTTTTTTTCTCATTTCTAACTAACATGATGATAATCTCAACCATAACAAAATTTTACTACTATTCATAGCACATACAATGGCATGGATTTGTTCCACATTTATCTCATCAAAATTTAATCTATACTACTCATTAATCATTTCTAGCATGCATGGCTTATATTTAGAAAACACAAGATTTCCCACATCACATCAATTTGATATACATTACTAAAGTCATATTCTAGCATGCTCAACCTATGAATTAGAAAGTATAAAGACCACCCACCTCTAATGAAGAATAAACAACCAAGAATGATGGAACTCCCAGCTCCTAGCTCCAACAAGCAAACTCCTATTCCTTCTCCTCCTAGCAAGAGCTCTCCAACAAGCCTCCAATGCACAAGAACACTCTCTTTCTCTCTTTCTTTTTTCTCTCTCTATTTTTGTTTATTTTAATTGTGAAATGAGAAGAAACAACTAGGATATTTATAGGACAAAGTAAAGGTTCAAATTGCAAATTTCTTCACCTAATAATTTCTCACTTAATTCTCCATCTCTTCATTACCCTAATTCCCATAACTCCCAACTCTTCACTACTCCACCTCTTCAAAAACCTAACCCCCACCTCTTCATTCACAAACCGGCCATCTCTCTCCCAAAACCGACCAACTCTCTCTCTCCCTCTCCACACATGCACACACACACATACAAAAATAAATAAAATTCCTATAGTTCTAAAATGTGTATTAAAAATTGTTACTTGTCATGTGTGAGTCCATGCACAACTAAAATTTAGATTAAATTAATTGGTTTGTCTCATGGGCTTTCCTTTTAATTTATTTAATTAATTAATTAGTCTAGTGGGCTAGAATCCATTTTTAGGCCTATGGGTTTAATGAAAGGCTAAATAAAAAGAATCATGCATGCTAAAATTATAAATGAGACTAAGAAAAATAAAGATGGAAAAATTAGCACGTGCATCATACGTGCAAAAATTAAAAAATGTATTTTTAATTAAAATAGGGAAAAATGGATTTCCGTTTTATAAAAAAGATTTGAATACCTAAAATAAATAATTTAAATACATAGAAAATATTATACGTAGCGGTAAAATACATAATCGATACGTTCATTAAAAATACCTAAAAAGCACGTAAAATATATATATTCGAGTTGACTCAAAATAGGATAAAATCAATATGGGAAATGCAGAAATAGTCGGAAATCAAAATCCATACTGAAAACACGTTACAAAATACATGTGCGTAACACACGAGGGTAAAATTGTCATTTCTAATTTTGCGGGGTGTTACATCTGATGAGTTCATCCAACAATACTCGCTACGCCTTAGCTTTCCAACTTCTAACAATGAGGCCGAGTATGAAGCCCTAATTGCTAGTCTCCTCCTAGCAAAAAGAGTGGGGGCGCAAAGAGTCAGAGTATTCTGTGACACTCAATTAGTGGTAAACCAGATTCAAGGAGAATACGAAGCGAGGGATGACTGCATGACCAAGTATTTAGCATATGTAAAGAAGATCATGAACACCTTCAAAGAGGTCGAAGTCACTCACATTTTGCAAGAAGAAAACAGACAAGCCCATGCCTCTCCAAGCTCGCCTCCTCATCGTTTGACGGGCTCGGCCGTACTGTGCTGATTGAAGTTCTACTCAGACCAAGCATCGTAGAAGCATTGGAGCTCATGCCTATAGCCCCTCAAATGCTCGAAGATTGCTGGATGAAACCCCTAGTCGATTTTATCGACAAAGGGATCCTCCCTGGGGATACCAAAAAATCAAGAAGGATCCGAGTGAAAGCCGAAAGATATGTACTTGTGGAAGGGGTCCTCTATAAGTGCTTCTACACCCAGATCGATGGTCGATCTTACATTCGGTGCCTTTCTCCCGAAGAGGCCGATTATGCCTTGAAGGAAGTTCATGAAGGGATAGGCGCTAGCCATCTTGGCGCAAGATCCCTTGCTCAGATAGTACTCAATCACGGTTACTAGGCCCACTCTTCTCAGTGAAACTCAAGCTTATGTTCGTCGGTGCATCTCCTGTCAAAAGAATTCTTCCATCAAGTGGATCCCCCATGCTAACCTCAGCTCCTTGTCAAGCCCCATCCCCTTTGCAATGTGGGGAACGGATCTCCTCGGACCTTTCCCTCCTGAAACTGGACAACGGATCTTCCTGGTAGTCAAAATTCATTACTTTACAAAGTGGATAGAAGCGGAACCACTCGTAACAATCACTGAGCATAGAGTCCAACAGTTCTTTTGGAGGAACATGGTTTGCCGATTCGGAACCCCTGCATCCTGGTCACTGATAACGGAACTCAATTTGCTGGTAAAGGGTTCAACAAATTTTGCACCAATCTAAGTATTGATCAACGATTCTCTTCAATATCAAACCCTCATACCAATGGTCAAGCTGAGAACGCCAATCTGCAAATCTTTGATGGCCTCAACAGAAGGCTTAATGAAGCCCCAAAGGGAAAAAGGGTTGAAGAACTCCCAAATGTGCTTTGGTCCTATAGGACCACGAAGATAATTCCTATGGGAGAATCCCTGGTCAACTTGACTTTCAGCCCCGAAGCTCTCATTCCTCTCGAAGTAGGAATACCCTTTCCTCGCCTCCTCTCGTTCGATGAAAAGCGGAACTCGAATGACATTCGAGCCAATCTCGACCTCCTCTAGGAAGTCCGAGAAAAATCTACCTTCCAAAGAAAAATCTACCCTCCGAAGAAAATCTACCAACAGAGGGTTGAAAGATTCTACAATAAGAGAGTTCACCCGGCCAACATTTAGGAAGGAGACCTAGTCCTCCGAAAGCTCGAGATTTCAAACCCCCGAGAGAAAAGGAAACTCGCTTCTAAATGGGAAGGACCATACAAAGTCTCACAAGTAGTCCACCCAGGAGCTTACCGACTTGAAGACTGGGGCGGGGGAGTGGGAAGATATTCAGAACTTGGAACGCCGAGCACCTCATAAAGTTTAAAATTAGTCTTTTCTTTTGCAAAATTTTCTTCAGTTCAACAGTTCCATGAATAGTTCAACCTAAGGAAAGTAATAAACAAGACATATGGTACACCCCCGAGCAACATCATCCCTTAGCCAAGCACTCTAATGGACAAGTGTGGGATCTATTTACAATTCATTGATCACACGGGCACACTTTCCTCCGAACAAGCGTGTGGGGTATATATCGTTGTACAAGTGCCCAACCCCGAATAGGTACGGAGTCCATTCATGGGACCGCCTTAGTCACATGCCCCCGAGTGGGGTTCAGTTCGCCACTCAAGTGCTCCCAAAACTAAAACTCGTCGTCACTATTGTTCGAAGTCCACTTGCGGATCACAGGACCACCTTAGCTACTTGCCCCCGAGCAAGAAGGCAGAGTTCGGTTTGCCACTCGAGTACTCCCAAAAAATTCCAGACCGGCAGGGAGTCCTTTCGTGGTTCACAGAACGGCCCTAGTCACATGCCCCTGAGCAGGTGCACGGGGTTCGGTTCGCCACTCGAGTGCTCTGAAAACTCGTCGTCACTATTATTCAGAGTCCAAACGTGGTTCACATGACCACCTCAGCTACTTACCCCCAAGCAAGAAGGCAAGGTTCGGTTCACCGCTCAAGTACTCCCAAAACAATCCAGACCGGTGTGGAGTTCATTTGTGGTTCACAGAACTGACTTAGTCACATGACCTCGAGCAGGTGTATGAGGTTCAATTCGCCACTTGAGTGCTCCCAAAACTCGTCATCACTAGTGTTTAGAGTCCACACACGGTTCATAGGACCACCTTAGCTACTTGCCCCTGAGCAAGAAGGCAGGGTTCAGTTCGCTGTTCGATTACTCTTAAAACAATTTGGACCGGTGCGGAGTCCATTTGTGGTTCACAGAACCGCCTTATTTGCATGCCCTTGAGCAGGTGTACGGGGTTCAGTTCGCCACTCGAATGCTCTCAAAACTCGTCGTCACTATTGTTTGGAGTTCACTCGTAGTTCCCAGACCCACCTTAGCTATTTGCCCCCGAGTAAGAAAGAGGGGTTCGGTTCAGCGCTCAAGTATTCCTGAAACAACCCTGACAAGAGCGAATTCCACTCATGGTTCATAAAGCCACCTTGGACACTTTCCCCTCAGACAGACACAAAAATAATAATAATCACAACTCACATCCATAGTTGCTCAAAACACTTAAGGAAATCACGTTACAAAAAGAAACTTGGTTACAAGTTTTACTGGGAAACAAGCCTTTACAGGTCATAAAAATCTCACTCAACGTCATCCTAACTTCTTCTAGGAAGAGGGATGCTCCTCTTAAGGGATACATGCGGTCTGCGGCTTCTAGCTGACACTCGAGCGCTATTTTGCTCTTTTGAGCCCTCTGAGGAGACCTCCAGACCTGCGAGTCGGGTCGTATTTTCAGAACCCACTGTTCTCATTGCCCCTCCGACTGACGCCCCACTGGAAGAACTAGCTACTTCGCTCTGAGTGTCCCCTGGGTTTTGCGGAACATCACGCAAACATAGGGCCAGCTCATGAAATGATCTTCCCTGGGCATGCTTTCACGCGAATAAGAAGTGCTCCTAACGTTGCTACCCTCAAGAAGTCGTCTTAACCGATGAACTTCCATCCTTCCTCTGAGAGAATCATCCCTAACTTAAAATTTCCGACGAAGCACCCTCCTCGCAGAAAACTCGAGGATTGTTCTCCTTAGTTGAGCCACTTCTAAGCTCCTCTCGAGCGCTACGTTCTTCAGCTCATCTCTTTCAATGGTAGTAGTGAGTAAAGAGTGACGAAGGAGTCTAGCGCTCGAGGAGCCTCTTGTAATGCCCCGAATACCAACATACGGTAATTCGTAGCTCAACAAGATCTACACTTCACTTTGTACAACTTTACAAGGAATTTTGAAACTTTTATTACAATATTGTTCTTTTACATCAATATGCAACGGAAAATAAAGGAAGTACAACATGATAAATATACAATTGTAACAACTTTAGCATTTAAGTAATCATCAACATCAAATTCATCTTTATATCTTCTTGTAAATTCCAAGTCCTGCATATGAAACTGTGGGCACGTCAGTTGCTTACAACCGACGCAATATTATAAATGGCAATCCTCACTATGCGATACTATAACGATTCTTTATACTTTAGCGAACACAAACTTGAATGCATCACAAAGTGTAAAAGAGTGACTATCCTAATCATGTCAGTGTATGAAATGACTTAATACCTAATGCAGATGTTTACGCGAGGATGACACTAATGCATACTTGTTCGGTATCTATGCATCCCATACTACATAGGTCCAAGGGCAAGCACCTACGTATTCCACATTAAAGAGTTGAATCCCTGGCCATGAATTACTACTACGATGACTAAGGTAAGGTTTAGATGTTTTGGGAGTATTAAGTCCATGCCCCGATAATTTTGAAGATGAATCCCACACCGCCGATGAGTTGGAGACACTCCCAATCACACCTCGATAATTCCAGGGAAACCATCTCACACCGCAAGCTATGGTGCTTCCATAGTCCGAAAACACCCCATAGGCGTCGCCTCGATCTCGATAATTCCGAAGATGAATCCCACACCGCCGATGAGCTGAGACACTCCCAATCACACCTCGATAATTTCAGGGAAATCATCTTACACCACAGACCAACTGAGACCTTCATACCCATGTTTGCCCATACTTCATCACGTCTCCCCTTAGTGCATGTCCTTAAGTTTTGAGTTTAGAAGAATCATCACAACCTAGAGCTGGTTTACCCTACCGGACTTAAACCAACACAAGAGACGGTCAGCCCAGCTGGCTACTTCTCAAGAGATGCTCAACCCACACTGGTTAGCTCTCAAATTCATATTAATAACATCTGCCGGTTTCCAAGGGTATCGTCTAGCTTCTAGATTCCAACAACTATCTCGTTCTAGAGATTACTTCGGTTACATCTAACCTCAACAATATAATTCATTTATTTATTCACAATCTCTTTCTCAAATACATTTCTTTATAATCTCATAACGTGAAGTAACTCACTTCAACTTTCATTATCAATTTGATCAATTATAGCCTTTTATGCAACCCAATATTCTCTTAATCAAATATATTTATAACCATGAAAATTTAATCAAGATGAGTCTAATCGTATTCCACTTTAATCTCCATTAACCATACAAAAATCTCTTCTTTAATTTCGAACTCAAGTTCTTTAAACAAATTGTTTTAATGAGAAATACCACTTCTAATCTCACAAATATATCATAAATATTGTGGGAATATTTTTATAAAGTCTAGATAATATTTTAGAGGAATAATAAAAATTTTCCCAATTATTTTATGCTCTTGAAAACTCAAAACTTATCAAAAAAATTAAAAAGGCTTCCCAATTATTTTTATTCTCTTTAAAACTCAAAACATATCAAAAAAAATAAAAAGGCAGTCGGTCGGGATCGAACCCAAATCGAACCCAAAGACCGGTTTGCCCAACAGCAACTAGTGAAAGAAAACTCTTCAAATGCTTTATATATAAGCGGGCTGTGTTTTCGGAAAAGTCAAGTTTCGAAATAAAAACAGAGCCTCTTCAAGACTCGAACCCAAAGGCCTTGGGCACTGTTCACAGTGTTGGAATTAATTTTTGTAGTTTTCCGGGCCAGATTTCGGCAGGCTCCGGCCACCGGCGGCGCCAGAAAATGAGTGGATTGCGATCCTCTCGACGAGTACTATTCCGTAGTATACTCACTTGCCAAAAATGAATTCCGTATGAATGAGAAATGTTGGTCCAAAGTTGGGTACTTGAAAGGTACTAACTTGGCAACTTGGAGAAAATGGATAGTCCCATATCGGAAATTGGAATTTTTTTTTTCTAGTATATATACTAGAAACTGGACTAAAGGGCGTGGCCCGGGGGTTACCACTAACGTGTAGTGGAGAGAGGACTTAGCCAAAATGACAAACACACGCTCGCGCGCGCACGCGCCCGGCCTCGGCTTGGGCTTGGCTTGGTCTGGTCTGGCTTAAAATTTTTTTGCCCAGACAAAAACTCTTCCCCTACTGAACTGAAAAGGCTTTTCAGATTCAGTAACTGGTACCCATTACTCTGTAACAGCAGAGTAATGGCTCACCAGTTATGAATCTGAAGAATCCCCATTACTCTGCTGTTACAGAGTAATGGCATCTGAACAGTCTCCAGTCTCCAGTCTCCAAAATCTTTCTCTATAAATCCAGACAGAGTCTTTTATACAGATAGAGAATTTTTTGATCTGTTCTTCTTCTTCTTCTTCTTCTCCTCCTCTGTGTCAGTGTCAACTGAGAGTACATCACAGGCAACGGTTCGGTGAATCTCTGAAACAGAAACTGCTGCGTTCTTCAGAGAAGGTACAGTTGTATCCTGGGAAGCAATTCGCCGGTAACCGTCACACTACGGGGCGAATTCTGCTTTAAGGACAGAGATTATCAGTCTCGACTCTGTGCAAATTCTTTGACTTACTGTTTTCTTTCCTGTATTTCATTTTCTTCGCAATCTCTTTTGGGATTTTCTATTATTTATATATTCGGGTTCTAACAATCTTAAAGCAGAATTTTTTTCCTCACAGATTCTAACAGTTTTGTGAAGTCTATTTACAGGTGCTGTTCGGAAAAAACAACTAACAGTTTCTGTTTCGAACAATTTCAGAGAAAACAAGAACATGGAGAACACACCAACTGACATTGCTAATGGGCTTCTCAGTACCGAAATACCGGTGACCCAAAATGTGACTGCACAATCGGCTGCAGCACATTTGGTCATTCTGCCCACGCACATAACCGTGGGAGAAAAACCGGAAAAGTTCAATGGAACTGGATTCAAAAAGTGGCAAGGGAAGATGCAATTCTACCTGACCACATTGAAGCTGGACAGATTCCTCACTGAATCTGCCCCGATGCTGGTGCCAATGGATGCACACTCCGTTGCTACAGTTGATGTGTGGACTCAGGGCGACTACCTCTGCAGGAACTACATCCTGAATGGCTTGGTAGACTCCCTGTACAATGTCTACTGTGTCTTTAAGACGTCCAAACTCCTGTGGGGGTCCCTGGAAAAGAAGTACAAAACAGAAGACGCCGGGTCCAAGAAATTTGTTGTCGGCAAATTTCTGGACTACAAGATGATTGACTCCAAAACTGTGGTGAGTCAAGTCCAAGAACTGCAGGTTATAATGCACGACATTGCCGCAGAGAATATGACGTTGTGCGAACCATTCCAGGTTGCAGCGTTCATTGAAAAACTTCCACCTGGGTGGAAAGACTTCAAGAACTACCTCAAACACAAGCGAAAGGAGATGTCTCTTGAAGACCTAATTGTCAGGTAGTGGATCGAAGAAGAGAATCGCAAGGGTGACAGGTCCTATGGAAATCAGTTTATAGAAAAGGCCAATGTGGTGGAGCACGAACAGAAGGACAGGAAGAGGAAGTTTCTGCCACAGGCCTCAAACAAAAAACCTCTTGCAAAGAGGTTTGCTGGGAAATGCCACAAGTATGGTAAGCTGGGGCACAAAATTTCTGAGTGTCGCAGCAAGGACAGTAATCGTTCAGGAACAGGACATGTAAAAGGGAATGAAAAATCCCACGCACACATAGCTGAGAACTTGTCCACTGGTCTCTCTGACCTGGACCTCTGTGCTGTAGTATCAGAGGTAAATCTTGTGGGGAGCAATCCTCGTGAATGGTGGTACGATACTGGGGCCACCAAGCATATCTGCTTGGACAAGAAAATGTTCACCTCATACCAGAAGTGCAACAAAGATGAACAGTTGTTCATGGGAAATTCTTTCACCTCCAAAATTGAAGGAACAGGGAAGATAGTGCTGAAAATGACTTCAAGCAAAGAGCTAACACTCACAAATATGCTGCATGTTCCAGACATTAGAAAGAACTTGATATCAGGTTCTTTGCTAAGCAAGAATGGGTTTAAGGTTGTTCTTGTTTCTGATAATTTTGTACTGTCTAAGAATGGGGTATACTTGGGTAAAGGATATATAAAGGATGGACTGTTCAAGTTTAATGTAATGACAGTCATCCCTAAAACTATTGTTCCTACCGTTCCCAAAGTTAATGAAATAACTCCTATTGCCTATGTTGTTGAGTCTTCCTCTGTTTGGCATGAAAGACTAGGCCATGTTAATGTAAATTCTATGCGTAGATTAATTAACTTGAATTTGCTACCAAAGTTTAAGGTAGATAACTCAGAAAAATGAGAAGTTTGCACGGAGGCCAACCTCACGAAAACCCCATCACGTTCTGTAGAAAGAAACACAGAAACTCTAGGTCTAATTCACACGGATCTGTGTAATTTAAAATATGTGCAGACCAGAGGAGGCAAAAAGTACTTTGTGACTTTCATAGACAATTGCACAAAATTCTATTATGTATATTTGTTACATAGCAAAAATGAGGCTTTGGATAAATTCAAAGAATACAAACTTGAGGTTGAGAATCAACTTGGTAAAACGATTAATCGTTAGAAGTGATAGAGGAGGAGAATATGATGCACCTTTTTACATGTTCTGCTCAGAACATGGAACCGTTCATCAGAAAACTGCTCCTTACTCACCCGAATCAAACGGTACTGCCGAGCGCAAGAACCGAACTCTAAAGGAGATGATGAATGCCTTGTTGTTGAATTCTGGCTTACCCCAAAACATGTAGGGGGAAGCGTTGCTGACTGCCAACTACATTCTTAATAAAATACCTCACAAAAAAACTGGAAAGACACCATATGAACTGTGGAAAGGTAACTTACCTTCGTATAAATACCTCAAAGTGTGGGGTGTCTAGAAAAATGGTAGTACCTAATCCGAAACAGGTCACCATCGGACCTAAGACGATTGATTGCATATTCATAGGCTATGCACACAACAGTAGTGCATATCGGTTCTTGGTATACAAATCGGATATACCAGATATCCATGTGAATACAATAATGGAATCAAGGAATGCTTCCTTCTTTGAACACGTGTTTCCGTGCAAGGATACTACATACCCCAAACGTACACGTGAACAAGGGAATACAAGCACTTCAGTTGATGAACCAGAATATGATACTGATGCGCCTAGACGAAGTAAACGGGTTAGAACATCAAAATCATTTGGTCCTGACTTTGTGATGGCCTTTCTGTTAGAGAATGAGCCCAGAACTTTCAAGGAAGCCATGTCTATGCCTGATGTTCCTATGTGAAAAGAAGCAATCAAAAGTAAAATAGACTCCATTATGCAAAATCATACATGGGAGTTAGTCGACTTGCCTTCTGGATGTAAAGCTCTAGGATGTAAATGGATTTTCAAACAAAAATTGAAACCAGATGGTTCAATAGAGAAGCATAAGGCTAGACTTGTGGTACAAGGATTTAGGCAAAAAGAAGGCCTAAATTTCTTCGATACATATTTCCCAGTTACAAGAATAACATCCATAAGAATGTTGATAGCTATTGCAGCTCTACGTAACCTGGAAATACATCAAATGGATGTTAAAACTGCATTTCTAAATGGGGATTTAGGAGAAGAAATATACATGAAACAACCTGAGGGTTACGTAGTTCCTGGACAGGAAAACAAGGTGTGCAGGCTTGTAAAATCACTGTACGGTCTGAAACAAGCTCCAAAACAGTGGCATGCAAAATTTGACAATGTTATGATATCAAATGGTTTCAAAATAAATGAATGCGATAAATGTATCTACATCAAAGATACTCCAAATGGATACATTCTGGTTTGTCTGTACGTAGACGACATGCTCATTATTGGAAGCAATAACGACATTATCAAACAAACTAAGAGCATGCTTAGTGGCAAGTTTGACATGAAAGATTTGGAAGTTGCAGATGTCATACTAGGAATCAAAGTTTCCAGGACATCTGAGGGGATTACTTTGTCTCAAGCTCATTATGCTGAGAAAGTACTGGAAAGATTCAAGAATTACTCCAATGGGACAGCAAAAAGTCCCGTCGATCCAAGTCTTCACTTGTTCAAAAATACAGGCGAAAGCATATCACAACTGGAATATGCACGTGTAATTGGTAGTCTGATGTACCTAACAAATTGTACAAGACCGGACCTAGCACATTCGGTAAACGTACTGAACCGATACACGAGTAATCCAGGATGAAGTCACTGGAAAGGAATAACTAGAGTCTTGAACTACTTGCGACATACTCAGAGTTATGCGCTGCATTACACCAGATATCCAGCAGTACTGGAAGGCTACAGTGATGCCAACTGGATATCGGACTCCAAGAACTCAAAATCCACAAGTGGATATGTCTTCACACTTGGTGGTGCAGCTGTGTCATGGAAATCCTCTAAACAAATGCTATTGGCCAGATCCACCATGGAATCTGAGTTTATTGCTTTAGACAAAGTGGTAGAGGAAGCAGAATGGCTTCGAAACTTTTTAGAGGATATTTCTATGTGGAAAAAACTAGTGCCTGCCTTATGTGTACACTGTGACAGCCAATCGGCTATAGCACGGGCACTGAGTTGTATGTATAATGGTAAGTCTCATCATATCAGAAGGCGACACAAAACCATTAGACAAGTGCTCTCAAATGGAGTAATCTCTATAGAATATATAAAATCGGCCGACAACCTAGCGGATCCATTTACTAAAGGTCTGTCGCGAGAGCAGGTTGTGAGATCATCAAGAGGAATGGGTTTAAAGCCTATGACGAAAGAGGATACTTAATGGAAACCCTACCTAGGAATTGGAGATCCCAAGATCTAGGTTCAAAGGGACAACTAAATCTTGTTGAATCGACGGAAGCACTGAGAGATTAACATCTTATACCCACTCTTAGGATGATAAAACAAGTGCTGCCTGCAAATAGTTAGGATAAGCTTGGCTTTTAATGATTCCCATAGCTTTGAAATAAAAGTGGGGTATAGCAGGATACTTTTTATAGGCAATCACCTTGTGAGTGTGAAATGAGGCCGTTTCTAGGAGAATGAAGTGAGGCTACATTCTCCAAGTTCACTCACGATTAACCAGGGATGTTCAAGGCCAAAATGAACATAACAAGAGAACTTAGTTCTGTGAGGAGATGAAACTGTGTGATAGTTATTGTCTAGGTTCACATCAAAGCCTGGGTAGTTCAAGACATCATGATCACTACCTGGTCAAGTGAATCTGATAGCTAATTACTAAGGGTGGTTCAAAGTTGAAAAATTACTACCATTCCTGATGCAGTGATTTTCCGATTGTACTCTCAGAGTCTTTCTGTCATGTTTTTTGTTTTTTCTGTCGTATCTGGATTACATGGTCTGGTAATTTCCATTCATGTGGGGGATTGTTGGAATTAATTTTTGCAGTTTTCCCGGCCGGATTTCGGCAGGCTCCGGCCACCGGCGGCGCCGAAAAATTAGTGGATTGCGATCCTCTCAACGAGTACTATTCCGTAGTATACTCACTTGCCAAAAACGAATTCCGTATGAATGAGAAATGTTGGTCCAAAGTTGGGTACTTGAAAGGTACTAACCTGGCAACTTGGAGAAAATGGATAGTTCCATATCGGAAATTGGAAAAGATTTTTTCTAGTATATGTACTAAAAAACTGGACTAAAGGGTGTGGCCCGAGGGTTACCACTAACGTGTAGTGGAGAGAGGACTTAGCCAAAATGACAAACATACACGCGCGCGCGCATGCGCACGCCCGGCCCGGCCCCGGCCTCGGCCTCGGCTTAGGCTTCGGCTCCGGCTCGGCTCGGCTCGGCTCGGCTCGGCTTTTTCAGATTCAGTAACTGGTACCCATTACTCTGTAACAGCAGAGTAATGGCTCACCAGTTATGAATCTGAAGAGTCCCCATTACTCTGCTGTTACAGAGTAATGACATCTGAACAGTCTCCAGTCTCCAAAATCTTCCTCTATAAATCCAGACAGAGTCTTTTATACAGATAGAGAATTTATTGATCTGTTCTTCTTCTTCTTCTTCTTCTCCTCTGTGTCAGTGTCAACTGAGAGTACATCACAGGCAATGGTTCGCTGAATCTCTGAAGCAAGGGTGCTGCGTTCTTCAGAGAATGTACAGTTGCATCCTGGGAAGCAATTCGCTGGTAACCGTCACACTACGGGGCGAATTATGCTTTAAGGACAGAGATTATCAGTCTCGACTCTGTGCAAATTCTTTGACTTACTGTTTTCTTTCTTGTATTTCATTTTCTTCGCAATCTCTGTTGGGATTTTCTATTATTTATATATTCGGGTTCTAACACACAGCGCTCTAAACCCACACCGAAAACCAATACTCCCAAACCCATTCTCTGTTATAATTAGGAGTTAAAATCTCTTTATAATTTCTGTCTGTTTATAACTCTTCTGTACAAATTTCGATTTCTCAACTATTTTGTATCATTAAAATCTAAATCTTTCCAGAATATTTTCTTTCCAAATTACAGTATAATAGCATATGTTTAAACTTATAAAACTCTTATTTTCGACAATATAATAAAATTTCCCACTAATTTGCATTCATGAACTCATATTACCAAACTTTAAATAAAATATTTTCCCTCTTCAAAACATCTTTATAAAAATTTTATACCAATATAAAAATACACACTAGTGAGACTATTTCCATATTTCTTTACTATAATAGAATTTTAAAGCTTTTTCATACATGTTGCATTATTTTGACTTTCCATATGAACATTCTAATATGCATCAATTAGAAGATTTTCATTCCTACAGCCCACTAGATGTTTCTTTGTTTTTCCTCTTTCTAATTAATATGAATTCTAGCAATTAAATTGAAACACAACAATATTTCAACAGGCCATGATATAATTAAAATAACATTGTGTAATCTACATTCATCATATTAATCAAAATTCTACAACTACACATATGTCAAACTAGCATGCTTCATCCTACAAAATTTAGAAAGTATTCAAGAAACTCCCACCTAATAGAAGTATTGAAGTATTCAATTAATCACTAGCAATGTACTCCAAGAGAAGCTCCAATTCGCCTTGGAATTCGTGCACCAAAGGAAGGAGGAAAGCAGCAAGCCATTTCGGCAGAGCACAGGAACATCATTCATCTCTCATTCTCATTCTTTTATTTTGGTTTTGTTTAGTCAGATTAGGAGTGGGGTAGGATGGTTTTATAAAGAGAAAAATTAGTTAATTAAATATATGTTGATTTAATTAATTCCACTAATGCCTAATTAACTAACCACTAATCCCACTAACCCACTTCTCTCTCTCCACTCTCCCTTATGCAGCCGGTTGTTCTTATTTTTGGGGTGTGCACATTGCACGTGTGCACGTGCACGTGCTTTGTGTACACCTCACACTTTAATATTTTTATTTAAAAGAAAACATATATTAATATATATAATATATATTTGAATAATAGTTTAACTTAATAAAAATTTGGTTTTTCATGCACAAATAAAATAAACACACACACTTCAAAATTTTCTTTTGAAAAAGAGAATACACCCAATACGTGCACCGCAAACATGTGCGTCGCACGTAAAATATTAAAATACGAAATAAATTTCATTGATGGAGAAATGTTAATAAATAATTGAAATACAACAAACGAAAGATATATTTCATAAATTTTTATATATTCTTCAAAGTAATCAGTACGTACATAGAAAACACATGCACTGCACGTATAAAATATATTTTAATTAAAATAGAAGAAAAAAGAATTTCTGTTTATAAAATGAATTTTGAGAAGACGAAAAATGCATAAATAGTTGGAATAAAAAATAAGTATGATATTTATACTGAAATGCGTTACGGATATCACCCGTAACGGTACAAAATACACGTGCGTAAAATATGAGGACAAAATTGTCATTTCCAATTTTGCAAGGTGTTACACCTCTAGTAGTCGCTTTCCCCCAAGGATGATCTTCTACACCGACAGGGGGCACCTCTCATGAGACCTCGTCGATACATCTTGCTGCTATATGCATTCTGGACAACACTCTTCTCATGTGGCTAAGTTCCACTTTAGCTTTTGAAAGCCTCTACCGAGAATGAACAAGTCCCAATTCGGTGTTACGGATCCTGGTACAAAGGTGGGACACTAGGCTGTCATAATGGGCATGTGTGTGGTGTGCAACAACCTACCGACCAAAGAAAAATGGGGTAAATCATTCTACGGAAAATCACTAAATCTACACGACACACAAAAACTCAGGGAATTCCAATGTCACACAAGATGTGTACAACCAAAAGAAATTTCATTGCTAAAGTAAAGATACAACAAGCCGTAGCCAGTCCGCTATTAGGCATCCATACAAAAACAAAAACGGCAAAAACATAGAAAAAGACAACTAGCTATAAGAGGAGTCAATGGTCCACCTTGGTCGACTGATCCATGGGAGGAGTAGACTTACAAACGCTCCCCTCAACTGCGTCTAGAGAAACTACCATGGTGGACATGGAGTCCGCTACGATGATCTGCTCTTCTTCCTCCTCCTTTTCCTCTTCGCCCTCCTCTTCTTCCAGATCGTCTTCAACAGGATCATAAAGAGAATACCCCGAGCGATCGAACCCCAGAATGCGTGCTCTGACATGCTTAAGAGCCCTAGCATACGCCTGCTCCATGTTCGAGGCGAGGACCTCCTTGGCTTCAGCCTTCGCCTCCTTCACTGCATCCTCCTTCGCCTTCGCAGCCCTTTCCCTCTCCTCGGCTGCAAGAACCCTCTCCTTGTCCGCCCTCTCCTTCTCTTAGACTATCTGATCATTCACCTTCTCCAAGGTCAACTCCAACAGTTCGATCTATGTAGCTTGGGTCTCCGAAATGCGCATTGCCTCCTATAATGCCTTAACGCTCTTCACCCGTTTCGTTCGGTCCCTATCATTCGCCGCCTTCAGCTCCTTCACCTGCTCCGCCACTCACTTCAATAGCTGGCTGAAGCGACAAGTAATCTACAAAAGAAAAACACTCAAAGTTATCAAGGGGAAAACCGACCCTACTAATTTGAAGAAAGCAAAGTACTGAAATATAAAAGCAAAAGCTTACCACCATGTTAGCCCTGGCTATCTCCAAGGCATCGTCGCCCACCGACCCTGCATTCATCACCGCTCTATCCTTCGAGGTCGCGAGGTGATGGACTGCCTGTATACATGTAGTCGAGTCCCCGAGGAACCTATCATGCCTCATCACTCGCTAGTCGAGGATGAAGAGCTTCTTGTGCTTCTCGGTAAGGATCGTCTCCTCCACCATAGTAAGGCGTGGAGCCTTGAGTGCTAGAGCCACACCCAAGGTAAATTCCCAGTGGATGGGGCAAACGAAGTGGAAGGCAGACTCCAAATCCACTATGGGGATGCAAGCACTGGACCCCTCACGACTTTGGCTGGCGAAGGTTTGGCGGTCGTTCTCTTCCTCTTCTTATCCTCGGGGGCTTTTCCACTCAACCCCGTGTGCTTAGCGGTCATCGCCTTGAAGTCCTTGTCAATAGCCCCTGCAAAACGAGACACAAAGAGAATAAAACCAAAAAAAGGGTAAAGTATCTACAAAAGCAAGAAAATAAAAGAAAATCAAAGATGCAAACTAGGGTCGATCGGGCTGAGACCCCCCCCTGAAGATAAACTCCTCTATTACATCTTTCCAACTCAGAGGAGGCCGAATTAGGAGTTTTCTAACCATCCCTTCCTCCTCTAGACTCAAAAATGGTTCGTCCTTCGCCCTCCTCGGCACCTCCTCTCTTCACCTCGTGAGAATCTGTGGCGCCCCGAACCAAAACATGGTAATTCGTAGCACAACACAATCTTTTACTTCAAATTCGTACAATTTTACAAGAAATTTAAAAACTTTTTCATACAACATTGTTCTTTTACATCAACACATCGGAATTTAATAAATACAACATGATAAATATAACTTTAACATCTACAACTTAAATCTAAAAGCAATCTTTAGCACCAATTCATTTTTATATCTTTCTGCCAATCCAAACCCTACACTGAAAAGTTGTGGGCACGTCAGTTGCATACAACTGATGCAATGCTATAAACAACGACCCTCGCTAAGCCATAATATAGCGACTCACTTACTTTAGCAAACACAAACTTGAATGCATTACAAAGTGTAAAAGTGACTATCCTAAACATGTCAGTGTATGATATGCCTTAGATGCCTAATGCAGATTTACACTACAATGCAGTAATGCATACTTATTCAGATTCTATGCACCCCATTCTACATAGGTCCGAGGGCAAGCCCTTATCGTACTCCTTAATATAATGTTTAATCGCCTGCTATGAATTTCTACTACAGTGACTAATGTATGTTTTAGATATTTTGTGAGTATCTAGTACCACCCCGATAATTCTTGAGTATCGCACTCCCACTTCAAGTGATTTTGGATACACTGCCTCACACCCAGTAATTCTGGAGGCGAAAACCCACATCGTGAGCTATGACCTCGATAATTCTTGAGAGTCATTCTTCCCCCGCAAGTAATTTTCAGCCGTCACGCCTAACACCCCGATAATTTTGGAGACGAAACCCACACCGCGCTGTCATCGGTACCTCATCACACAAATACCCCAGGAGTATTGCCTCGATCCCAGTAATTCTGAAGGATATCTCCCACCGTGAGCCTCAACCTCGGTAATTCTGGAGACACCTCCCACCATGCTATCTAGGCCCTCATACTTATGTCTTCTCATACTTCATCACATCTCCCCTTAGTGCCTGTCCTTAAGTTTTAGTTTTGAAAATGATTAAAACTTAGAGCTAGCTTACCCTACCGGACTTAAATCAACACGAGAGAAAGTCAGCCTAAATTGGCTACTCCTCAAGAGATACTTAACCCACACTGGTTAGTTCTCAAATTTTCATTAATCACAAATGCCAGTTACCAAGGGTCTGGCCTAGCCTCTAGATTCCAATAACCATCTCATTCTAGAGATCAAAATAGGTTATAACCAACCTCAACATAAATTATTTCAACTTTACATCATCGATTTTGTTTATTCATGAAGTATTCAACTTTCATAACTCATTCAATAATAATTTCCATATCGAATTTCTTATAAACAACTTTTTAATTTAACCAATCCAAGTCAATCACTTCCAAAGTTTTCTCAAAACTCGATTCTTCAAAATTAATCACTTTCAAACATTTATAGCTATTTTCGCATTAATCTATAATTCAATCAAAACTCATTTCTTTATTTTTCATTTCAAACTTCCTTTGAATCATCCCCAACTTTTCTTTATTTCTAATTCCAAATTTACTTTTCTTTCGTTTAAAATAACCTTTTAATATCTTCAACCATATACATTTTAAATTTGAACTCCAACTCAACAATTAAACAAAACATGCCCTTTAGATTCTAAAAATATCTTTAGAATAGTGTAAAATAACTCCAAATTATTCTAATAATATTTTATGAATTTTTCATGAATTTTTCCATTAAAAAAATACGCAAAATCCCAAAAACATGTGTTTGAAACTCAATTACCACTACCCTGGCTCGAACCAGTGCCAGCAGACAGCAACCCAAGCGTCCAGCCACTGAGCCAACTCAGTACTTAGTTGTATAGTATTCTGAGATTTTTTAAATACTCAATCATCTTTTATTTCACCTTTTAAATTTTATTTGAAATAATAACTGAGCCCACCCCAGCTCGATCCCGCGACCTCAGAGACCTCCCGTAGCCAGGTGGCAGCACGTAGGCGCAGCACGCACGCACTAGAAACAAAGCCAAACTCCGATTTTGATAATATAGGAGTTAGGAACTTTAAGAACCTACTCTCAGTTCATTCCTCCCCTTCAAAATATAAACACTCAAATTGATTTCTATTAATTGTATTAAATTAATTCATATAACACATCTCAAAATTTTCAGTAAGTAATTCTTATTGATTTCATTGATAATAAAGTGACTCTTTACACAACCATGTAAATAGCAATTCTTTTAGAACTTTCATATAAAATTTGCATTTTATAAATTATCAATACTACTCGACATGCACATATATATATATATATATATATATATATATATATATATATATATATATATATATATATATATATATATATATATATATATATATATTACTTAACATGATGGAGGAAATTTCTCCAAAAAATTATATTCTACTCAAATCAAACAAAAATCAAATTTCATTTGTAATGCATCTGCCAATTTTACTCATATTAAACTAAAATTTTGCATGGTATCACATATGAGAATTAACCCAACTTGAAATTTAACTACACATAAATTCTACATTATAACACTCTATTTAACATGCATTTTTCACATCCATCAATTTCTAGAAATCTAGATATCCATACAATATGCATCACACAAAAAGCATTAGAAATAAAGCAATTTATTCACATCTAAAATTTTAAAATGAATCTCCTAAACATGCATTTAAACATAATTAGAAAGGAAGTAGAGACACCCACCCATTTGGAAGAGTATCCTAGTAGCAAGCCCTTCCAAAAGCACTCCAAAAATCCCAAAAAGCAACACAAAATGCCCACCGAAAATCCACACAACAAGCAACCATCAAGTCAATAGCCTACTTCTGATTTTTCTTGATTTTGTTTTTTGACTTAGTTTACTTACTGGTGAAGAAATGGGGGTTAGGATTATAAAGGAAAAGTTTAATTAATTTATTTAAGATAATTTTTAATTTAACTCACTAACCTATAACCACCCACTAAACAAAACCAACTCACTCAATTTACAAGCAGCCGGCCACTTTCCTCTACACAAACACGTGCACGTGCACCGCATGTGGAAACTCTTCTATTTATATTTTTATTTAAATTAAAAACATATATTATAATATATAATAAGTATTTAAATAAAATTAGTTTAATTTAATTAAAATTAGGATTTTCATGCATGAATAAAAATAGACACACACATACTTCATGAATTTTATTTTGAAAGAGAATACAACTAATAAGTGCACTGCAAACACGTACGTCGCACGTAAAATATTAAAATACGAAATAGATTTTATCAACGGGGAAATGTTTATAAAAAATCAAAATACACATACGAAAACTACATTTCATGAAATATATATATATATATATATATATATATATCAATGTAATCAACACGTATATAGAAAAACACGTGCTCCGCACGTATAAATATACTTGAGTCAAAATACAAGAAAAACGAATTTCAATTTATAAAGCAAATTTGAATGAGTTATAAAAATAAATAATTGAATGTGTAAGAATTTTATAATATTACACTAAGGATATTTGTAGTCGACACGTGTATTGAAAGCATGTGCAATACACGTAAAAAATACAAAGATTAAAATATGTTTAAGTTGGCTAAAAATATGATAGAAATGACTTTTGAGGAGACAAAATTGTACAAATAATTGAAATGCAGAAGTACGTAGGAAGATGCTTTACGAATATTACTCGTAACAGTACGAAATACACATGAAGCAAAATTGTCATAATCCAATTTTGCAGGGTGTTACAGAATCACCCATTGCTCACGACTCCGAATGAGGAAGTATTTCTCCCTCCAGAACTTGATGGAGTCAGGGTTATCAATAAGCTTCGCAACCTTACGAGGAGAAAGATAGTATCTGTACTCCGACTTGTTCTTCTGATGAATCTTGTAGAGCCCTCCTAAGAACGGTTAGTCGAGGCTTAATCCCCGCCGCTTGACACTGTAGCACGAAGCCGTTGAGATGTCTTCACATGTTCGGCATGTACTGAATCATACTCATGGAGTACCACCTAAGAACTTCGACCACAAACGGTAGAAGGAGGAGACGAAGGCCTGCGAGAAAGGCATCAAATGAAAAGAAGCAAGTGTCAGCGGAGATCGGTGATCAAGGCCTAACATCCAGACCCGGCAAGAGAAGATCGAACTCCATCGAAATCATGAAACATTATTGAACACGGTCCAAGTCTTCCTATGAAAGTATCGAGGATATATCATCAACCTCGGAGTGCTTGCGTGGCTTGTTCTCTACGTATGAAGGTGTCATCCCATACACCACCCTGGGCAAAAGATCGGCGGAGTAGTCTCGAACTCCGCAAGGCTTGACAAAGGGCTAGGAAGCCTTCCTAACTCTCCCGCTTCTCTCTTCCTCTATACTACTGTGTCGACGACAACTGACTCCACTACCCACTTCCTTTTATCGGCCCTCGGGGAAAGAATTAGCTGTCGATCTCCGCCATGATCTGAGGGGGAAGTCTCATTTCCTGAATATTCCCTAGACATCATTGATAAAATAATATATATATATATATATATATATATATATATATATATATATATATATATATTACCACGGTCGGAAGAGTTCACTGGAAAAAGATATATATATACATATATATATATATATATATATATATTACCTTGATGTGGTAGCTACGGTCGGAAGAGTTCGCTGGAAAGAGCAACGTCTGGCCACGACCGCTAGTAAGACAGTCTAAGAGGGAAAAGTTTGGAAGGGCAAAATGAGAGAATGAGGGAAGAGGAGGGGGGTTGAAGTCTTATAGAGATGGGGAGAGTCGGTTGGACTTCTAAAAGCTTTTGGGTCCCCAAACCATTGGGAAAGCCCAAAATACCAAGAAGTCCAACGACCACGAGACAAAAAACTCAAACGAGCGGGAAAATCAAATAACGCCACAAAATTGTGGACCGGTCAACTATCAACGGGACACGTGTCGCCCAACCGAACCACCTTCATTGTTTGGTGGCAGGTTCCAAGCAAACGTGGCCCAGATCGTGAAATCACGCAAAATCATTGACCGATCAACGTTCAACGGTCAAAGAGTCATATGTCGCCCAGCCGAACCACCTTCAATATTCGGTGGCAGGCTCCGAGCAAATATGTCCCTGATTGTGAAATCACACAAAATCGTTGACCTGTCACGTTGACCGGTCAACGTGACACGTGTCGCCCAGCCGAACCACCTTCAACGTTCGGTAGTAGGCTCCAAACAAACGTGTTCCCGATCATGAAATCATGCAAAATAGTTGACCGGACATTGTTCAATGGGACACGTGTCGTCTAGCCGAACCACCTTCAACGTTTGGTGGCAAGTTCCGAGTAAACGTGATCGTGAAATCACATAAAATTGTTGACCGGTCAACAGTCAACGGTCAACGTGACACGTATTGCCTAGCCGGACCACCTTCAACTTTTGGTAGCAGGCTCCAAGCAAACGTGTCCCCGATCGTGAAATCACGCAAAAATATTGACCGTTCAACGGTTAACGGTCAACGAAACACGTATCGCCCAGCCGAACCACCTTCAACGTTCGGTAGCAGGTTCCGAGCAAACGTGACCCCAATTGTGAAATCACACAAAAACTGTTGATCGGCCAACGGTCAACGATACACGTGACACTTGTCACCCAGCCGAACCATCTTCAACGTTCGGTGGCAGGCTTTGAGCAAGCGTGTCCCCGATCGTGAAATCATGCAAAATTATTAACCGGTCAATGATCAACGGTCAAATGGACACGTGTCGCCTAGTAGAACCACCTTCAATGTTCGGTGGCAGGTTCTGAACAAACTTGACCTCGATTGTAAAATCACGTAAAATCTTTGACTGGTTAACGGTCAACAGTTAAAGGGACATGTGTTGCCCAACCGAACCACCTTCAACATTTGGTGGTAGGCTTCGAGCAAACGTATCCCCGATCGTGAAATCACACAAAATTATTGACCGGTCAACGCTCAACGGTCAATGGGACACATGTCGCCCACTTTCACGCAGGAACGTTCGATGGTGTCACGCCCCGCTTCCCACTATACACAAGTACAGGCACGAAACTGAGACCCAGCGAATGATATACATCATCGATAAGCTGTACAATTATAAGCTCAACAAGATATTTATAACACATTCACGCAGGAAAATATAATGATCACATAAGCTGAAAATAGAATAACCAACATCTGGTAAATACATAAACATCGGGTCAAGATGCTTGAGAATAAAAGGTACCACAATTAAAATAGTACGATAAACAACTCACTATAGCAACTAGATAAAATAGCGACTGAAAGGAAACCAACAGGAAGTAGTAATAATGCAGCAATGATCGTCTAGAGAGTCTGTTTGTTGGGTCCATCAGTACCTGTATTATTATTAACTCAAAGAAAATTGAAAAATCACCCGTTAGAGCAAGTTCGGGTAGCATGTAGCAACAAGCAGTAAAAGGAGTAATATAACAAGATATAACATGGAAGAAACAAGAATTAGCAGTGTAAATACAATATGGAAGTAAGCAAGGAACTGGAACAATATGATCATGTAAGTAATTACTGTAAACTAGTGTATTCATGACTTCAAAGTAAAATCAACTGATAACCTAGGCTCAGTTAATCGATAATCGTGTAATCAAGAATGAAGAGTCATGTAATGAAAAGTCATGTAATCAAGAATCATGCTTAGTGAAAATCTCGAGTTTATCTATTTTATTAACTTATCTAATGCATGCAATCCTGTATCCCATACCACAAGTTCGGTGCATATCAATCATGTGACATTTAGACTTAAGTAATGAATCCTATAGGATTATGTACTCGGATCTTCCAGTGACAGTATCAAGACATGTAATCAAGAATTATGTAATCGAGAATTTTGTAATCAAGAATTATGTAATCAATAATCAAGAATCAAGAACCACTATTACGGAAAACATGGGCCCCCTTCCAAGTATACTTCCCTATATTGACCACTACTAAACCGTACCCTTATAACCCCGACTTGATATTCTTTTACTATTAGTAATTATGAACATGCAGTTGGTACGGCTAGTGGAACGGTGTAATCAAACAGTTAATTAAGAATTAAGGAAAATATCAAGGACAGTAATCATGGGTATGAGATATAAAACGGGTCCATGTATCGTAAGTAGTTATCATAGAATTATCAAGTGGTATAAAATGTATTATATGAGTAAATCTATCAATCTGTTATATCGATGCAAGTTATTATTACAAGAACAATAATACAGATAGTTCAGTTCATTAAATAAGAAAAATAATGAGTTTATATACAAAAACATCGAGATGAATTTCTAGATAATAGTACAAATCTGCGTTCAAATTCACTTTTCCGTTGCTACAAAAAAGAAAATCAGATTCTGTTAGAGATTCTAGAAAGTAGACTCTCTTCCGGTTCCAACGCATATTTACACGATACATTCTAGAGACAGTAGCTATGCGTACAAATTTATTCTTCGCTGGTTTTGATGTTTCGTGCACATTCTGAAAATTCAGTTTCACAGTACTAAAACATCAATAACTTACAATCTATATATCAGATTGAGAAATCGTAAGATATTCTGGATTCTAGACTCGATGGGTTATGATTTTCATGTATAAAGTTCTTAGATCCAGTATCAGAAACATGGTCTAATTCTCAGTACAAGAGCCAGGGCAGTGGTTTCGTGCAGGTTCTGGAATTTACAATATGACAGTACTAAAATCGTGATATCTCACAATCTATAAAATGGATTGTGAAACTGTAAGATGTTCTGGATTCTACACTCGATGGACTACAATTTTCATGTATAAATTTCTTTGATCCAGTATCGGAAATATTGTCTAATTCTCTGTTCTTTACGGGTTCATGTACAGTTCGGTGTTCTGGAATTCACAATATGACAGTACTAAAATCGTGATATCTCACAATCTATAAATCAGATTGTGAAACTGTAAGATGTTCTGCATTCTACACTCGATGGAATGCGATTTTCATGTATAAAGTTTTTCGATCCAGTATCAGAAACATGGTCTAATTCTCCGTTATTTACAGGTTCGTGTACAGTTCGGTGTTCTGGAATTCACAATATGACAGCACCAAAATTGTGATATCTCACAATCTATAAATCGGATTGTGAAACCGTAAGATGTTCTGGATTCTAAACTCGGTGGACTACGATTTTCATGTATAAAGTTCTAAATTTTAACGTAGGAAACTAGGTCAAATTCTTAGTGTAAGGTCAAGAAATTTAGAGATAGAAAAGTTAAATATTTGATATTCGATAACATGATTCGAAGTGTGTTAGAGGTTCACTCTTGAGTCGATACAGCATGGAACAAGTGACTAGAACAAAATTTGATAATAAAACATGACGATAACAAAACTATTTGCTACGAGTCCAAAGAAAATGCTTGTACGAGAACAAAAAGAGTGTACAAGATAATTGTCTTATAACGTGACAATTATAATCGTTGTGTTAACCACGAAAAGAAGAAGCGACATTGGCAACGGACGGCGGCACAATAGTGGCAAGAATGGCATCAATGCGACAATGAGCGAGCAATGGTAGCAACGGTGATGAGCGGCAACAACAACGAGGAGATGGCGGGGCGTGCGAAGACAGAGTGAGTTCGGGTTGTTTTTCGGGGTTCACGGGTTTGAAGAAGGCAGAGGAAATAGGAGAGGTAGAGATGAGGGATGAGGTGTTATGTGTATATATATAAGAGAGAGAGAAAGAGATGAGAGGTGTGGGATTGGCTGCATGCATGTGTGTGTGTGTGTGTAAACTAGTAATTTACACGTGCGATGCATGTTTTAATAATTTTTAAAAATAAAAATAAAAACTCTGACGTATGGAGGATTTGAACTAGAAAACTCCTTTATATTGGTTATGTACGTGCGTTGCACATGTTGGTAGAATGAAAAAATGACAAATGACACTAAGGCCTTCTCCCATTATAATATTAGAGATATATAATATGTATAGAGAGGGGTGGAGGCAGTAGTGTAGTTGAAAATGTAAAAGAAGACAGAAGATGGGATTAATGGATTAGAGAGGATTAGGCAGTAGTAGGGGTGGTGGCAGTAGAGTAGGAGAAAAAATGAGAGAAGTTGGGTGTAGAATTAGGCAGGTTTGGCTGTGAGTGAGTGATTAGCGGAAGTGGGTTAGGACTTAGGGGTTAGGCAGATGTGAGAAATATTGATTAAGGATAATTGTGGTTAGAATTGGTATTTAAACTCCGATCGAAAAATCACAAAATTATAGAATTAATCAGAAAAATACTCTGGCTCTAGATAAAGAGTTCAAAGAGAAGAAAAAATAAAATTGATCTGAAAATTGAAATACAAAAATTCACATAATAAAATACATACTATGGAATAGGGGGTTACAATCCTACCCACCTTACAAAAAAAATTCGTCCTCGAAATTTACTCAGGCGGGATATAGGATAGCCAAGAAGCGAATGAAATACTCTTCGACCAGGAGTACAAAAAAAGATAAAAAGAAACAAAAAGTACAAAGGCACGACAAGACAAATTGTGCACCGTCAACTGGAGGACTCATCAATTTGATGTCTGGGCTTAGAATCTGAACCACTGACATTGCTACTGGGCACTCCAATATCCCAGTTCAGTTGAGTCACAAGCTCATCTCGCTCTAGTACATACTCTTCCAATTTTCTCAGTAATTTCTTGGGCGATGGAGCTGAAATCAAGACGCGTCTGGCCTTACTGGATATAAACTCCTCAGTCATAGCCGAATCAACGAAGGACAGAAGTGAGTCGTAGTATCCATCAACATTTAAAAGACCCACTGGCTTGCTGTGGATCCCCAGTTGAGCCCATATGATCACTTCAAACAACTCCTCAAGTGTTCCATAACCTCCGAGTAAGGCTATGAAAACATCAACAACGCGAGCCATTTCAGCCTTCCTCTCGTGCATATTAGAGACAACTCTAACATCTCCCACAGTTCTCCTAGTAATCTCTTTCGGCATCAGCGACTTGGGAATCACTCCCAAAATGTGTCGGCCACCAGCACGAACGATGTCAGAAATCAGGCCCATCAATCCTATGCTCCCACCACCGTAGACGAGATCGATATTTCTCTGTACCAGCTCCTGGCTGAGCTCAATCGCAACCTCTTTGTAGATAGCTCTCTTGCCTGAGCTACTGCTACAAAACACACATATCTTGCCAAATCTCGATGAAGATGATGAAGATGAAGAAAGCTTAATCTTTCTCCCCGCTTTACTTTCTTCTTCCACCGATTTTTCCTTCATCCCCACCACCGATTCTTGATCTTTTCTTTACATTTGCCAAGAAAATCCAAGCTCCTACTCTCTCTTTCTTTCTTTCTCCCGCCTCTACTACCGGCTTCTCACTCTCTCTTTTCTCCGAAGCTGGCTCCCGAGTTGTCTTCTTCTTTTTCTTCTCCCCTTTCTTCCCCGGCTTCTCTCTTTCTTTCTTTCTTCTCCAACTTCTCTCTCTTTCTTTCTTTCTTCTCCAACTTCTCTCTCTTTCTTCTTCCCTTTTCTTTCTCTTTTTCTTTCTTCTTCTTTCTTCTTTCTTTGACTTCTCTCCTCCTTTCTTTTCTTTTTATTTCTTCTTCTTCTTGTCTTTTCTTCATTAATTCACCGCCCCCTATAATTGGCCTATGACTAATATCTGTACTTTGGCCCCTATCCATTCTTAATATAACATCGAACCCTGAGTAGTTTATGACGATAAAGTTTTCTTTGAAATTCATTTCACAAATCAATAAGAAACTCTGCTACGCTTTTGTTGTGCCACTCTGATTGTGATGCTCCAAGCCGTTGACATGACACAGTAAAAAAAGTGATGCCGATTAAAAGAATGGGTAGTAACAAAATCAATAAGAATATGGGTATAAAAAGAATGAACTAGTAGTATACCCAATAATGAATCAATCAATGAAGATGAATGCAAGGGACTGATAAAAATAGGCAATGAGAGAACTGAATGCGAAGCGATAAAAAATGAATCGAATAAGTTTAATATTTGAGTTCAAAAGATGGTTATCAATGTTCATGTGATCAATGTGGTGTGTATACTTGTTGAACTTAACATGGTTAGAACTTAGGCTCTGATACCACTAAATACCTGTCATGCCCCGCTTCCTACTATACAAAAATACAAGCACGCAACTGAGGCACAGCGAATGATATACATCATCCATAAGCTGTACAATTATGAGCTCAACAAGATTTTTATAACACATTCACGCAGAAAATATAATGATCACATAAGCTGGAAATAGAATAACCATCATCTGGTAAATACATAAACATCGGGTCAAGATGCCTGGAAATACATGGTACCACAATTGAAACAGTACGATAAACAGTTTTCTATAGCAACTAGATAAAATAGCGACTGAAAGAAAAATAACATGATGTGGTAATAATGCAGCAGAGATCGTCTAGAGAGTCTGTTTGTCGGGTCCATCAGTACCTGTATCATTATTAACTCAAAGATAAATGAAAAGTACTGGTTAGAGCATCCACAGTCGTTTGCTATATTTGCCAATTTCTCATTTTTTGAGAAACAAGACGCTGCAGTCGTTTGCTATTTTGCCATATTTTGGCAAAATCGCTACAGTCTCTTCTCATTTTTGAGAAACGAAATTGCGATTCTAAAATTATAAGAGACAATACATGTTGTCTCGTCCCAATTATTATTATTTTTTTAATCACGTCGGACGATGCAAGTTGTCTCGTCCCCAATTTTTTTTTTTAATCACGTCGGACGATACAACATGTATCGTCCTTTTTTTTTTTTGAATGGGCGGTCTGGATGAAAAAAAAATTCAAAAATACCCTCGGATGAGACAAGTTGTCCCGTCTCAAGCAAAAATGCTTGGGATGAGACAACATTTCCCGTCCCCATTTTCAGAGCAATTAGATTAGGATAGAAAAGTTAGTTTAGGTAGTTAAATATAGGTTTAAGTTATATTTTATTATATAATTTATTTAATTAAACTATTTTAATCTCTAATCACTAATTAATTAACCGTAAAAATAAAAAAATTCACTGACGAAACAACATGTCCCGTCCATCTCAAATTTTAGCAAAATTATAGAAAACAATAACTGCAGACGATTTCAGTATTTGCTATTACTGTACCTGCCATATTCTCAAAAATGAGAAAAACCATTGTGGATGCTCTTAGAGCAAGATTCGGGCAGCAAGTAGCAACAAGCAGTAAAGGGGGTAATATAACAAGATATAACATGGAAAAAATAAGAAGTAGCAGTACAAATACAATATGGAAGTAAGCAAGGAACTGGAACAATATGATCATGTAAGTAATAACTGTAAACTAGTGTATTCAAGACTTGAAAGTATAATCAATTGATAACCTAGGCTCAGTTAATCGATAATCGTGTAATCAAGAATCAAGAATCATGTAATCAAGAATAATGTTTAGTAGAAATCTCGAGTTTATCTATTTTATTAACTTATCTAATGCACGCAATCCTGTGTCCATACCACAAGTTCGGTGCATATCAATCACGTGACGTTGAGACTTAAGTAATGAATTTTATAGAATTATGTACTCGGGTCTTCCAGCGATAGTATCAAGATATATAATCAAGAATCATGTAATCGAGAATTGTATAATCAAGAATTATGTAATCAAGAATCAAGAATTAAGAATCACTATTACGAAAAATACGGGCCCCCTTCTGAGTATACTCCCCTATATTGTCCACTACTAAGACGTATCCTTATAACCACGATTTGTTATTCTTTTACTATTATTAATTATGAACATGCAGTTGGTACGGCTAGTGGAACAGTATAATCATGACATTTAATTAAGAACTAAGGAAAATATCAAAGACAGTAATTATGGGTATGAGATGTAAAACGGGTACATGTATCGAGAGTAGTTGTCATAGAATTATCAAGTTGTATAAAATGCATTATATGAGAAAATATATCAATCTGTTATATTGATGCAATTTATTATTACAAAAATAATAATACATATAGTTCAGTTCATTAAATACAAAAAAAATGGGTTTATATGCAAAAACGTCGAGATGAATTTCTAGACAACTGTACATATCTGCGTTCAAATTCACTTTTCTGTTGCTACAGAAAACAAAATCAGATTCCGTTAGAAATTCTAGAAATTACACTCTCTTCCGGTTCCAACACATATTCAAACATACATTCTAGGGATAGTAGCTATGCGTACAAATTCATTCTTGGATGGTTTCGATGTTTAGTGCACATTCTAGAAATTCAGAGTCACGGTACTAAAATATCAATAACTTACAATCTATACATCGGATTGAGAAACCGTAAGATGTTCTGGATTCTAGAATCGATGGGCTATGATTTTCATATATAAAGTTCTTGGATCCAGTATCGGGAACATGGTCTAATTCTTAGTACAAGAGACAGGGCAGTGGTTTCGTGCAGGTTCTGGAATTTACAATATGAAAGTACTAAAATCGTGATACCTCACAATCTATAAATCGAATTGTGAAACCGTAAGATGTTCTGGATTCTACGCTCGATGGACCACGATTTTCATGTATAAAGTTCTTCGATCCAGTATCGGGAACATGGTCTAATTCTTTGTTCTTTACGGATATGTACAGTTCAGTGTTCTGGAATTCACAGTATGACAGTACTAAAATCGTGATATCTCACAATCTATAAATCGGATTGTGAAACTGTAAGATTTTCTAGATTCTATACTCGATGGACTACGATTTTCATGTATAAAGTTCTTCGATCCAGTATCGGGAACATGGTCTAATTCTCTATTATTTATGGGTTCATGTACAGTTCGGTGTTCTGGAATTCACAATATGACAGTACCAAAATCGTGATATCTCACAATCTATAAACCGAATTGTGAAACCGTAAGATGTTTTGGATTCTACACTCGATGGACTACGATTTTCATGTATAAAGTTCTAAATTTCAACGTATGAAACTATGTCAAATTCTCAGTGCAAGGTCAATAAATTTAGAGATAGAAAAGTTGAGTATTCGATATTCGGTAACATGATTCGAAGTGTGTTAACGGTTCATTCTTGAGTCAATATAGCATGGAACAAGTGACTAGAACAGAATTTGATAATAAAACATGACAATAACAAGACTACTTGCCACGAGTCTAAGAAAAATGCTTGTACGAGAACAAAAAAAGTGTACAATTTACTTGCCTTATAACGTGACGATTACGATCTTTGTGTTAACCACGGAAAGAAGAAGCAACGTCGGCAACGGTTGGCGGCATAATAGCGGCAAGAATGACAGCAAGACGGCAATGAGCGAGCAACAGTAGTAACAGTGATGAGAGACAACAATAATGAGGAGATGGCGTGGCGTGCGGAGACGGAGTGAGTTCGGGTTGTTTTTCGGGGTTCACGAGTTCAAAGAAGGCAGAGGAAAAATGAGAGGTAGAGATGAGGGGTGAGGTGTTAGGTGTGTGTATATATATATGAGAGAGAGAAAGAGATGAGAGGGGTGGGATTTGCTGCATGCATATGTGTAGGGTTGGGAAACGGGTCGACCGGGCCGGGTCGGGTCGAACCTGTCCAGGTTGGAACCGAATTAAGGCAGGTTCAGGTCGGTTCTGAGGGGCAACCGGGCCTGTTCGGAATTACAAAAACTCGACCCGCCTAACTCGCGAACCCATTCGGGTCCAACTCGTGTCGGGTCGGGTCGGCTCGCGGGTTGGCCCGTCTAATTTTTATTTTTTTTAACTTTTAAACAAAATTTAATTTAATAATAATAATAAAATGTAATAATAATAATAATAATCAAAGAGCGAAATTGCCAAAAAAAAATGTATATATTATTAATATGATTTCAACTTATACAAGTTTCCTAATTTGTAATAAGAAATAAAGATTTTCTACAAATTTGTTTTATACAATAACAATTTTCTTCGATACAATTTTAATTATCTTCAATTATCCTAATTTTTTATAACAAACAAAGATTTTATACAATTTTTTATACATTACAATTTTCTTCAATTTGTTGGTCTTCAATTTGTTGTTGTTGTTGTTGGTCTTCAATTCTTCATGTTGGTTGCTATTATTGTTGTTGTTGTTGTTCCGGCGAGTTGCTTCCACTTGTAGACGTGTCGAATCCTTTTTCTTGATTCTTATCTTCGGCCTTCATCCAGTCTTCCGTACAGACGAGCATCTCCAATGATTGGGGCTTCAAGCGTTCCTGTAATCGGTTAGAACCCGCCACTTGTAGAAAATGCACTTTCTGAAGCAACTGTAGAGACATGAGGAGTTAGTAGATCTTTAGCCATATATTTAAGAATAAATAAGTATGTTCATGGTCTTTCCACCATTGTAAAATATCTAGTGAAGAAGTAAAACTTTCAGAATCTTGTTGATTATACCAATGTAATTCATTTGGTTGATTAGTCCTAGCTTTTTTTGATTGAATTTTTGCAAGTAAATTAAATGTAGCATCATCTAATTTATTCTTACTGTTACCTGTAGAAGTAGCAGAAGAAGAAGTAACTAAAATAGTAGTACTACTAGATGAAAAACTCCTATCATAAAAATCATACAAGTTATTTAATGTCGCTTCAAATTTAATTAAAAATGTTCCGCAATCAATTTCGGATTCTTCTTCCCCAAGTAAAGTAAAAAATATTTCAGTCAAACTCTTCGTACCTTCTAATTTGATACAAGGATCCATCACGATAGCAATACAATACAACATAGGAGGAATATTAAAATACTTCAAAATTTTGGTGTATGCAGGTTTCACAATATGACCAATAAAAGCATCATCGATCATTTCTTTGAAAGTTTGCTTCATAGTAACTATTGAAATAAATTTTTTACTAGAAGTAGATTCATAAGATTTTGAAAATTTGAAAGTTGCGATTTTAAAATGTTTTAAAAATTTTAACAAAGATTCGGCATAAAACCAAGCTTGGAGAGTCATTTCAAAATTTGGCATATTTTTTGCCATACAAAAATTATTTATACATACTTTATATTCAGTAACAACATGTAGCAAATCAAAAGTAGAGTTCCGTCGGTGTTTAACATCCTTTGGAAATTTTCTAAAATGTACATTTTAAAGCCTACACCAAGTTTTCCTATCTTGAAATATAGGGCCACTTAATGCAATAAAATATACACAATTTCTAATGTTAACTATATATGGTTTGTCTATTTTTAATGCATCTTGAATACATAAATTTAAAATATGATATTCGCATCTAACATGAAAAATATTGTCAGATGGAGGGTTTAATGCGGTTTTTAATATACTAATTGATGCATTGTTTTTAGATGCATTATCAAAACTTATACACATCATTTTATCACGAATATGAAAACCATCACAATTTCTAAAATACAATTTTTAATTTCATTACCACTAAGGGGATAGGGCAACATGACAAGTGATATGATCCTTTTTTGAATAATCCAATCACTGTCGATCCAATGACAAGTTATTCCCATCATTGGAATATTGTTGCAATCCGTCCAACAATCGGAATTTAAAAAAACTCTACAAGTTAAACTCCATAAAATGGCAATCAAAGCTTCTCTCATTTTATTGTATATTTTAAAACAATCAGACTTCAAAGTATTCCTAGGGATTCTTTTAAAATGTGGGTTTAATGCGGTTTGATTAAAAGTTTCTAAGTCCCTACACTCGGAATAGAAAAATTGTAACTCTTCCTTAATTACTAGTCGGGTCATTTCCTAACGAACAAGTTCGGGAACATAAGTGTGGCTATCAACTAGCCCGGCCCTAGGGTGAATTTTTTGTTGGCCGGGTAAGTCTACAAGAAGTTTTTTGTGTACATTTTGGATGTGTCATTTTATTGTACCCGTCCCCTCACCCTTCTTCCATTTGTATGCTTTTGAACATGTTTTACAAATTTTTATACCTATACCCAAATTTTCTTCGTCGGGAACATAATCATAAAATTTGTGCCGATCACTAGTTTTCCCTCTAGTTTTCCTACTACTACCCGGTTGTGTTGTTTCGGTTGCTTGTGTTTGTTGATCTGCTTCTATGTCTATATCTCCCACAAACACATCGTGTGTACCAATGTGTTGAGTCATATGGTTTTCTTCGGCGGGCTCATTTTGTGGGACAATAGGAGGCCTACGAGAAGTGTCGGTAGAATCTTGTTCACTTTGGCTACGGCTGCTACCTTGTGATCTAGACATATTGATATAGTGTTGTATCTGAAAATTTTAAATACAATCTTCGCGAGATAAGTTTTTAAAAAAATATAGAAAACAGTAGGAGGGTTGTGAGAAAGAAGATAAAAAACCAATAAACAAATATGAAACAATAAATTTACACTACAAAAAATATCAAGACAATAAGAGGGTTGTGAAATTTTGATACCGTACTTCGCGGATACTCATATATAAAATGAGAGTGAAAGTAAAAGTAGAAGTAGAAGCAGAAATTCGGACTCGTATATAGAAAGAAAGATAGCTTCTTTGTTGGAGCCTTGGAGGAGTTGAAGACTTCAAGTAGACGTAGTTGAATGTTGAATTCGATACGATCATAATTTGTCGCTTCTATGTTGCTAGCTTCTTTGTTGACAAAATTTCAAAGATTTGAGATTGAATTGAGTAGTAGTAGTAGAGAGAGCAAGAGAATAATGTGTGAAATTTTTAGAGTGGTTTAAGGGGTATTTGTAGGGAAAAAAGAAAAAGAAAAAAACAAAAAGAAAAAAACGGGCTAAAATAGCCGTTGGCTGTTTTTTCGCCGTTGGATCCGCAGGTCAAACGGTCGACCTGTGCAGGTCAAACGGTCGACTAGTGCCGGTCGACCCACGGGTTGGTAGGCGGGTTGGGTACTGCTCACCAGGTTGACGGGCCGGGTTCAACGGGTTGGAAACCCAAATTAGATGACCCGGGTCGACCCGCTTAGACTCGCGGGTTCGACTCGGACCCGAACCGTATATTAACGGGCCAGGTTTTGGTGAGTGGGTCACGGGTCAGTCCGGCCTGGTTGCCAACCCTACATGTGTGTGTGTGTGTAAGGAGGGAGAGAGAATGCATGCATGTGTATATTATATTATATATATATATAAAGAGAGGGGTGGAGACAGTAGTGTAGTTGAACATGTAAAAGAAGACAGAAAAGGGGGTTGATGGATGAGAAAGGATTAGGCAATAGTAGGGGTAGTGGAGGCAGTAGAATAGGAGAAAAAATGAAAGAAGTTGGGTGTAGTATTAGGCAGTTTTGGCTGTGAGTGAGTGATTAGTGGGAGTGGGTTAGGACTTAGGGGTTAGGCAAATGTGAGAAATATTGATTAAGGATAATTGGAGTTAGAATTTGTATTTAAACTCCGATCGAAAAATCACAAAATTATAGAATCGATCAGAAAAATATTCTGGCTCTAGATAAAGAGACCAAAGAGAAGAAAAAAATAAAATTGATCTGAAAATTGAAATACAAAAATTCACGTAGTAAAATACGTACGACTGGAACATGGGGTTACAGGTGGCAGATTCCGAACAACGTGAACCCGATCGTGAAATCATGCAAAATCATTGATCGTTCAATGTTCAACAGTCAAATGGACACGTATCGCCTAGCCAAACCACCTTCAACGTACGGAGGCAGGCTCCGAGCAAACGTGTCCCCGATTGTGAAATCACGCAAAATTGTTGACAGGTCAACAATCAACATGATACGTGTCGCCCAGTCGAACCACCTTCAATGTTCGGTGGCAGGCTCCAACAAACGTGTTTCCGATGGTGAAATCACACAAAATCGTTGACCGGTCGGCGGTCAATGGTCAATGGGACACATGTCGCTCAACAGAACCACCTTCAACATTCGGTAGCAGGCTCTGAGAAAACGTGTCCCCGATCGCGAAATCATGCAAAATGGTCAACGGTCAACGGTCACCGGACACGTGTCACGATCAACGCTCTGACCGTTTGATCTTAGTGATTTTTGAGCCAGTCACGATCAACGCTCTAGATTGTGCCACATCATCACGTATTTAATTAATTTTTAAAATTAATTATTAAATCAAATTAATTATTTAAAAATTCTAAAAAAAAGTTGAAAATCGTAAAAGTTTAATTAAAATTCTAAAAATAATTATTAAATTCAGAAAATATTTTCTAAATTTCGATAAAATAATTATTAATTGAGAATAATTAATTAAAGTTTTTGAAAATTAATTATTTAAATTTGAAAATTGAATGAAAATTCAAAAAAATAATTAAAAATTAGGGGAAAAAAATCAAAAAAATTACAAAAGTTATTTGAAGACTTCAAATAATTATGAGTACTTTTACGAACTCAGTAAGTACTATTACGCCCCGGTCGAGATTCAAGCATCCCCGAGAACTCCGAAAAATTTTGGTAGCCATTAAAAACGGGTCGATTACTCCTCAAAGGCTATGAAACTCAGTCTACGCGAGTGGGGAACTTGTTATATGGCTAAAAAGAAAACTAAATCAGGACCGTTCAAATTGGGTACGAATCTTAAAGCTCTCAGGGTAAAACGGTAATTTTTGTTATAAACGGGAATTGGGTCTTTTTTTAAGGCCCAATAACCCAAAACGGATCTGCATTACTGGGTTCTGATAGGAGCCCATTATAAATAAACTCAGATTATTTAAAGAGTTATTTAAATTCATGATTATCCATAAGATACGGTTCTCTTATCATGAAAGAATTTAAACTGAATTTCTTATCATAAAACACCAAGGATTAGAGGTAAATGATTATATCTAAACTGTTTCCAAAGGTGACTATAAATACTCCCTACCTCTACAAGAAACAGGGAATCAGTATTTTTTCCACAAAAGCTCTTTTAAAAGTCTTCTTGATTTCTGACTTGAGCGTTAGAGGGTCTGTCTCCGAGATCAACCCCGATGTTTCAGACTTTTTGTAGGTCAACGAAGACAATCGTCACCACACGAATCGAATCCTGTGGCATGATCGATTCAGATCGTTGAATCAATTGCAGTCTCAGGCAATCACCACCACTAAAAGTCAAAATGTCAAGTTCTTAATTGTTTCTCTAAAAAATCCACATCATCTGGTGCCTCCCACAAAAAAATAAGCAGCAGCAACATCCCTACCATCAAATTACCAATGAAATTGGTCATTAATTATTTGACTTTTTCGGACAATTAATTCAACAGTAGATAAGGTGGTACAAAATCAGTTCTCTTTATGTAAGTCTGATTTGTAGGCCTAGCGAGGAAAAAGTAAAACTAGAACTTGCAACCGAATCTGAGTTTCTTCTGGTAAGGGCATCCACACTCGTTTTTCTTAAATTTGGCAAAATGAGAATTGGCAAAAAGATGATGCTGCACTCGTAGTTTGCCAAAATTTGATAATTGAGAAAAAAAGGATGGACGGAACATCTTGTTATGTCCGACCAAATTTGTTTTTTTAATATTTGGAGGGACTTGAACTTTGATGAAATTTTGTTAAACTTGGAGAGACTTTGACTTTGACTTTGACTTTTATGAAATAATTGGAGGAATTTGGACTTTCATAAAAAATTTCAATTTTAAATTATGGAGGGACGGAACAGCTAACAAGTTGTTCCGTCCCCTCCCTTTTTTGGACTTTATTTATCGAACGGAACAACTTTTAATCCGATATTCTTTTATAAAAAATACAAAAATTATCGGACGAAACTTGATCCATTTAAAAAAAATTAAATTAAGGGGATGAAACAAGATGTTTCGTCCCCTATATTTTGGCAATTGCCAAATCTGTTCTCAAATTTGAGAAGCTACTATTCACTATTTCTCAAAATTTGACAAAATGAGAAATGACTGCAGCGTCTCATTTACTAAAATATGGGAATTTGAAAAAATAATAAACGAGTGTGGATGTTCTAACTTGATACAAGCTGAATTGGTACTTTATGCTATGAGGTTTTACCGTTGTGCTCCATTATCACTAAGGTCTGTTTGGTTGGAGGGGAATGGAGGGGAGGGGAGGGGAGGAATTTTTTAAAACATTTCTTGTTTCGTTCATTTTTTAGGAGGGGAGGGGAGGGGAATGGAGGGGTGCAAAATTCCTCCTGAGCCAATTTTGGCTCCCCTCCAATATTGAGGGGATTTGGAGGGGATAGAAAGTAGGTCTAATTTTTTTAAATGATTGGACTAAATTGCCCTTTTTAGATCTAAATCCCTAAGATCTCTCTTTCTAAAATAAAAAACAGATCTCCGACTCTCTCTCTTTTTCTAAGATAGTTTGATTGCAAGTAAGTCAAGTTTGTGACATTTATTAGTCTCTGTAACATGGTTTAGATATCTAACATTTTTTAGATTGAAGCACCATTTTCATTTCTTGCTTAATATTCACATATCTAAATGATGTTGATCAGAGGCACTCTCAGAATTATTTTTATCATCTTTTTCTTCCAACATCAATGAGATATTTTTTAAAATATCTAATCAGTATTTAATTTTAATTTTATGTTGTGGCAACCTTTTTTTTTTTTTTACTATGAAGGGCTTCACATTTTCTCCCCTTTATTCATCAACTTCCTGGATTATTTTTTAGGTAATAATTGGTCGAGTTCCAAAGTCTTGAGAATTTGGACTAAAATTTTGTAGTATGAGTCTTCATTATTTTGTTTATTAGTCTTTCATTATTTTATTTATTGATCTTCATTACTAAAATTTTGTAGAATTTGGACTAATTGTTTATTGGTCTTCATTATTTTGTTTATATTACCAAATTGGAATTAGAAACAATAATACATAGGCTCTCCTAAAATGTAAAAGGATATAAAAGTAATTTAATTATAAAATTCTTTTCCTTATCTTGTGAACCAAATAAGAAGAGAATCATTTTCTCTCCCTTCCACTCTTTTGAACCAAACAAAATTTTGATTAAAATATCTCCTCTTCCTTTTTCTTCCCTCTATTAATTCTTTTCCTTCCTTCCTTTGAACCAAACAGACCCTAACACTCATTGTTGGCTTTCTCAATCATGAGTTACGAAGAAAACATGGTTTTTTTCTTCGTTAAAGGTTTGGAGTATGTTAGTAAAAGGTGAAGTTTTGAAAAAGCCTTTCCTTCAAAAGGCGATTTAAAAGACGATTTTCAACAGTCATCTTCTCCGGCCTTCTCCAGTCAGATCCGGTGGCTCATCTCCATTTCGACCCTCCTCCCCTTCATTAATCTTGGTCAGCTCTCTCTCCTCTCTCGACCCATCTCCTTGTTTTCTCCTCTCCCTATCGTCGCAAGTTTCGCCCCTCTCCATCCACATCCCTCCTCTGGCTCTCTCCCCACCGTCTCCCTATCATCGACTTGATCGGAGTGGTTCCACCCTGTTGAGCGCTCTTCCCGTCTGCTTCCTGTGGTGGTGTTCCTGCCGCCTACAGTGACTCCCGAGCCATCATTGTCGAGCGCGTCATCCCGTGAACCCCCCATGTCTCGTGCCTCCCTCCGGTGGAACCCACTCTCCGACCGCTCTCCTTTTCATCCTTACTCTGTGAGTTCATTCCCGGTGGTGCCGCCTAACCCCCACTGTGAGTATCTCTACTTTTCTTGTAGCGTGTGCGATTTCGTATACTGTGAGTATTACTGCTTTAGTGTGGGCTGGGTGTGCTGTTGGGTCCTTGGTAGTACAATACTGTATCTTGTGTGTGCGTCTTCGGATTTCCTGTGTTGTGGCACAGCTTGTGGTTCTAAGTTTAGTTCTTTCAACTTTTTTCTTTTCCACCGGCAGCTCCGTTCCGTCAGTGTTTGGTTTCAGCGCTTTGCTGTAACCCGAGCATCAGTTCGCTCGAGTTCTGATAGCTCGATTATTATTCTCTTTTTGAATCTTATCTCTTCCCTTTTCTTTCTATTTTGAGGGAGTGTTTTGCCCCCTCAGACTCCACTGTTTAAGTTCTTGGTGGTGTTATGTTGGCGCATTTGGAACTGTACTGCCTCCATTTTATTATACAGTTTCCTCCTCTGCTGGTGTACTTCTAAGGCATTGTTGGTCAGCTTTCTACCATGCATCTCTCCGAATATGATGCTAGGTCTATAAGTGTTATGCCGACTATAGAATTGCAGAGGGAGTTGTATTCTCCTCATTTTGATATTTCATATCTTTCTCAGCGCTCTCCTATCTTCACTAATTCCTCCTCTCATTGTAGGCCCAACCCTCTTAAGGTTTGTTTCAGGTGCCTCCTTCCCGGGCATTATAAACGTGATTGCGTGAATAAAATAAGGTGCATTTTCTGTGATAAGTCTGGTCATTCGCGCAGTAGATGTTTTTCCCTTCAAAAACTCCTTGGTTTTCCTAGGGGACATCTCTTACCGGCCAAACTTCTTTCCTTTCTAAACTACCCCTTTTTAAAGCGCAAGCTTCATGCTAGCTTGGCAAGCAAGTTTAGTCTTGTATCTGGAAAGGATCTCAACTCCTTGGCAATTGTGCCTTTACCAGCTTTGATCTCCACTACTTCTTCCACCACCTATTGTGATTCCATTGCTAATCTTCAGCCTCCTAATATTGTGAACCTTTTTAAGGATCGTATGGTGTTCTCGAAACTGGTCTCCTTCCCGCGGTTGAACTATTTCAAGGTTTGTAGCCCTTTTGCCTCGGTGGCACCTTTTCTGTGTTTGAATCTGGTTAAATATGAAGGATTATTTAAATCCTTAGACCCTGGTCGTGCTTGGTCTCGAAGTGCGATTAGCCAAGCTCTGCATCGCCGCTATTCAGTTCCTCAGAGGCATACTGTCAAGGCGTATCTTTCCTCTAAGGCGTCTTCTTTTTGTTATAATTATCCTTGTTCTATGACGTTTTTTTCTCCCAAATTTTCAACATTCTCTTTTCATTTCCCAGGATGCATCTATTCGTTGTATCAAGTTTTAGGGGTTCAAGCTTGGCTCTATCACCTCCTAATGGAGGTCTTGCACAACCCGCACTCTTTTCCCCTAAAGTTTTCTCCGATTCGTGTTAACTCTTCTTTCTCTTCTTCTCCCTATCTATCTAACTCCATCTCAATAGCCTCTCTAGTTGATTCTAGTCTGCTCTTACCATCTTATTGCATCATCAAAGATATTGCTAGTAGGTCTGACCCTGCTGCAGATTTGCCCCCATTGGTGAAGGTCACCCCTCCCACCGTCAAGCGGAAATATAATAAGAAAGTCTATTATAATTTGCAGAATCGGGTGAGCGCTCGAATTCTGGCAAGGAAAACATTTTCTGTGTCGGATCTTCAGCTTCTGCACAACTGAGTCTCGGCGTCTCTTGGCCATTTGCGGTGTAGGCTATCAGGGCCTTCATTTTTTTGTGTTGCTAGAGTTTCCTTGAGCTTCTGTCTCATTGTCTGCTCTAGTTATCCAGCCTTCCCCTCTTGGTGAGTGGTCAGTACTCAGAGCCTTCACTTCTTGCTTGTGTCAGCTCCTTGTGCCTTGCGGCAGCGAGCCGTAGTGTGAGTTTGCAGTCCTCTTGGGTGCGACAGGGCGCTCGTCTTCAGTCTCAGTTTTCTTGGCTTCTGGAACAGTCCCCTTATCGGAGTTGTTTCTATTTTTGTACCGCATTTCTATTATTTACTTGCTTGTCTGTCGCTTATTGTATTCTTTATTATTTTTCTTTCTGTTTTACTTCTTGTAAAACCATTTGTAACTTTATTTGTATTGCTATTGTTTTAATTGATTAATATATTTTTTGATGGCTGGAGCCTTTTGGCTCTATCCGATATATCAAAAAAAAAGTTTGGAGTATTGATATGGCTAGAAATGGGGGTTAATCGGAACCGTCCAAATCAGGTACGAATCTTGAAACCCAGGGGTAAAACGGTAATTTTCCCTACAAAAGGGTCCAAAATGGGTATTGGATCTTCTCCCCAAGGACCCAATAACCCGCGAATGGATCCGCCAACAAGAGGGTGCGGGTCTTTAACCGCTGCACACCCGACCTAACAAGATAAAATTAGGGTCCCTGATTGATCTTGATCAACGGCCCTGATGTACGTCTATCTCTTCACTGGGATTTGGGGATTAAATTCCTTATCTGATTACAGGGAATATACCTTATCAGATTACATTCCTAATCTGTTTACGGGGAGAATATTTCATATCAGATCACGAGGATTACATTCCTAATCCGTTCCCTAAGACGCCTATAAATACCCCCTACCCATCTCTATTAAGAGGTAATCAATCTTTCACCAGTTTTTGCGCTCATTCATCGTCTTCCTAGATTACTGACTTGAGCGTCGGAGGGTGCGTCGCCGGGAACAACCCCGGTGTCTCGCACTTTTTGCAGGTCTACGGCGGGATCGACGACCGAAGCCCGGCGGAACAGGTATACAGGTTTACTATTCAGTTTCCCTAAGAATCCACAAATTCATCTGTTTGCCCCCACACCAAATTTAGCGGCAACAGATTGGCGCCGTCTGTGGGAAACTAATGAATAGGAACCTCTCCTCTTCCCCGAAAACAGGTTTTCTCCAGCCATGCCGCCTCGCAAAGTCAGATCAAGGGGGTCTAACCGAGCACCCAACCCTGACCAACAAGAAGTTCCCAACAATCCTGCTCAACAACAAGCACAGCTTCCCCCTACGATGGAAGACCCGCTCCAACAGAACCTTCCCCCTCCTGATCCAAAGGGTCCGAACCCTCAGAAACAGCCTCTTCACCAACAAGTCTCCGTCCACAACACCTCTACGGACTTTATGGCCTCCCATCACCCCCGAGCCTCTGGTCGCCACAATGCCACCCTTAACCGCTAGAAAGAGGATGATCTCCGCCGCCATCTGGAAGAAAAACGGGCCCGAGAGGGAACCTCCCGCCAACACTATCCGGGCGAGCGGTCTCCTCGCCACCGGTATCATAGGTCGCCCGTCCGCAGAGGGAGGAAGGAGTCCCCCGATCATTACCGAAGAAGGCACTCTCCCGCAGGTCGGCAACAGCCCGGGAACAATGAGGCACCAATCACCCGTGCCGAGTTCCAGCAGTTCCAAGCGACCGTCCTGCAGGCTCTCAACCTTCGTCAAAATCCTAATGGGCTGAAGGAGCCGTCCCCTCCTCCAGTCCGAAGCCCTCACCGACGGTCCCCGTCTCCTCACCCTACTCCTAGCAACTCCCGGCGTACCCCAAGTCATCGCCGCTCCCGAAGTTACCATCGCCGCAGCCCTCGTTCCCCCTCATACGAAGACGAGTCTCGTGGCTCGGCAGATTACCGTAGGAGAGATGACACCATGAACCGCCGTCTTCATGAAGTAGAAAGACGCCTGGGTCAGATAAACCGAGAAGAAGAGCTCAGGGGGAGGACCCTACGTCCTAGCCGACCCCCTTTCTCCCGAACCATAGTGGATGCACCTGTCCCGTTTGGCTTCAAACCTCCATAATTTGAGACTTACACCGGGGAAACCGATCCAGTTGATCACATTGAAAGTTTTAAGACCCTGATGCTCCTACATCAAGCTTCCGATGCCCTCCTCTGCAAAACCTTCCCCGCAACTCTCAAAGGACCAGCCCGAGAGTGGTATTCTCGTCTCGCCCCCTCCTCGATATTCTCTTTCGAACAGTTCGAAACCCTCTTCGTCACACATTTCGTAAGCAGCCGAAGGGCCGAGAAGACGAGCATCTCCCTGTTGCACCTCCACCAGAAGAAGGGGGAAAAATTGAGAGACTACGTGAAGAGGTTCACGGCCGAGGCCAGATCCATAGCATCCCTCGACCAGTCGGTCGCTACGGTAGCATTTCAATCCAATGTCCTCAATTCCAACCTTCGCTCCTCCCTCGCCAAGAAACCACCACATGACTTTTCCGACCTTCTCCTTCGCACTGAAAAGTACATCCGGGCCGAAGAGGCCGAACAACAACCCAACTGGGAGGGGTCTACCTCCGGGTCTAAGAGAAAAGGAGCGGAAGAAGAAGGAGCCAAGAAGCTCCAGAAGGATAATGCCGGCCAGCGCAGACCTCCCCCTAGATTTGAGAAGTTCACTCCCCTCACCACTAACATTTCCACCATCTTCATGGAAGTCGAAAAAGAAGGGGTCTTGCCTCCAGCTCCGAAGATGAACACCCCCGCCAAGAGAAGAGATAGAGAGAAATGGTGCCGCTATCACCGGGACCATGGGCATGACACCAACAATTGCCATGCTCTGAAAAACGAGATCGAAGCCCTTATCCAGAGGGGGCAACTGGCGAAGTTTGTAAGAAAGGACCGAGCCGAACTTCCTCCCCCGCCTCGGGGGGCTAACAAGCGTCCAGAACGAGAAGAGACGCCAGACTTTGAGGAAGAGCGAGTCCTCCACCTCATCCATGGGGGTCCAATGGGGGGCTCCTCGAACTCCTCTCGGAAAGCATTTATCAGGGAAGTCAATTCAGTCCGAGCCACACCTCCTCCCAAAGGCCTCGGGGTGCCTGTCACGTTCTCAGATGAAGATCTAGAAGGGGTCCGCACCCCACATTGTGACGCACTCGTCATTAGCCTCCACATGGCGAATTTCAAAGTGGAAAGGATCTTAGTAGACAACGGCAGTTCCGTCAACATCCTCTTCCTCTCCGCTTTTAAAGGCCTAAAGCTCTCCAGAGACAGACTCAAGCCCGCCGGCTACACTCTCCATGGGTTCACGGGGGTTCCGGTAACTATTGAAGGGGTGATCACCCTCGATGTAACTGCCGGACAAACTCCTACCACCCGGACAGAGCCGATGGACTTCATGGTGGTGGACGTTCCAACCGCCTACAACGTCATTTTGGGTCGACCTGGCCTCGCAGCTCTGGAAGCTGTCCCCTCAGCATACCATCTTAAGATGAAGTTTCCCACCCGGTCGGGGGTCGGAGAAGTAAGGGGCAATCAGGAGCAGGCCCGAAAGTGCTACATGACCTCAACCCTTGGGCCCGTCCTCTCCTTGGAGACTCTGGAAATTCCCCTAGACACTGCAAGACCGACCTCCGAGCCGGTGGATGAACTGGAGGAGGTGCTCTTCTCCGAACAAGAGCCGACCCGCAAATTCTTCGTAAGCAAGACCCTCCCGTCCGCCCTATACTCAGATATTGTGAGATGTATCCGAACCAATCAAGACCTCTTCGCGTGGTCCGCAGCAGATATGCCTGGTATCTCCGAAGAACTCTTAGTCCACCGCCTGAGCGTCGATCCGGGGTCCAAACCGGTTCAGCAGAAGAGGCGCAAGTTTGCCCCCGAGCGTCAGCTCGCTATCAAAGAAGAGGTAGACAAGTTGTTAAAGGCCCGATTCATACAGGAAGTAAACTACCCTGAATGGTTGTCAAACGTAGTAATGGTGAAGAAGTCCAATGGGACTTGGATAATTTGCATTGACTTCACCGACCTCAACAAGGCCTGTCCCAAAGATCCTTTCCCTCTACCGAGCATTGACACTCTGATTGACGCAACCTCGGGACATGAGCTCCTCAGCTTCATGGATGCTTTCTCGGGTTACAATCAGATAAGAATGTTCCCCCCGGATATCCCGAAGACATCTTTTGTAACCGACCAAGGCCTTTATTGCTACAGAGTCATGCCATTCGGCCTAAAGAACGCAGGGGCAACATACCAACGCCTCGTCAACAAGGTTTTTCAGGCCCAGATCGGCCGGAACATGGAAGTGTACGTCGACGATATGCTTGTAAAGAGCGTCCGAGGTGTTGACCATGTGGCCGATCTTCAGGAGGCCTTCGACGTCCTAAGAAAGCACAATATGAGACTCAACCCGAACAAGTGTGTGTTCGGCGTCTCATCAGGGAAATTCCTTGGCTTCATGGTTAGCCAACGAGGAATTGAAGCAAATCCGGAGAAGATCAAGGCCATATTGGACATGGCCCCTCCCAGAAATGTTAAAGAAGTTCAGAGATTGACTGGTCGCCTGGCCGCCATAGGGCGCTTTCTGTCGAAGTCCGGGGAGAAGTGCCTCCCGTTCTTCAAAGCCCTCAGGGGGGCTAAAGGATTCGAGTGGGGACAGCAGCAACAAGACTCCTTCGACCAGCTTAAAGCCTACCTCGTCAATCCACCTCTTCTCAGCAAACCAATACCTGGCGAACCACTCTACCTCTACCTGGCAGCTTCTGAACAGACACTTAGTGCGGTCTTAGTCAGAGAAGAAGAAAGGGCTCAGAAGCCCATCTACTACGTCAGCAAAGTACTTCGGGACGCCGAGCTCCGGTACCCAAAGATTGAGAAAATGGCCTACGCCCTGATAATGGCCGCGAGAAAGCTTCGACCCTATTTTCAGTCCCATTCGGTGGTCGTCCTTACCGACCAGCCGCTGAAACAGGTCCTTCACAAGCCCGAGACTTCCGGTCGCCTCATGAAGTGGTCGATCGAGCTAAGCCAACATGATATAACTTATCAGCCTCGGACCGCGATCAAAGCACAGGCACTGGCCGAATTCATAGTTGAAACTACAATCCCCGAGTCCAGCCAAACAGTGAAGGGACCACCCGTCTGGTCGGTCTACGTCAACGAGTCCTCCTGCAACGAGGGAAGCGGGGCAGGGGTCATCCTGACAGGCCCAGATGACTTCATCCTCCAATACTCCCTCCGTATAAACTTCAAAGTCTCGAACAACGAAGCCGAATACGAGGCACTAATAGCCGGACTTTGAATGGCCCGAAATGAAGGGGCACAACGGCTACAGATCTTCAGTGACTCTCAGTTGATCGTCAATCAAGTCCTCGGCGAGTATGAAGCCCGCGATGATAGAATGGTTAAATACTTGGCCAAAGTAAAGAGCCTCATGGCACTGTTCGAAGAGACCCTCATCCAAAGGATCCCCCGAGAAGAAAATGCCCAGGCCGACGCCTTATCCAAGTTAGCCTCCTCTTCCCTTCAAGGTCTAGAGCAGACCGTACTGATAGAAGTCCTCCTGAAGCCGAGCATAGAGGACGAGTCGCCTGACTCCGTCGAAACATTGCCCGTCCTCCTCGAAGACAACTGGATGAAACCCCTCGTCGAGTTCTTAAAGGACGGACTCCTCCCCGAAGATCCGAGGGAAGCAAGAAGGATCAGGACCCGAGCCGAGCGTTATACATTAATCGAAGGTATCCTATATAAACGCTCCTTCACACAGGTGGACGGTCGCCCTTACCTAAAGTGTCTTTCCCCCGGGCAAGCCGACTATGCCTTGCAAGAGCTCCACGAGGGCATCGGCGGAGCCCATTCTGGCTCCAGAGCCCTGGCGCGCAAAGTGTTGAACTCGGGTATTACTGGCCCACTCTCCTACGGGACGCCGAACGACACGTTCGGTAATGCAGCTCCTGTCAAAAGTATTCCGACATCCGATGCCTCCCACAAACACCGCTCGCCTCCCTATCAAGTCTGATCCCCTGCGCTATGTGGAGGATGGATTTACTAGGGCCGTTTCCACCAGCCCCCGGACAGCTAAAGTTCCTAGTCGTGGCGGTCGACTACTTCTCTAAATGGATAGAAGCCGAGCCCCTGGCTACAATCACCGAGCATAGGGTCGTTCAATTCTTCTGGAAAAATGTGATTTGCCGGTTCGGCGTTCCCCGAGTCATAGTCACGGATAATGGAACACAGTTTACTAGAGCCGCCTTCCGAGCTTTATGTGAGGACCTCTCCATACAACACCGATTCTCCTCCGTCTCCCACCCTCAGTCGAATGGCCAGGCCGAGAATGCCAACCGACAGATTCTTTCGGGCATCAAGAAGAGATTAGACAAGTGTTCCAAAGGACTGTGGGTCGATCAGCTGCCAAATGTGCTCTGGAATCACCGCACCACCAAGCGGACCCCAACAGGCGAGAGCCCATTTAATCTCACCTATGGGGCCGAGGCCATCATCCCCCTAGAAGTTGGGATACCCTCTCCTCGTCTGATAGCTTATGAAGAAAAACAGAACGCCAGAAAGCTCAGAGCAAGCTTAGATCTGATAGATGAAATCCGAGAAAGAGCGGCCATACGCCAGCAAGCTTATCGAAGGAGGATCGAGCTAGCATACAACAAAAGGGTCCGCCCAACGAACCTCAAAGAAAGGGATCTAGTCCTCCGAAAATTGGCCATCTCGTTCCTCGGACAGAAAAGTAAACTGGCCCCGAATTGGGAGGGACCGTACAAAATCTCAAAAGTAATCTGCCCCGGTGCATACAAGCTAGAAGATCTCGAAGGTAGAGAAATTCCCAGGACCTGGAATGCCGACCATCTTTTGAAATACCAAGAGAAGGCACCTACGCCTCCCTAAGTAACTCGAGATGTCGAATCATTCCCTTCCTTTTGCTAGTAGTGATTTCTTCGTTTATTTTTTCCATTGTAATAACGGCTAGCAACTTTAGAAGCGGCCGAGCATTAGATATTAGTAAATAAAGTTTTTTCATATTTTCACTGCTATTACATCTCTCTGCTTTTAACTCTTTAATCTAACAATGGTTCCGGAGTCCAACACTTGGCTCGATTCTACTTTGCAAGTTCGCTCCTAAGCGAACTAGAAGTAGTTCGCCATTCGGAATTGCTCCCACAGCCGTTGAATGGTACGGAGTCCAACACTTGGTTCGATTCCACTTCGCAAGTTCGCTACTAAGCGAGCTAGAAGTGATTCGCCATTCGGAATTGCTCCTATGCCTCCTGAATTAACAATGGTTCCGGAGTCCAACACTTGGCTCGATTCTACCTTGCAAGTTCGCTCCTAAGCGAACTAGAAGTAGTTCGCCATTCGGAATTGCTCCCACAGCCGTTGAATGGTACGGAGTCCAACACTTGGTTCGATTCCACTTCGCAAGTTCGCTACTAAGCGAGCTAGAAGTGATTCGCCATTCGGAATTGCTCCTACGCCTCCTGAATTAACAATGGTTTCGGAGTCCAACACTTGGCTCGATTCTACCTTGCAAGTTCGCTCCTAAGCGAACTAGAAGTAGTTCGCCATTCAGAATTGCTCCCACAGCCGTTGAATGGTACGGAGTCCAACAGTTGGTTCGATTCCACTTCGCAAGTTCGCTACTAAGCGAGCTAGAAGTGATTCGCCATTCGGAATTGCTCCCACGCCTCCTGAATTAACAATGGTTCCGGAGTCCAACACTTGGCTCGATTCTACTTTGCAAGTTCGCTCCTAAGCGAACTAGAAGTAGTTTGCCATTCGGAATTGCTCCCACAGCCGTTGAATGGTACGGAGTCCAACACTTGGTTCGATTCCACTTCGCAAGTTCGCTACTAAGTGAGCTAGAAGTGATTCGCCATTCGGAATCGCTCCTACGCCTCCTCAATTAACGATGGTTCGGAGTCCAACACTTGGCTCGATTCTACTTTGCAAAGTTCGCTCCTAAGTGAACTAGAAGTAGTTCGCCATTCGGGATTGCCCCCACAGTCGTTGAATGGTTCGGACTCCAACACTTGGTTGTCGAACATTCTTGACACCGACCGCATCACGGGCGTGGGTTCGGCACCCGTGCCGAACATTCTTGCCACTGACCGTATTACGCGCTTGAGTTCGGCAGTCAAGATCAATCGAGAAATCAATAAGTCTCAAGCCTCGGCACTAGTTACCGGGCATTCTTGACACCGACCGTATTACGGGCGTGAGTTCGGCACCCGCGCCGAGCGTTCTTGCCACCGACCGTATTACGGGCCTGAGTTCAGCAGTCAAGACCAGTCAAAAAATGCCAAGTCTCAAACCTCGGTTCCACAACTCCACGACTAGAGCAAAAATTGGGCAACTACGATACGGCAGCGATTAAATCAACTCCAATTTTATTAAAAGCAACCCTTACATACATCAATATTACAAGGTACTAAAGATTACAAGGAGCTGAAAAGCGAAGATTACAAGACACTGAACTCGGAGCCATCAACGCCTCCGAGGCGCAGGGATGCTCCTCTTCAAGGACACTTGAGGTCGGCGACGTTTGCCTCCGGAACCCGGTCCCAGGCCAGCAAGTTGGGACGTGTCCTCGGCACTGCTTCTAGCAGCCACGCCGACGGATGCGCCGCTCGATGAAATGGCCACGGAACTTTGCGCATCCCCCGGGCTTGGGTGGCCGAGGGGCGGACGGGTCGCCATCTCGTAAAATGAAATGCCGCGGTCGCTCTCCGCACGAGTACATGAAGTGCTCCTGACATTGATTGGCCCCGAACGTGGTTTGAGCCGAGCTACCTCCGCCTCTAGTTCTGAGATCCGGCCCCGCAACGAGCCGTCCCCGACGTCGACCTCGAAGCGAGGCGGCGTTGCGGAACTCCGGGCATCGGAGCGATTCGCCACGAGGCGCCGGAGGTGGGTAACCTCGATGCCCCTGTCCACCGTGGCCCTCTTCAACACATCGACCTCGGCAGTAAGCTCATCCCGCTCGGTAGTCAACTTGACCACCGTCGAGGCTAACGCTTCCCCCTCAGTCCGAAGCCTCGCCTCCACGGTTCGTAGATGATGGATCTCCGAGAGCAAGCCGTCCCTCTCCGCCGTCACCTTCGACAAAGTATGGCGAAAACACTTGGTCCGGAGCCCGTTGGTAAAGGCGACCGGCGAACCATCTTCCCTTCCTGAGGTGGTCATCTCGGCGATCCTGCCCTCCAAGCGCTGGACATCGAGATCTCGCTGACCAAGTATGAGCTGAAGCTGGTTCCGCTCTTCCTCGGCTCGGCACAATCCGAGCTCAACTTCGAAAAGCCGCTCTCGACACTTCGCCAAGCACAGCCTCGTCGCCTTCAAACCAACCTCGGTCCCGATCTTACCATCCGAGCGAGGGCGCTCGACGTTCCGAGTTACCACCGCGAGCTGAAAAGAAATGCAAACAAGCAACAAAAATTCAGACGTCGTCTAAGTCCCAGACCTCGGGAGTTCTTTCGAACAAATGCTCGAGCGTTCAACAGTCAACAGACAAAAACACGAGATCGAGCCTAAAAAGTTGTGTTTTTCATTCATTTCAAAAGAAAAAAGGGGTAGCGGTGGCCAGTCCGCTATTAGGCATTACACGTCAAAAACAAAAAAAAAAAAAAGAAACAACAAATGGAGTCAGGGCTCGACCTCTTTCCTGGGGCGGCGAGCAGGGGTCGGGGATGACGCTTCCGAAGGGGCCACCGTCGCCAATGGGGTAACCACCGACCACTGAACTCCGACGGGGGGATCCGCCACAGGATCGTCGTCGCCCCTCTCCTCTTCTTCTTCTTCTTCTTCTCCCTCCGATTCGGGGTCGAAGCCTTCAACGTGCCCCGGGAACAGCCTCCAACCCGCGCAGTCTACGTTGGGGTAGGCCTCCGTCACCCGGGCGATAGCATCGGCGAAGGCCTTGGCCATGTTCTGGGCGAGGAAGCCTTGCGCCTTCTCCAAGGTCGCTTCCTCCGCCTGCTTCACCGCCGCCGCTTTGGCCTCGGCAGCCTCCGCCAACTGCCTGGCCGCCTCCTCCTTTTGCTGACGAAGGTTGTCCTCCAGCATCGCAACCCTGTCCTCGAGGTAGGCAACCCTCGCCGACTTCGCCTCGAAATTCAATTCGAGCTTGTCGAGCTCGCTCCTTATCTGGGCCTTCTCCTTCCGAGCTTGGTCGTTCTCCTTCTTCATCTCCTTCTCCTGGGCCGCCAGCCTCTCGGTGAGGTGCCCAAAGTGAACGACGATCTGCGATTAGAAGGCAAGAAATTCATAAAAATTATAACTTAAGAAGTTCGGCATAAAAAGGGGGGGATAGATCCAACACTCATCGACACCGCCGAGCGCGCTATCTCGATAACGTCGTCTCCCTCCCGTCCGGCCTCCATGGCCGCCCGATCCTTCGGCGTGGCGAGGTGCTTGATGGCCTCCATGCTCGCCAAAGAGTTGCCGAGGAACCCGTCATGCTTCCGAACTTGCCAGTCCGGGACGTGGATCCTTTTGTGAGCCTCGGTCAGGAGCTCCTCCGCCACCCTCGTCAGCGGCGGCGTCGGCATATTGAGGGCTGCGGCGATGGGAAATTCACCGACCCTGGTCGACGTCGAAGCGACCACGCCATCAGGGGCCGGGCTCTCCAGGATCTCCACCTCCTCGGTCACCTCGGTAACCTTCGGAGCCTTGGACGTCGGCAGCTTGGAGACCACCCTCTTCCTCTTCTTCGGTGCCTTGTTGGCGAAGCCCACCCTCAGCGCCAACACCGCCTGATAATCCATAGACTCTGCACCATAAGACAAGTAGATTAGTTCGGAACAAGTCATGAAAAATGAGGCACGAGGGGTAAAACAACAATAATAAATAAAAGAAGCCGCGTACTGGGATCGGCATGAACGAGCCCTCCCTTAAACAGGACGTCCTCGGTCAGATCCTTCCAGTCAAGCATCGGCCGACCCAGGAGTACCCGTACAGCCTCCTCCTCTTCGGGCCGAAGTGTCGGCAGCGCCTTCACCTTCTTCGGCACACCCTCCACCCAACTAACGGGAATGGGCCAGGCCTCCGGACTACGCACCAGAAGGTACTTCTCGCGCCAGTACTTGATGGAATCAGGGCACACAACGAGCCTGCCTCCGTGCCTCGGAGTCAAATAGTACCGGTACGCCGACCTATTCCCTTGATGTAGCTGGTAGATGGTCCGAAGCACGTTCAGCTCCGACTGAATCCCAGCGGCTTGGCAGTGGAGTACGAAGCCGTTTATCACCCTCCACGCGTTCGGCATAAGCTGGATGGGGCTGACCCCGAGCCAGCTTAATACAGCAACCGCGAACGGATGGAGGGGCAGCCGAGCCCCGGCGATAAAGGCATCGACCGGCCAGCAACACACGGTCACCGGCATCGGCGAGTTGGCCCTAACCCCGAGACCCGGCAACATAAGCTCGTACTCCTCCGGGATCTGAAAGCAACCCCGGATCACTCCCAAGTCATCTTCGCTGAGGATCGACACCGTCTCGTCGGCCTCTGTCGTCTCCCTCGCCGCATTCTCCTCGAACGACCGGGCCCTCCCATACACAATGCATTCGGCGTCCTCCTTCGGAAGTTCCCGAACCCTGTGAAGCCCAGTCAGCGGCCCCGGTAATCTGCCGAACTCCGGCATGCGCTTCGGCTCCACCACGACAGAATCTTTGCCGAACACCTTCTTGCTTTTGTGAGGTTGGCTAGAGGTCGGAACTTCGGTGACTTCAAGGGAGGGCTCGGACGAAGAAGAGGAGACGGAGACAGACATGTTTAGAAACTAAAATATAAGTTACCTTGAACGGAGATGTCGTCGGAAAACTCGCCGGAAAAAGGTCAGCGATCACCTGGAGCTCTAGCAATTTCAAACGAAAACAACAGAGCGAAGAGTTGAAAAGTGAAAAATGAAGAGGGGGTGGGGGTTTTATATAGAGCCAGCGCGTCAATCGAGGCTAATGGGCTTTTACCACAGGCCCACCTCCACAAAGCGACAAAAGGCGACCCCAACTGTCGCCTTGTTTGCCACGCCTGCCCAAAACGGCTCATTAATGACAGTCACGTCAGCAGAAGCCCATGGGACGCAGCATTAATGGACGTCGCATCTGTCAGAAACCCAGGGGCCGTCACATCCGTCAGAACCGTCGAATCTCAAGCCTCGGCACCAGCTGCCGAGCGTTCTTGACACCGACCGTGTTACGGGCGTGAGTTCGGCAGATTCCCAAAACTTTTTAGAAGAGAGCAAAAACTCTTTCAACTTCCTCTGCTTTGTCGAAATCAACAAGTCTCAAGCCTCGGCACCAGCTGCCGAGCGTTCTTGACACCGACCGTATTACGGGCTTGAGTTCGGCGCCAGCTGCCGAGCGTTCTTGCCACCGACCGTATTACGGGCTTGAGTTTGGCAGTCAAGATCTCCAAAAAATTGCCAAGTCTCAAGCCTCGGCACCAGCTGCCGAGCGTTCTTGACACCGACCGTATTACGGGCTTGAGTTCGGCACCCGCTCCGAGCGTTCTTGCCACCGACCGTATTACGAGCTTGAGTTCGGCAGTCAAGATCTCCAAAAAATTTCTAAGTCTCAAGCCTCGGCACCAGCTACCGAACGTTCTCGCCACCGAAAGTATTACGGGCTTGAGTTCGGCAGTCAAGATCTCCAAAAAATTGCCAAGTCTCAAGCCTCGGTGCCAGCTGCCGAGCATTCTTGACACCGACCGTATTACGGGCTTGAGTTCGGCACCCGCTCCGAGCGTTCTTGCCACCGACCGTATTACGAGCTTGAGTTCGGCAGTCAAGATCTCCAAAAAATTTCTAAGTCTCAAGCCTCGGCACCAGCTGCCGAACGTTCTCGCCACCGACCGTATTATAAGCCTAAGGTCGACATTGACCGCCAAACGCCCTTGGTTCCGACCCCCTGTACATGGGAAATCTGGCCTTCTGACTTCGGCGAGCCCCCTCTCCAGGCTCGCGACCATGCCGAGGTCCCTCTCCCCATCGGAAAGAATCGCCGAACCGATCTCCGGCCTCGGCATCCTGGTCGTCGAGCTCTGGGAAGGGTCGGAGTTGTGACGCCGGTAAACGCAACTCTCGACAGAGGGGAACGACAGAACTGTTTACCGAGAGATTACGAAGCTAAGAAGATACTCACAAGAACACCACCCGATCGCAAGGAGTTACTACACTACCTCCCTCAAGATTCGCAAACCCTCCATTTGAACTCCGACACAACTCCGCTAGCCATCAAAAACAGTTAAACTACTCCTCAAAGGCCGATCAAATTTAGCCTTTAGGAGTGGGGGGCTCGTGATATGGCTAGAAATGGGGGTTAATCGGAACCGTCCAAATCAGGTACGAATCTTGAAACCCAGGGATAAAACGGTAATTTCCCCTACAAAAGGGTCCAAAATGGGTATTGGATCTTCTCCCCAAGGACCCAATAACCCGCGAATGGATCCGCCAACAAGAGGGTGCAGGTCTTTAACCGCTGCACACCCGACCTAACAAGATAAAATTAGGGTCCCTGATTGATCTTGATCAACGGCCCTGATGTACGTCTATCTCTTCACTGGGATTTGGGGATTAAATTCCTTATCTGATTACAGGGAATATACCTTATCAGATTACATTCCTAATCTGTTTACGGGGAGAATATTCCATATCAGATCACGAGGATTACATTCCTAATCCGTTTCCTAAGACGCCTATAAATACCCCCTACCCATCTCCATTAAGAGGTAATCAATCTTTCACCAGTTTTTGCGCTCATTCATCGTCTTCCTAGATTACTGACTTGAGCGTCAGAGGGTGCGTCGCCGGGAACAACCCCGGTGTCTCGCACTTTTTGCAGGTCTACGGCGGGATCGACGACCGAAGCCCGGCGGAACAGGTATACAGGTTTACTATTCAGTTTCCCTAAGAATCCACAAATTCATCTGTTTGCCCCCACACCAAATTTAGCGGCAACAAGTATGTTACGTGATTGCCTACGTACTAAAGCTAATCTGTATGGTGCTTTTTTTGTGTGAATCTAATGAGTCTAAAGATGAAACAAAAATGGTGTTTCAATATCTAACCACATTATCTCCCTTCCTTTTCAAAAAGTGAACAGTTACCAGAGGAGGCAAATTTAAAGCGATTCTTTTGCAACTGTCCTCTCTATTGTTCCTTCACCAGATCCGGCCAGATCTCACCTCCTTCCACCTTTCTCCCTTCTTTATTTGTGTTCAGCTCGTCTTTATCTCCAAACCTATCTCCCCTTTTCCCCTCTCCTCCCTTTCCTTGGTGTTTCGTCTCTCCCCACCGGTGCTTTGTTCTAAGCTTTCACGTCGCCTCTAGGGCCGCTTCGCGTCTAGCTGCTGCCCAGGGCAGCATCGCAGCTCCGGTGCTCTCTTGCTTTCTCCAGCAAATCATTTTTTCTCCCCTTGGCCGCGCTTCCTCTGGCGCCTCCCGCCGGTGTCGCTCCTCCGTCCGTTCGCTAGTGGTTCCATTCTGAGTAAGTTTTCCAACCAGGAGAGTCCCCCCCCCAGCTGCGATCCAGGCCCCCATCTCACCCGATCGCTGTGAGTTTTCTTTCGTTTTAATTTTTAGCGTTTGTCTCGGAAGTTTTGTTTGTTGGGTGGATCTTAGGTGCATTTCGTTTGCATCACTGCTACTGCTGTGCGCTGAGTAGTGTCCCATTAGCTGTATTATCATTCGAGTTGTCTATTTGTTAGTTCTGGAATTGTGCTTGTAACGCCCCGAATCCCAAATACACTGAATTCGAGATATTCTACAGGATCTTTTCACTTTCTTTAGTACAATTTTACAGGAAAATTTAAACTTTTCATCTTACATCAGAGTTTATATTAATATTACACTTTTCTTTTACACAGCGGAAGTAAAATTTACAACAATTGAATAAATGTACAACAACATAGTATAATCTTTAAGCATCCATTCTTCTTTAATCTTTAACATGCCATTTACCTGCATATAAGACTGTGGGTACGTCAGTTTATTCAACCGACGAACATTATACACGGCCATCCTCTCTATGCCAGAAATAGTATAACTTAGCTTTCCATATTTAGCAAACACAAACTTGTCACATTTTAAACTAAAGAGACTACCCTATTGATGTCGTGTTGTGATTGTGCGCTTAGTCCTTAATGCATTTGTTTATGTTACATGATACTAATGCGCACTTGTTCGGATTCTATGCATCCCATACTACATAGGTCCGAGGGCAAGCCCTTATTCGTTCTTCATCTTTGTAGGGTTCAATCCCTCGTTATGTCTTAATCTACTACTGTAATTACGGTAGTGTCTTAGATGTCCTATGATCTATGAGCCCATGTCCAGGCTGCCTGGAGGGGAATCCCACGCACTGACACGACGCATCGAGCAGGCAACCTATGGACAATTCAGCCTCCGCCATGGAACAATGGCACCACCCATAGCCACTCGAACATCCCACGAGCGTCGCCACCGGGACGATAATTCTGGAGTAGCGCCCACGCCATGTCTTGACGCATCAAGCAGGCAGCCTGTGAATCGCTCTCACACCGCTATCCGATGGCCCCCATACTCATGTTTTTCTTCTACTTTCATCACGTCTCCACTATGTACTAATCCTTAGTTTAATTAAAAATCATGAACAAAAATTAATCTCTAGAGTTAGCCTCTCCACTAACCGGATTTATTCATTTATTTCAACATGACCAACCTTGGTCTAATTTCATTTCATTTCATTTCATTTCATTTCTCAATGCCGGGGGAGACTTAGCTACTCTATTTCATCATTTCACAATCTTCAACTTGTAAATTTTCCATGTTGAGTTCTCATACTCACATGTATATTCTCTTTTCAATTCATGATTCCTAATTTTGTTCACAAGTCCACCATAACTGTACATAAATTTGCATATACTTTATCAATTATCACATCATATCAATTTCACATTACTAAACAATATGCATACTTCAATTGTTCCACAAGTGAGAAAATAATTGCATCATGTCACACAACCACATTTCTTTTTGCCAAATCAACTCTTAATGTTTCAATTCACTTATTCTTTCAAGTTATAATTTCACTTCAATAATCCTTATAGAACCATATGTCTATTTATGCATTTTAACTCCAAACCATAGTTAAATTCATTCAAATAATCCTCAAACCATTTTTAGAAAGTCCCTTACATTTTTAGGAGAATATACATATTTTTTTCATAATTTTTCGATACATAAAAACCCCAAAAAATATTTTTTCAATCTTGCCGATAGCAAGATTCGAACCCAGCACGTCACCGACACAGCCCAAAGCACAGGCCACTAGGCCGGTTTGTGCCACAGTATAAAACGCAACTGAAAGCTATAAATGCTCTCGGTCCGCTGATGAATTGTTTTGAAAGAAACCAAACAAAATATTGTTGATCATGGGGTTCGAACTAGTCACGGCAGAGAACCCAACGCAACACAGTGACCACTTGAGCTACATGCTCAGGTTGTTACAGTGTGCGTTAAACTCCTTTTGGACCAATTCCCACTGTTATAAAAATGTTTCGATGTTCAACTAAACTTTGTTTCTTATTGCTTTTGTAAAAATTACTGAAAAACTCCAGATCAACTTTCATTCACATGAATTTCATATCAGTATGAAAAAAATAATTTTTGTACTAATAAAATATATTTCTTCACACAAACCAATGGATTATTCATTAAAACTACTATATTTTTCATTTTCGACATTGCTTAACAATTGGTCTTCTAATCTTTTTATTCAAATTTTCTTATAATAATTTACTGTTATTAACTCTTTATTCAACAAACACATATATTTTGAATTTGTCCATACCCATATCAACATAAAGGTCTATTTAGCACATGAATAGGTAAAACTCAACTACTAACTTTATGAGTAGTTTTTTGATGATAACAAAGTAGTTCCATTAATCAATCTATGTCACAATGTATATAATCACTTATTAATTTGCATAATCACATCTCAATCATTCAAGAAAGTCACTCTTTTCAAATTAAAGTGTGCTCTTTCTTAGTCAATTCCATGTTTCAATTTTACAATTAACAAGCGTTCTTATTGGAAATTTTCATGCATCATGTCTCAATATCATACTAGCAACATTCTTAAGGGAATTTAACCACCATCACTAATTCATGCTAATAATCATGGAGAATTCTACACACAATTTAATTTAATACTAGAATCACATACAAGTTAATCACAACATTTCAATCAATTTATAAACTAACTTCTCAATTAAAGTGTGTTCTTATTAGTATTTTTCATGTATCGTTTTGATAGTTGAATCTAGCATAGATCCCTATATTAGAAATATGAAAGGTTACCCACCTTGTATGGAGAGAAATAAACACACAAAGCAACAAATCCTTGCAACAAGATGCACCTCCTCCTAGACGATGCGCGCACAAGCTCCACGAACTCCAAAGCAACCGAATGCTTCCTAGTAGTGCCGGCCTCTCCTTCTCCTTGACAAATGCAAGCACTCCCACACAACTCTCACTCTTTTTAACTCACAACAATTACTAAATAAGACTATAGTTTTGGAAAGATATAATTGCATATGAATATAGCCATGGGAGGGGGGTATTTATACTAGAAAACAAGTGAAATGGAGGGCTAGGATTGGCTAGTTGGTTGTAGGATGGAGGGCCAAGATTAAAGTAGGAGTTATAAAAACTACCCACAACTACACAACCACCTCCATGAACACCACTCAACCATTTGAAAATCCCTCCAAAAAGATGCAAACCGGCCATTAGGAAAGTGTGCATTGCACGTGTACGTGTAGTGCACGTGCATGCAACTAGGACCAAATTTGTACAATTTAATTTTGTAAAAAAATAAAATAGTTATAAAATAGTCTTCTACATGACAAGTTTACATAAAAAGAAGATTAATCCATGGGCTTTATTTTGGGGCAAAATTGTTATTAAAATAAATAAAATAAAATACATTTTGGGCTTTAAGAAAAAGGCCTTTTCATTAAATTAAAATAAGGCTTTCTATTCATTAAAGAAAAGGGCTTTTGTATAAAATAACTTGAGAACACATATTTAAATATTTATACACATCTAAATAAAAATAATTCAATCAAAATATTGCACGTGCACACTACGTGCAAAATAAAATATTTTTTTATTAATTGAAAAATCAGGGTATTACAGCACTCCCTCCTTAGAATAGTTCCATCCCCGGAACTACAATCAAGAGCGAGGAAAACAAAAAATACAACACACACACAAAAAGATACAAAAATACAATCAAGCAAAAAGCTCAGGATAGTCCTTCAACATCCTCTCCTCAGACTCCCAAGTAGCCTCTTCAACCAAGTGGTTTCTCCAGACTACCTTGACCATCGGTATCGTCTTATTCCTCAAGACTATCTCTCGACGATCAACAATCTCGACAGGAGACTCGATGTAATTCAGGTCTAACTGCAAACCTTCCGGCACTTCAGGCAAATGATGACTCGGGTCTGGAATGTAACCTCTTAGCATAGACACATGAAAGACATTGTGCACCTGAGACAACTCTTCCGGTAATTCAAGCCGGTAAGCAGTTTTCCCGATCCTTTTCAATATCTTATACGGGCCTATAAACCTCGGGGTTAACTTCCCGTCTCTGCCAAATCGAACCACACCTTTACTGGGTGATACCTTCAGAAAGACGAAGTCACCAACCTCAAACTCAAGGTCCCTTCTCCGGTTGTCTGTATAGCTTTTCTGCCTGCTCTGAGCTTCCACCAACCTTTTCCTGATCAAATCAATCTTCTCAGAAGTTTGCTGTAGAAGCTCAGGACCAAACAACTGACACTCCCCAACTTCAAACCAACAAACAGGAGTCCTGCACTTCCTGCCATACAAAGCTTCGTACGGCGCCATCCCGATGCTAGCCTGAAAACTGTTGTTGTAGGCAAACTCCACCAAAGGTAAATGCCTTTCCCAACTGCCTCCAAAGTCTAGTATACAACACCGAAGCATATCCTCAAGAATGTGATTGACTCTCTCGGTCTGCCCATCGGTTTGCGGATGAAAAGCAGTGCTGAAATCTGTCTTGGTACCCAAAGCTGTATGAAGACTCCTCCAGAAATGCGAAGTAAACCGCGCATCTCGATCAGACACAATGGTTAACGGAACGCCATGAAGTCGGACAATCTCACCAACATACATCTCAGCCAACTTGTCCATCGAAGCAGTGAGTTTCATCGCCAAAAAGTGAGCGGACTTAGTAAGTCGATCGACTATAACCCAAATCGCATCATTGCCTTTAGAACTCTTAGGCAATCCCGTGATGAAATCCATACTGATGTTATCCCACTTCCATTCCGGAATAGGTAACGGCTGTAATAGACCTCCGGGTCTCTGATTTTCGGCTTTGACTTGCTGACAAACCTCACACTTCGCAACAAATTCAGCCACATCCCGCTTCAAACCTGACCACCAGAAATGGTGTTTGATGTCCTTGTACATCTTAGTACTCACAGGATGTACCGACAAAAGTGTAGCATGCGCCTCCTGAAGAATACTCTCTTTCAGGTCCGCCTGATTTGGAACACACAACCTCTCTCCGAACCACAGCACTCCATCCCTGATTTGAAATCCGGACAACCTGCCAGCACCAACCTGCTCCTTCATCTCCAAAATATCAGCATCAACTTCCTGACTTGCAATGATCCTTGCATTCAGTGTAGGCTGAAGCCTCAACTGAGCCAAAGATGCTCCCAATCCTTGCAAGACAACCTCAATACCTGCTCGATCCAACTCCTCAATCAGATGCTTCTGAGTTGTAATCAAACTGGCGAAACTGCTCTTGCGGCTAAGTGCATCAGCAAAAATATTAGCCTTTCCAGGATGATACTTGATCTCAGGTCGCATGTCCTCAAGCACTTCCAACCATCTCCGCTGCCTCAGGTTCAGATCCCTCTGCTGATATATGTACTTCAAGCTCTTGTGGTCCGTGTACATGTTCAATTTCTCACCGTACACATAGTGCCTCTACTGCTTCAGGGCAAAGATAATCGCAGCCAACTCCAGATCATAAGTCGGGTAATTTTTCTCATGTGGTCGTAGTTGTCTAGACCCATAAGCGATTACTCTTCCTTCTTGCATTAAGACACAACCAAGCCCACGATGTGAAGCATCGCTATAAACGTCATACTCAACACCTACTCTAGGCAAAGCCAAAATAGGTGCAGTAGTTAGCTTCTCTTTCAACTCCTGAAAGCTTGCCTCACATTGCTCAGTCCACTTGAAGCTCACATTCTTCTTGGTCAGTCCAGTAAGCGGTACAGCTATCTGAGCATAACCTTGAATGAATCTCTTGCAGTATCTAGTCATCCCAAGAAAACTTCTGACTTCCTTCACTGTAGTAGGCCTAACCCAATCTCTCACTGCCTCTATCTTCTGAGGGTCAGTTGCCACTCCCTCCTTAGAAAGGATGTGACCTAGGAATGCCACTTCAGATTTCCAGAAATCACACTTGGATAACTTGGCATACAACTTCTGCTCTTCCAACTTCTGCAAAACTGCTGCCAGATGCTCGGTGTGCTCCTCCTCTGACTTGGAGTACACGAGAATATCGTCGATAAACACTACGACGAAAGAATCAATGAACGGCCTCAGAACTCTGTTCATCAAATCCATGAAGATTGCGGGTGCATTCGTCACTCCAAATGGCATAACTAAGAATTCGTAATGCCCATGTCGAGTTCTAAATGCAGTTTTATGCACATCTTCAGCTTTCACTCGAACTTGGTGGTAACCTGATCGAAGATCTATTTTGGAGAATACAGCTGCTCCTTGTAGACGATCGAACAAATCATCAATTCGAGGAATAGGATATTTATTCTGAACAGTGACCTTATTCAGCTCCCGGTAATCGATACACATTCTCATTGATCCATCCTTCTTCTTTACCAAAAGCACTGGTGCTCCCCAAGGTGACGTACTAGGTTGAATAAAGCCTTTCTCCAACAGTTCCTCAATCTACCGTTTCACCTCATCCTGTTCCACTGGAGCCATCCTATACGGTGCCTTAGAAATGGGTGCACTTCCCGGTTGAACAGTGATGTTGAACTCTACATCACGATGTGGGGGTAACCCAGGAAAATCTTTCAAGAACACTGTCGGATAGTCCCGAACCACAGGAATCCCTTGCACTTCCACAGGAGTCTCTTCCTTGCGGATAGCTACCACCAGCTTAGAACACTTCTTCTTCCCTTGGAACGTGACTTCAGGTCCACCTGGAGCCTTCACTGTTACCGTCTTGGTCTTACACTCGATGCTTGCACTGTACACCGACATCCAATCAATGCTAATGATAACATCGACTCCCAAGATAGTCAGCTCGATCAGATCAATGCCAAAGATTCGATCCCCAATCACAATCTCGCAATCAGCATAATACCGATCAGTGGTTAAAGTTTCTCCTGATGGAGTAGCTACTGCTAAGATCTTGCCTGGAATAATCTTCGGTTCAACTCCCAACACTTTAGCAAATTTTGGAGACACAAATGTATGAGAGGATCCAGTATCGAACAATACAACAGCTTTCATTCCATTAAGATAGAGTTCTCCTGTTACATAATACACACCATTACATAACAGTCTCACTAAACAACGGGAAAAGAAATGACAAAACTCTAAACACCAGCCCTCGTACCAGAGATGACCTGATCTGCCTCATCAGCATCAGCTTCCGTCAAGGCAAATACTCGCCCTGATTGGTACGGCCTCTTCCCAGCCTGCTGCGTTGGTGCATTGCTATTTCCACTCTGTAGTTTGGGACATTGAGATCGGTAATGTCCCGTTTCACCACAGTTGAAGCAAGTCACCACAGGAGGTCTCACCACATTGTTTCCAGGTCTTCCAGCTACACTAATAGCGTTCGCCCCTGTCGGTTTGAACCTCTGTGCAGATGGTTGCCCCTTGAAACTCCCAGAATGTGCAGGCCTCTTTCCAGACTGCCAGTTGTTCCTCCGGTTTTGAACAACTTGGAACTGCTCCATATCTGCCTCCGTCGCTGCCGCCCTCTTGACCAGCTTGTCGAATCGCCTGATACCAAGGGGTATCATACGAGACCTCAAGCTCGGCCTCAGTCCATGCTCGAACTTACGAGCCTTCTTAGCTTCATCCATCACCAGTTCTGTAGCATACCTAGAGAGCTGAGTAAACTTGGTCTCATACGCTCTCACTGACATGCTGCCTTGCTGAAGCGACAGAAACTCCATCGCCTTCTTCTCTTGGACGTCGGAGGGGAAATAGTGACTGTGGAATTCTTCCAGAAATTCCTCCCAGCCAAGCACTATGCCTCTCATGGTCCTCTTCATGGATTGCCACCAAACCGCCGCATCCTTCTCCAGCTGCAAAGTCGCCAACTTGACCTTGCTACCCTCAAGGGTCTCCAACACCTCAAAGATTGTCTCCACTCGACGGATCCAGTTGTCAGCCGCATCTGGGTCTGACTTTCCCTCGAATACTGGTGGTTTCATTCTCTTAAATGATTCCACTAGCTTAATCGCCTCGGGCACTGGATTCGCCGGCCCCCTTCCTTAGTTCATAGCCACTGCATTAAGCGTCTGGTAGACCCTTGCAAGTTCGGTCTCCAGATCCAACCCTTCCCCATTCCTAGCTCCTCTTCTCGACATATTCTGATGCAAAAGATCCATCAAATTCGAAGTATAAGACAAAAATTTAAACCAACTTGCATTTCATTGAATTCCAAAGTTTATACATTCGAATTTAAAAACATTTTTTGACATCAGCATGGAAAATAAAAGAAGCTAAGACAGTCTAACTCCTATGGGTCCTCTTTGCTGCTCGAAGTTCTTCCCGTAGTTCCTCAACCTCATCCTTCAGCACATCAGTCAGGTTCTTCCTCTTCTCGAGTTCCCACACCCGATGACTGAGAACAGAAAAGTCGTCCTTCCGCTTCGCCAGCTGAGCCTCCAACAATCCGACTCTCTCTCGCAGTGTCTCAACCTGCCTCTGAAGAGAAGTCACAAGACCACTTGGAACTGGTTCTTCTTCTTTGTCAGAAGAAGAGTCATCAGATGAATCCGGAGGTGGGGTGATCTCTCGGGATTCAGGCCATTCTTCACCGTCAGAATCTGCTTGCCCAGGGTAGTACTCGTCCTCAGAATCAGCCTGTCCAGGATGGTACTCTTCCTCAATAATATGCCAGTCGTCGCCTCCAGCAGGATCGAAGTGATCAGCCATCTTAGAAATAGAGAGGAGGAAGCATAAATCTTAGAGCAACACAAATGTAAGTCACTTACATTTAAATCTCTAGACTCAAACACACACTCTAATGTCCACATCTAGGGTGTTGTTCCCTATAAATTTGTACAAGTGTGGAAAGCGTAGAAAGCGTGGCTCTGATACCACTCTGTAACGCCCTGAATCCCAAATACACTGAATTCGAGATGTTCTACAGGATCTTTTCACTTTCTTTAGTACAATTTTACAGAGAAATTTAAACTTTTCATCTTACATCAGAGTTTACATTAATATTACACTTTTCTTTTGCACAGCGGAAGTAAAATTTACAATAATTGAATAAATGTACAACAACATAGTATAATCTTTAAGCATCCATTCTTCTTTAATCTTTAACATGCCATTTACCTGCATATAAGACTGTGGGTACGTCAGTTTATTCAACCGACGAACATTATACACGGCCATCCTCTCTATGCCGGAAATAGTATAACTTAACTTTCCATATTTAGCAAACACAAACTTGTCACATTTTAAACTAAAGGGACTACCCTATTGATGTCGTGTTGTGATTGTGCGCTTAGTCCTTAATACATTTGTTTATGTTACATGATACTAATGCGCACTTGTTCGGATTCTATGCATTCCATACTACATAGGTCCGAGGGCAAGCCCTTATTCGTTCTTCATCTTTGTAGGGTTCAATCCCTCGTTATGTCTTAATCTACTACTGTAATTACGGTAGTGTCTTAGATATCCTATGATCTATGAGCCCATGTCCAGGCAGCCTGGAGGGGAATCCCACGCACTGACATGACGCATCGAGCAGGCAACCTATGGACAATTCAGCCTCCGCCATGGAACAATGGCACCACCCATAGCCACTCGAACATCCCACGAGCGTCGCCACCGGGACGATAATTCTGGAGTAGTGCCCACGCCATGTCTTAAGGCATCAAGCAGGCAGCCTGTGAATCGCTCTCACACCGCTATCCGATGGCCCCCATACTCATGTTTTTCTTCTACTTTCATCACGTCTCCACTATATACTAATCCTTAGTTTAATTAAAAATCATGAACAAAAATTAATCTCTAGAGTTAGCCTCTCCACTAACCGGATTTATTCATTTATTTCAACATGACCAACCTTGGTCTAATTTCATTTCATTTCATTTCATTTCATTTCTCAATGCCGGGGGAGACTTAGCTACTCTATTTCATCATTTCACAATCTTCAACTTGTAAATTTTCCATGTTGAGTTCTCATACTCACATGTATATTCTCTTTTCAATTCATGATTCCTAATTTTGTTCACAAGTCCACCATAACTGTACATAAATTTGCATATACTTTATCAATTATCACATCATATCAATTTCACATTACTAAACAATATGCATACTTCAATTGTTCCACAAGTGAGAAAATAATTGCATCATGTCACACAACCACATTTCTTTTTGCCAAATCAACTCTTAATGTTTCAATTCACTTATTCTTTCAAGTTATAATTTCACTTCAATAATCCTTATAGAACCATATGTCTATTTATGCATTTTAACTCCAAACCATAGTTAAATTCATTCAAATAATCCCCAAACCATTTTTAGAAAGTCCCTTACATTTTTAGGAGAATATACATATTTTTTTCATAATTTTTCGATACATAAAAACCCCAAAAAATATTTTTTCAATCTTGCCGATAGCAAGATTCGAACCCAGCACGCCACCGACATAGCCCAAAGCACAGGCCACTAGGCCGGTTTGTGCCACAGTATAAAATGCAACTGAGAGCTATAAATGCTCTCGGTCCGCTGATGAATTGTTTTGAAAGAAACCAAACAAAATATTGTTGATCATGGGGTTCGAACTAGTCACGGCAGAGAACCCAACGCAACACAGTGACCACTTGAGCTACATGCTCAGGTTGTTACAGTGTGCGTTAAACCCCTTTTGGACCAATTCCCACTGTTATAAAAATGTTTCGATGTTCAACTAAACTTTGTTTCTTATTGCTTTTGTAAAAATTACTGAAAAACTCCAGATCAACTTTCATTCACATGAATTTCATATCAGTATGAAAAAAATAATTTTTGTACTAATAAAATATATTTCTTCACACAAACCAATGGATTATTCATTAAAACTACTATATTTTTCATTTTCGACATTGCTTAACAATTGGTCTTCTAATCTTTTTATTCAAATTTTCTTATAATAATTTACTGTTATTAACTCTTTATTCAACAAACACATATATTTTGAATTTGTCCATACCCATATCAACATAAAGGTCTATTTAGCACATGAATAGGTAAAACTCAACTACTAACTTTATGAGTAGTTTTTTGATGATAACAAAGTAGTTCCATTAATCAATCTATGTCACAATGTATATAATCACTTATTAATTTGCATAATCACATCTCAATCATTCAAGAAAGTCACTCTTTTCAAATTAAAGTGTGCTCTTTCTTAGTCAATTCCATGTTTCAATTTTACAATTAACAAGCGTTCTTATTGGAAATTTTCATGCATCATGTCTCAATATCATACTAGCAACATTCTTAAGGGAATTTAACCACCATCACTAATTCATGCTAATAATCATGGAGAATTCTACACACAATTTAATTTAATACTAGAATCACATACAAGTTAATCACAACATTTCAATCAATTTATAAACTAACTTCTCAATTAAAGTGTGTTCTTATTAGTATTTTTCATGCATCGTTTTGATAGTTGAATCTAGCATAGATCCCTATATTAGAAATATGAAAGGTTACCCACCTTGTATGGAGAGAAATAAACACACAAAGCAACAAATCCTTGCAACAAGATGCACCTCCTCCTAGACGATGCGCGCACAAGCTCCACGAACTCCAAAGCAACCGAATGCTTCCTAGTAGTGCCGGCCTCTCCTTCTCCTTGACAAATGCAAGCACTCCCACACAACTCTCACTCTTTTTAACTCACAACAATTACTAAATAAGACTATAGTTTTGGAAAGATATAATTGCATATGAATATAGCCATGGGAGGGGAGTATTTATACTAGAAAACAAGTGAAATGGAGGGCTAGGATTGGCTAGTTGGTTGTAGGATGGAGGGCGAAGATTAAAGTAGGAGTTATAAAAACTACCCACAACTACACAACCACCTCCATGAACACCACTCAACCATTTGAAAATCCCTCCAAAAAGATGCAAACCGGCCATTAGGAAAGTGTGCATTGCACGTGTACGTGTAGTGAACGTGCATGCAACTAGGACCAAATTTGTACAATTTGATTTTGTAAAAAAATAAAATAGTTATAAAATAGTCTTCTACATGACAAGTTTACATAAAAAGAAGATTAATCCATGGGCTTTATTTTGGGCCAAAATTGTTATTAAAATAAATAAAATAAAATACATTTTGGGCTTTAAGAAAAAGACATTTTCATTAAATTAAAATAAGGCTTTCTATTCATTAAAGAAAAGGGCTTTTGTATAAAATAACTTGAGAATACATATTTAAATATTTATACACATCTAAATAAAAATAATTCAATCAAAATATTGCACGTGCACACTACGTGCAAAATAAAATAATTTTTCATTAATTGAAAAATCAGGGTATTACAGTGCTCCCCCCTCCCTGGGGATCTTTTTGCTAGCACTTATTTCAGCTCATCTCGGTGCTCGGACCGAGTTTTTCTTCTAGCTCGTTCGTCCTATCTTTCCTCTCATTCTCTCTATTTTCTCCACTCTTTTCCTCCCGATTGGAGAGTGCGGCTTCTCCTCTTTGAGAGGCGCTGTTTTGTATTATCACTGGTTACGCTGATTCTTGTGGGAGTGCCTCCATTCGGTTAGTGGTTTCTTTATCCGTTACCTTTCCTTTATTGGAGCTTTGTTTTGATCCATTCTTGGAAAGGTTTCTTCCATGAATCATTTCAAGGCTGTAGCGAGCTCTTTTCGTTCAGCTACGGATCAGGACTCGAAGCCGGAATTATATTCTTCTCCTTGGGATATCTTCTACCCCTCTCAGGGTTCTCCCATTGTCTCTAACTCCCCTTCGCCTTGTAGGCCCGATCATCATCGGGTCTGCTTCAGGTGCCTCCTTCCTGGGCATCTTAAGCGGGAATGTATGAATAAAATGAAGTGTTTATTCTGTGATAAGCTCGGTCACTCTCGCAGTCGATGCTTCTCTCTTCAAAAACTTCTTGGCTGGCCCAGAGGTCATTCCTTACCGGCCAAACTCCTCACCTTTCTTAATTACCCCCTCTTAAAGCTCAAGCTTCTGAATAGCTTGGTTAGTAAGTTCAGTAGGGATAAGAGCAAGGACCTAGACTCCTCTGTCGTTGTTGCTCTGTCAGCGTCGAACTCCTCCACACCTATCTCTTCTCCTCGCGCATCTCTAGTTACTCTTCATCGGCCTAATTTTGCTTTCCTTTTTAAGGATCGTAAAGTATTTACGAACCTTGTCTCCATCCCTTGCCGGGACTCTTTCAAGGCTCGCCCCCGTCCTTTTTCAGCAGCTCCGTCATTGTTCGGGATTTTGGGTAAAAATCCTGACTGTTTTAAATACTATTTCTCGTATCTTTCGTGGTCTCGTTGTGCGAAGGAGATTGCTCTGCACTCCCGCATTTTTGACCCCCTTACGCATCCTGACAGAGATATTGTTTATCTTAAGGCCCCTGCTTTATGTTATAACTATCCTTGTGCTTTGAAGATCTCTGATCCCTTACGTTCTGCGTTCTCTGTTCATTATCCAGACTGCCTATACTCCTGGTATCAACTTTTAGGGGTTCAGTCATGGCTCTATCAGGTCCTGAGGGCTCTAAAACTATTCTTGCTCTCCCTTCCCCTCAAGTATTCTAAGAGTCTTGATGCCCCTTCTATTCCCCGTTGGGCCGGCACCACCAAGATCATCCCATCGGCCTCATCGGTTGCTCCCAGTAGTCTCAGTCCTCCTCCGTGCCCCATAATTGTAGATGCCTCCTCATCTGAACATGAGGCATTTTTGCTCCCTTCTGTGAGGGCTGCCCATCCCCCCGTCAAGCGAGGTTACAATAAGAAAGTTTTTGATCTTTCGAAGATTCGAGTGAGTGCTCGGCTTCTTGCGAGGAAAGCAGGTTCCGTGTCAGCTTTTCAGCAAGGGCACAGTTGAGTATTGCCTTCTCGTTGACATCCCTGGTGTATTACCGCCGTTGTTCTACTGGGATCCCTCTAGTCTGCTAGTGGAGTTGGATGTCGTCGTGGAGGGGGTTTAGTCCTCCAGTTTTCTTGGATCGGTTGCTTAGGTCCAGCTCCTTTTTCGAGTACGGATGTTTGATTTTGGTATCCTTTGGCTTGCGTCTCCGGGCCGTTTGCTCCGTTCTCTGGTATCGGTGTGGTGCATCTGGCCGTGATTATGCCCGCTGTTTTGCTGCTTGTTATTGTATTTCTTTTTTGTTCGCTTTTTTCCGTTTTACCCTTTGTAAAACAATTGATAATTGTTTGTATTATTACTGTTTTATTGATTAATATATTTTTTGATGACTGGAGTCTTTGGGCTCTATTCGATATATCAAAATATCTAACCACATTAAAGAGGAGAGAGGGTGGTGAATGATTGAAGACAGTTTGATGGGGATACACATTAATTATATAATGATTAATGGTCCCATATTTTGGAGGAAAAATAGTGGAATTGCAGACTTAAGATCGTACGGGTTGATGTGGGAGAAAGTTGAAAGAGTTATTGATGAGAAATTAATTAATACAAGTATAAGTTGCGTAAATGAGAAGTCGCTGTAGTCGTTTAATGGCATGTTTTGGGTATTTCGAAAATTGGAAATAGAAAATATGAGTATTCACTGTAGTCGTACAAAACCAAATTTTGATTTTTCGTATGTTTTTAATATCGGACGAAAAATTATCTATTGTCCTAACGAAAAATACACATAAATTATCTCGGACGGAGGATTATTTATCGTCAGTTAAATTTGAAAGAAAAAAAGAATTCAAGCCAGACGGTGGATAAAGCATCGTCCGTGAAACGCGGTGCCAAATTTAATCACGGGACAAAATATGTTCTTTCGTCTCATGAGAAAATGTTAAAAATAAAATTAAAAAAGTCTAAAGGTAAATGAATGGGTTGGTCTCACAAATGCAACGAAAATTAAAAAAAAGGGAGGGACGGTAGATTATCTACCGACCCAACCCACTTTTATCCTCTAGCTAATTGAAGGTACGGTAAATAATTTATCATCCTTCAATTTTTTTTGTTTTTTAAAATTCATTTCTCAGACGATATATTATCTTTCGTCCAATCACATTTGAACTGCGATTGTGTAGAGACGGTGTTTCATTTTTCGTCCGACTTCTACGACGAAAGATAATCTTTCGTGGCATTAAACGGACGAAAAATTATCCCTCGTTAGCTATATTTTGGCAGAAGCCATTTCGTCTTTTATATTTGGCCAAACACTATTCATGTCAGAGCGAACAATTGGGTAAATGGCCAACGACTACAGCGCTTTTTTTCTCATTTTCTTTCAAAAAATGGGGAAATGGCAAACCGACTACAGATGCTCTAAGCCTTTTGTTATTTGTATTTTTTTTCTTTTTCTTTGTAAAAAAATATTTTACTCTTTTTATTTTTGTGTGAAGACCCTGAGAATAGAAAGAATTAAAAATCTTATCAATTATGACCCTAACTCTGTTTTCATAAGTCTTAATCTTGCATGCGAGGTGGCATAAGTGATACATTCCATACAAAACATGATCTTTTGAAAATATGTATTTTTCTTTATTTTTTTTATTTTTTTCGGCCAAACAGAGAGAAGGTATATGGTATAAAATAAGGTTACCTTACTTGAAATTTTCATGCATGCACATGTGGCATGAAAGTGTGAAACTATTGCTGACCAATGCATGATATGTTGGCACATGCACTATATGTTCCTTTTTGAAGTTTTTGTAAGAAGTTATTAAAGGGTATAGGGTAAAATTTTCACGTATAGGTATAGAGTTCCAAGAAATAACTTATACTAGTTAATTAGTATATATTTAGAGGGCATATAGTAAACAACAGTAGATGGAAAATTGTAGTTATATTATGTAGTTTCGAAGCAATCTTTAAATTTCATTCTCCTATATTTTATGGCTTATAAATAACTTTGAATAATTGGAATCATGGACTTTATTGAAAGAGATGAGCAAAATACGTTTTCATTTACTTATAAATACATTTTTCTAAGTGAGTATAAACTTTTATTACCATTGTTTTCCGCTTAAATCTATATGTACAGTTACCCTACCTATGGTAGGATATGAACACTTAGGTAGTGTTATTTTTCTCCTCTTATAAGCGATTTACCTTTTATAAGAGGTGGTCCACATCTTACAAGAATTTTTTTAGCGTTCTTTTTTTACCTCTTATAAGAGACTTTTTTCAAAATCGCTTATAAGCCTAAAATGCTTCTAGTAGCCTCTTTCAAATTCTTATAAGCCTTCTATCACTTAAAAAGTCTATATTATCCCGAAATTAATGATTTCCTCAGATCTTCCTTTCTCACAACACCTCATTAAAGACTGCTATTCTTGTGCATCGACAGTCTCTAAAAAACTTCCACAAGCAAATCCGAAAGATGGAACATATTACTACTAATTAAAGACTACTATTCTCATATAGTGAATGTCATCAAAGCATCAGAGATCACCTCCCTGAATCTCACAAGCTTGATTTCAACTTTCAAACCATAGGAAAGTTTTTGTAGTCAGTGAGGCGGCTTATATATTCATCTACAGGACTTATTTATCAACAAACATTAGAGATAATCAAACAATACATGTTATCAATAATTAGTTCCTAATAAAGAAAAAATCCCTTCACTTTCGGGATCTATAAATACCAATAAATGATTTTTCATGAAGCCTCTTTTCTTTATAATATCATTATAAGCTCAAAACCTATTAATTTCTCTGGTATAAACCCATGCATGTAGGTCTACAACTCTCTTCCATATCAAATAATATATCTAGAAAGTCAATTTGTGTTAACATTCACTTAATCCATTTATACAAGAACAAAGTTGCCTTCATCAGTATGCCTGGTGCCTACCATCTAAGTATTCATTAGTATCTATGCAATCAGCATTGCGACAATTTCTCTTTCTTTTTTTTAAAAAAAATTTATTGTGTTTGTTAATTTTGAAGTTTGTGGAAGTTTTGCAATGTGTGCTTAACTTGTGTTATGTGGGTTTTTTCCATTGAAAGAAGAATGACGATAATTATGGATTATGACCAAATTTGTCTACTTTGTGAGAAATGTGGTAGAATTGACGATTTACTTAATTTTAGATATGAAATGTTGGTATAAATTGAGAAATTAAATAGTAAGAGCAAAAATGTCTAAAAGTAGAGAAAATGCTCTTGTAAGAGGTGAAAAAAAAAACTCTTATAAGAGGTTCTTATAAGAAATTATTTTTATATAAAAAAACACCTCAAAAAGAGGCTCTTACAAAATGTGCTTATTGTAAATCTCTTATAAGACGCAAATAAAAGAACAGTATCTTACTCTTAACTACTGGGGCGTATCCATGGCTGGAGCCTCGGCTCTATCCGGTTCATCAAAAAAAAAATTACTGGGGCGTATCTGAGTTTAAGGGGGCCCTAAGCAAGTTCTCAAACGAGAAATTTTGCAAGTTGATAAAATAAAAATGACAATTATTTAAATGCAAACAAACTTGGAGTCTTGAAGGACATACTATTTAAATGAAAATAAATTTATATATGTACTTCCAAAAAAAATTAATTGATAACGTACGTATTTTACATGAAATGTCTTATGGCAAAGAGAAACTCAGATAAACTCTAAGGAAGAAGCAGCAGTGATTTTATTCTGAATTGCATGTTTCCTGAGAGAATAGAAATGATGAATGAGAGAATTAAAGAGGAATAGAACCCCAAAAAAAAGTTCAAAACATACAAGTAAATGCACGTTGAGCTTGTGTACATTAAGAGAAAATATTGAGCTGACATGATTGAAGTATATCTATAATGCTATTTTGAATGCTTTCGAGGATACATTTTGGTTTTATCAAATGCCTCTTATATTTTTTCCTTTTTGAAGACAATCCTAGTATTTGTTTTATTAACAGATACAAAATTTAGAAGAATGGAAAAGAAGCAAACAAAGTAAGCATGTGTATGCACTTGAAGATTACATTATCGCAAAGAGATAAATATGATATATTAGATAACACTGTCAAAATGAAGTGATGATGAATATATGCATATGAGAATACTAGTTGGAAGCTTAAAATGTAGAATAATCATATGCATTTGAATATTTGGTTAGAAATTTATTATAAATATGTAAATATGATATACCATAGAAATTGAAAAAATATCATAGAATGACATCCATGGGCTAAGTGAAAAATAATATTAAATTTAAAAAATGGTAAAATGATATGTATGACTATGTGAAAAATAATTAGTTTAAAAAATAAAAAAATGATTAAAAAATTAATTAGCCCATGAGGTTTCAAACCTACGACCTTCATGTTATTAACACAACACTCTAACTAGATGAGTTAATAAGCCAATTATTGTTTCAAATTTTAGATAATACAATATAATCGTATCTGAAACTAATTACATTTTTTAAAAACATTGTAAATACTTAAAAAAAATTGGGCCCTATAAAATTGGGGGCCCAAAGCAGTTGTTTGTGCTGCATGGGCCCGGATCCGCCCATGCTTAACTAGTAACGTAGTAAGTAGTTAGGCATTTCTCTTACCATATTCGTTATCATTCATATTATTTATTCATGTGCATTATATACTAGTAAAAAAATTATACGTGCGATATAATGCACATGAATAATACACGTGTATATTACTAGTATATAATGCACATGAATAAATAATATGAATGATAACGAATATGGTAAGAGAAATGCCTAGCTACCTACTACGTTTACTAGTGAAGAGTAATATTCGTTATCATTCATATTATTTATTCATGTGCATTATATACTAGTAATATACACGTGCAATGCACATATAAATTTTTTTAATAAAAAAATTACTCTGATTTATACGTGCGATGCATGTCTTAATAAATATGATTATATATTTTTAAAAGTAAATGTGATGACTATAATGAGAGAGTTGGATTTGCACGTGCGTTGCACGTAAGTTGGTAGAACTCTTCCATTATAATAGTTATTATATATTATATTATAGATAGATAGATAATAATTTATACGTGTGATGCACATTTAATATATTTTAAAAATCAAAATTAAAAATCTAACGTAGTGAGGTCTCGAACCTGAGACCTCCTTCATATTAGTTATGCACACGCAATGCACGCGTTGGCAGATTTACAAATGACACTAATTAAGGCCTTCTTCCATTATAATATTACTAGTAATATAGACATGTGATGCACGTATTATTTTTAAAAAGAAGATTGAAGTAAAAACACAGATTTGCACGTGCGATGCATGTCTTAATAAATAAAATTATATATTTTTAAAGTAAATGTGAATACTTAATGGGAGAGTTAGAGTTGCACGTGCATTACACGTAAGTAGGTAGATTTACAACTCCAACTCTTCTATTAAAATAGTAGAGATTATATATTATATTATAGATAGATAGATAGATAGATAGATAGATAGATAGCAATTTACACGTGTGATACACATTTAATATATTTTTAAAAATCAAAGTAAAAAAAATCTAACGTAGTGAGGACTCGAATCTAAGACCTTCTTCATATTAGTTATGCACGTACAATACACGGGTAGATTTACAAATGACACTAAGATCGTCTCCCTTATAATATTAGAAATTATTATTATTAGAGAGTAGAAATTTGTCTTTGAATATATGTATGTGTTATAAATTTTACTAGTTATTTCTTTTTTTTAACCTTGTGACCTTAACTGTCAACATTGGATGGAGAGAGTGATCTTCAACTTCTAAAATTTCTTCCATTTAAGGCCAACCAGCCATTTCTTACTTCAGAATATGAAGTCTGCATATATGTCTACTATCCATCTCGTAGGTTGCACCATCCAACGGTTAGAAAACCGAGGCTGCATCTGAACAACCTCACATTGGATCACGATCTCATGTTTTCCCTTCATCATTATTATATTTTTCTACTGATACTATCTGATGACATTCAACCTCTAGCTTGATCTCCACATAACCAAAAATAGTACACTGAAAGTCACAGGAAATAAGAAATTAATGCAACAAGAGAAACATATAGATAGTGTTCTTTTTTTTTCTCTTATAAGCGATTTACTTTTTGTATGAGCTATAAAAAAAACAGTACCTACGCTTCTCTTCTCTACATTTTCAGTTCCATAGAAAATGAATAAGTAAATTTAAAATTTTTGAAAATTTAAAATTTAAAATTAAAATTATTAAAAAAAACTTAGTACTACGTAGTAACAAGAATATAATTATTCTGTGATCTTTCTCTTCTCCCTCTTTCTGTTGGGACCTGGAAGACTCTCTCCCTCCTCAGTCCTCACAAAGCGCCGGAAATCCTTCCTATCTAATCGCCCTCCTCCTCTGACTTGGTGGTACTCTCTCTCTCTCTCTCTCTCTCTCTCTCTCTCTCACTTACCTTTATATTTATTTATTTCCTAAATTTTGTTTTGTTTGCAAGTTTTTTGTTTCCCAAATTTTTTCCAAACATGAAAAGAAACCTCATCTTAATTCTCACTTTCAAAAAATAAAAAAAAGATATAGAAAGAAAAAACACTTGTGACTGAGATTGCATGCCTAGTATGATGGCTTCATCACCAATTTGGAGATGGTAACCCTAAGAGCGAAATCGTTCCTGAGATCTCTAACTCGGAGAACCCCAGATCGATTTCATGCTCCAAATTAATACTTTACTTCACCTAGAAACCATACATAGTTTCATCAGATCTGTGTTCACTCCAAACCCTAACCGTAACCCTAATAGTAATTTTTTTTCTTCTTTTTTAATTCCTTCAAGAAATGGCATCTTCGTCCAACTCGCCATGCGCAGCGTGCAAGTTCCTGCGTCGAAAGTGCACCCAGGGATGCGTGTTCGCACCCTACTTCCCGCCCGACAACCCCCAGAAGTTCGCCAGCGTCCACCGCGTGTTTGGCGCATCCAACGTCGCAAAGCTCCTCAACGAGCTCCCTCACCCCCACCGCGAGGATGCAGTTAACTCACTTGCCTACGAAGCTGATGCTAGGCTTAAAGATCCGGTCTACGGCTGCGTCGGCCACATCTCAGTCCTCCAGCAGAAAGTCAAGCTCATCCAGCAGGATCTCGAATTGGCGAGAAAAGAGCTTTCGGTTTACATGGGCGCGGCGGCCTACGCCCCTTTCCTCCCTCCCTACCAGTCCATGTTCCATCCGCAGCAGCAGCAGCACCACCACCATCACTCAATGGCTATGGGACTGGGCTTGGGGAGCCCGCAGATGTTGATAAAAGAGCAGCAGCAGCAGCAGCTGATGGCTGCGGCGATGGCAGCGAGAGAGCAGGAGATGATGTTGAGGAGCTTTGAGCAACAGCAGCCACAGCAGAACAGTGAGATAAGTAATAGAGGGTTAATGTTCAGTCATCAAGTAGAATTGGGAGGAAATGGGGCCCCGGGGGCGGTGGTGGTGGTTTCGGGTGGAACCGGGTCGGGGGGTTCGCCTTCGTCGGGGTTGGCTCTGGTTTCTCCCGCGATGCAGGTGTTTGACAATCCATTTCAAATTCAGCACCATAATCAACAACAACATCGGCAACAGCAACAACACAACCTTCATCTAGAGGAGTATTTAGATCAGAAGGCAGTGAGCGACGAGGGAGGATCAGTGGCATCGGCAGTTCGTCATTTTGAAATTTAGGTTTTAAATTACAAGAGAGGGGAAGAAGGTTAATTTCTTTTGGCATTTTGTTCGTTTTTGGGTTTGAGCTTTGGATATTAGTTGTGCCGAGATTGAGATAGTTTCTCTTCTTCTTCTTCTTCTTCTTCTTCTTCTCACTTCTTCTCACTACTGGCATCAAGGTTTCAACGGTATGTAATTCATCTTCTTCTGAACTATTTCTTGTCTATGATTTTTTGGGTTATCGTTTAATTGATGTGCTGATGATAGGCATGTTTATACGCTTGATTATATTAGTATTATAGAGAAATTTCAAATTTGATGTTGGCGAGCATTGTTTATTTCAGCAAATGCAACTTTGAAATCAGAATGTAACTAGTTTTTTGTTCATATATTGTTTCCATTGCAGCACCAACTGTAGTACCGATCGATATTAATTTGATTGCAGCTCATTCTTTTTACAATTTTTTTATATAAATCAAAAGAAAATAGTGGACCACCAAGTACAAGTAAATATATCATCATTTTATTTTCGAACCTACTATCCAGATCAATTACACTGGGCCAAACATTTGCTACTCTTAGGTACATGTCATGCATGTTGCCAAATTGCAAAAGGAAACACGTTTTTTTAGCCTGCTACGTTCCTTTATTCATCCCAACTCTTGAGCATTTAAGCTTCAACTCAATCTTGTATTCAAATATTACTAGCAGAAAAATTATCAAAAAACAGAAAAAATTCTAGTTTAGGAGATCATGCATTACTAGATATTATATTTTATATATTTCGTTCTATATCGGGTTATGTATTTAATTAAGTATTTGGTTCACTCCCATATATAGGAGATATTGTACTCAGTTATAATCAATCCAATTATATTTTTTCAATCGCTTTGTTAACCTTAACATGGTATTAGAGCAGTAATATTTTAAATTTTTTTCTTTATCTCTAACCCTAATTGCTGTCATTATGAACAACAGCAAATCCACAAACAGCAAACCCACAAAACTCCGGCAACCCACAAAATTTCTAATTCCCGTCTTCGTCATCGGTGGCATTCATCATTAACAACAACCCCAAACATCCCGGCGTAAAATCGTTCACCTAACGTCGACTCCCCTAACCCCTCGAATACTCCTTCTTCATTGTGATAACCAGAATGCATTGCACATTGCAAATAACTCGGTTTTTTATGATCGTCCAAAGCACATAGAGATAGATTGTCACTATATTCGTGAGCGCTTTTAAGCAGGGACCAATTTCAGTTCATTCTGTGACATTTTCACAGCAGACAATAGAATTCTACACTTTTCAGAGATTTCGTTATTTGGTAGACAAACTCACTCTATTCGATCCACCGTGAGCTTGAGAGAAGACATTAAATATTGTATTATATATTTAGTCTTATAGCTAGTTATATATCAGTTTAGTATTTGGTTCACTCCTATATATAGAAGATATTATACTTAATTATAATCAATCCAATAATATTTTTCGATCTTTCAGTTGATCTTAGAGCATCTGTAGTCGTTGGCTACTTTGCCAAATTTTTCAAAATTTTGCAAAAGTAGTGCTGCAGTCGTTGGCCATTTACCCAAAATTTGGGTTTCGGAGTTACAGTAATCGGCTATATCTGGCAGACGAAATGGCAATTGCCAAAATATAGCTAATGAAAGATGATTTCTCGTATGTTTGATCGGACGAAAAGTTATCTTCCGTCGGAGAGATTTTTTTATATTAAACCCTGTCGGACGGAAAATAATACACCGTCCCTAAAAAAAATTCTTTTTTTATTAGACGGAGAATAAAATTTCGTCCGTGCTCTTTTTTTCCACACGCAATCGTTGGACGAGGGATAATATCTCGTCCCTTTATTTATTTATTTATTTATTATTTTAAAAAATGTTCGGACGAGGGATAATATCCCGTCCGTCCCAATTTCTGAAAAAACAAAATTTGAAATTGCCTGGGACGGGAGATGATGCCCCGTCCCATACAATTCTACTATTAAAAATCCTATACAACAAAACTATAATTTTCTCTATGGGTTACATTTAGGTTTAAATCGTAATTAAGTAAAAATTAAGAAATAATTAGGATTAATTTAACATTTTTTAAGAAATTAATTAGGATTTAAAGTTTTTTTTTTTAATTACGACGGACGGGAAATGATTTTCCGTCCGTTCGATTTTTTTTTCTTTTTCTTGGGACGAAATATTATCTTTCGTCTGAAATTTTAAAAAGTTCAGAAACCCAATTTTTGGCTTTCGACGACTGCAGCGCAAAGTCATTTTTGCCATTTTCATTTGCCAAATACCCAAAATTTGGCTATGGACGACTATAAATGCTCTTAGAGCATCCACAGTCGTTAATGCTAAAAATATGCATAAATGGATAAACGGAAATAGCAATGTCGCGTTTTGCTGCAGTCGTACAATGCTATTTTTTACCTTTTTAAAATAAAATAATAAGAGACGGTGCTTCATGTTCCATCGGAGAGGAAAAAAAATTAAAAAACATTTAAAAATGGTGGGACGACATATCATGTTCTGTCGGAAAGAAGAATATATATATATATATATATATATATATATATAAAAGGTGCGGCGGCACTTCAAGTGCCGTCCGAGGGAAAAATGTGTCCTCGAAGTGCAAAAAAAAATTACAAAAAAATATAAAAAATTACAAAAAATTACAGAAATTACAAAAAAATAACAAAAAATTACAAAAGCATTATAAAAAATTACAAAAAAATACAAAAAATTAAAAAAACAACACAGAGGGGGTGGGACGGCCCTTCAAGTGCCGTCCAAGAGAAGTGGGGATTTTTTGATTTTTTTTATTACAAAATAAATTTTTTGAGGGAGGGACGACACTTTAAGTGCCGTCCGACCATTAAAAAAATATTTTTTTTGTGCGACGGCACTTGGAGTGCCGTCCGACCATTAATTTTTTTTTTTTTTTGTACGACGGTACTTCAAGCTCCGTCTTTCATATATGCATATTTCCCATTTCGATTATCATTTATAGCAATCTCATGTAGCGATTTATGCACAATTGCAGCGCACCTTTTGATAAAATATACATATTATACGTATTTAGCAAACGACTACAGATGCTCTTAGAGCATCCACAGTCGTGGGCTAAATACCCAAAATTTGGAAAATTTGGAAAAAATCGAGCTGCAGTCGTCGTCCAAATACCCAAAATTTGGGTATACGATGAATAGTGCCGTGCCAAATATAGCAGGCAATTTGGCCAAATGGAAAATATAGCTAACGCAATATTATCTTCCGTCCGTTCAAATTGACGGAAGATAATCTTCCGTCTCGTACAGATAGTACTGACTCCAATGATTTTTGAAGCTTTTGAAAAAAAAAAAAAAAAAAATTTAAAAAACACAGTTCATGAGCGGTGGCAGGAGGAGGGGTGGAGATGGTGATGGCGTCGAGGGGTAACGACGAGGTGCTCGGAGGTTGACGTTGGTTGCAGTGGTGGCCGTCGACTTCGATGGTGATTGAGTTTGGTGACGGCAAAGTGGAGCTTCGACGGTGCTACGACAGTGAGGAGGAGAGGAGGAGATGGCAGCGACTGCGATGGATCTGTAGCTTTGGGGTGGTGGGTTCGGTGAAGACGAACAGGAGGAGCACGGCGGTGAAGCCAAAACGATTCACCGAAGCCAAAACCCAAGCTCACCATCGGTGAAGACGAACAGGAGGAGCACGGCGGTGATGGGTTCGATGGATGCAGGCGTCGAATGGCGACAGCGAGAGAAGGGGAACTCGGTTGACGTTGGAGTTCTGTGAGCGGCGAGGAGGAGCTTCGGCGAGAGGGGAGGCGGCAATGGCGTTGGAGAAGAGGTGACGGCAATGGTGGCGAATGATCCGTTGGTGGTTTTTTTATAAAAAAAAAAAAAAAATTAAAAGGAAGCTTCAGACGGTGAATAATCTTCCGTTTTTTAACATTAACGGTGCTTTATCACCCGTTGGTGGGTTTTTTTTTTAAAAAAAAAAAAAAAAAAAATTAGACGGAAGTCAACCGACGGTGGATAATCTTCCGTGTAATGTAATTAACGGTGCATCATCAACCGTTGTTGGTTTTTTTTTTTTTTAATAAAAAAAATTTAAAAGGAAGTCAACCGACGATGAATAATGTGCCGTGTGATCTAATTGACGGTCGTTTTTTCTCCGTCGTTTGGTTTTTTAAAAAAAAAAAAAACAAGATAAAGAAACGGCCAATCTTATACCGTCCTATAAGATTGACGATAGATAATCTTCCGTCGTTTGAACGAAAACAAACGACCAATCGAAAAATAGCTTGAACGACTGCAGCAACATTCTTTTTTTTCTATTTCTAAATGTCCAAATATCCAAAATTTGGCTTCAACGACTGTGGATGCTCTTAACATGCATAATTTGGAACTTGACTGTATGAAGTAAGACTGAGCCGTTCATTGATATGATATTGATAGATCATGTGTTCAAACCTTTAAGAGTTTAAAGCCTGTACAGATAGTAATTTTCTGCATCATTGTTCTTTTTGTACATTGCCAATTCTTTTGCTATTTTGTGATGATTGCAAACATACTTGATTTGAAATGCTGACATCTGACTGACTTCTACCGGTGAATCTGGATGCAGGCTTATAAAATCTTTTTTATCAGGAAAAAAAGATAGCCAAAAATATTTGCAAACCATCTCTCTGTCTCTCTTAAAGTTGTGAATCATCTGAGTCCTACATTTGGTATGTCATATATGCAGACATTATTACTTCTATATGCACTTTTTTTTAAAGTTTATGTTTTGGTCAATTTGTGGGGGAAATACATCTCAGGTACAATAAGTGCATGCACCTAAGAGAGTCAACTAAATAGAAAAGGTTGGCTAATGCTATAGAAAATGCATGTTTAATGTTTCACTAATTTTACAGTATGCTACCATAACCAGAATGTTTGGTTTCAGATTTTATATATATTCCGTGAAATTAGTGTTCTCATTATACCATCTCTTACTATTTACAAGGATGATTATGCCTGGGATTAAATAGGATGATTATGGCTGGGATCAATCTCCACCACATGTCAATATTCTGGGATCAATCTCCACCACATGTCAATATATATATATATATATATATATATATATATATATATATATATATATATATATTGACATGTGGTATATATTATATATATACCACATGTCAATATATATTGACATGTGGTATATATATAATATATACCACATGTCAATATATATATATATATATATATATATATATATATATATATTGACATGTATATATATACCATATATATATTGACATGTATATATATACCACATGTCAATATATATATATATATATATATATATATATTGACATGTGGTATATATATATATATATATATACCACATGTCAATATATATATATATATATATATATATATATATATATATATATATTGACATGTGGTATATATATATATATATATATATACCACATGTCAATATATATATATATATATATATATATATATATATATATATTGACATGTGGTATATATATATATATATATATATATATATATATATATATATACCACATGTCAATATATATATATATGTGTGTGTGTGTGTGTGTGTGTGTGTGTGTGTGTGTGTGTGTGTGTGTGTGTGTGTGTGTGTGTGTGTGTGTGTGTGTGTGTGTCAATACACAAAATAAATATTTTTAAACAAATTAAAGATTTTGGATTACCTAGCACAATATAGAGTTTAACGGCATAGATATTATCGGTGCTGAGTGAGGAAGTTGCAAGATAAGTTTCGATATTTGCTCGTTAATTTCGGATTCAAGGTGATCTGTAGAAGATTCGGCACTGAGATCCAAGTGGACGGAGATAGGAGATAATTGGAAGGGATGAGAATTACCGTTTATGGATTCGTATTTTGTGAAATTTTGGAGGATATGAAAGATGACAGATTGAATGAGAAGTCGGATTTGTGCTTTAGGGTTTTAGGGTTTTGGGTTCGAGAGTGAAAGGGGAGAGAGATAAAGTGAAAGGGAAAGGAGAAGAGGGGGTCACTACTTATATGAATATATTATTATGCTGATGTTGCTATTGCCAATAGCCGCATCAGCTGAAGATTGTCACTATTGGAAATAGCGGCATCAGTAATAAGATGTTTCCACACTTACAGTTTTTCTCAAGTAGAGAGTTCCTAATTGAATGTGAAATGTTTATGTGCCATTAGTACCAATAACGGCATATGAAAGAAAAAAAATTATATGTGTCGCTATTAACAACAACGATATTAAAATAATATATACCATTATTGCTAATAGCGATATAATACTGATTTGCTCAAAAGTGAGCCAGTTTTATAAATATTTTTGAAAGGTAATCAGTTCAGTAATTATTTCCAAAAAATGGGTCTGCCGGAAAAAGACAAATGCTACACCTATATCAAATCTTACTCCAAACATACACCATTTAATGTTGTGGGAGCCATTTTTTACTAAAAGAGAAATCTAAATTAATGAATAAGTGCTGACCCATTTGGATTGTGAGACCCAGTTTGATTTTACACAATCCAAAACCCAAATCCACATCAAGAACACCAACAGCCATAAAAAAAAACACATCAGACCCGGTTTTACAATCAACAGCCATGAAATATTCACCCCCCCCCCCCCCCCCCCCCCCCCCCCCCCTCCTCCTTTTATTGGCCCTTATGTTCATCAATATTATGTCGATACAGTATTTGTAAGATTTAAATGCAGTGCAAAATACTTAGGACTGTTTAGATAAGTAAGGCATTATTTGATTTGCTAGTGTAGATAAGGCAGTATTTATAACTTATTGCTATAATCTTCTGCACATTAATGGAATTTTTATTTTGTTAGAAAACTTTCTTTCATTTTGTTTTGGCTGGAATTTCGCAGGCTATTAGATGGAGTCTTTTTTTTTGAAAAAGTTCATAGTTTGATGGTTGCTGTTAACTGATGAGAAGCTACTGTTTCTCAGCTCATATCTAAGCATCTAAGAGCATCTGTAGTCGTTGTAGGTGAAAAAATGGATAAATAGATAAATAAAAATAAGAATCGAATTTTTGCTGCACTCGTTTAAAAGCTATCTTTTAGCAATCTATCATAAAATAAGAAGCGACGGCACTTGAAGTGCCGTCAGAGAGGGAAAAAAACACTTAATTTTATTGGACGGCACTCGAAGTGCCGTCCGATCGTAAAAAAAAAATAATAATAATAATAATACAAGGAGCGACGGCACATGAAGTGCCGTCGGAGCCAAAGGAAAAAAAAAAATGAACTGGAGAAGGGATGGACGGCACATGAAGTGCCGTCCAAGAGGGAAGGAATTTATTGTGTTGGGTTTTTTAATTTGTTTTTTGGGCTTTTTAATTGCAAAAAATTCGTTTTTTTTGTGGCAATTTTTTTTTTTTGGGTGCGATGGCACTTCGAGTGCCGTTGCTCAAATATAGATAATTCTCAAATCGATTCTCATTTATAGCACACGACTGTAGCGATTTATCGATAAAATGGATATTTGGCAAACGAGTGCAGCACGTTCGTTTGCCAAATATCTATTTTATCGATATTTGGCAAACGACTACAGATGCTCTAACATTGTATATATGCCTCATATATGAGTGGACAAAAACACCATTAGTATGCTTTTAGGAAAAGAAAAAAAAACATTAGTGATCGAAGTTCACCATTTATTTTCTAGATGAACCAGAGATTAGATTGAAGACAATTTCTGAAATAGGAACATTTAATAATTGAGAATTAGCAGAAAAAATAAATGAAACAAACAGAAACAGTGAAGCATTACAGGGTGGTTAATACCCACAACAATATATATTCTTTACAAGCTCATAGAAGCAGATTTGACCTATGCTTATTTTTGCAGAAAAAATTCTTTTTCTGTTGTATCTGTTCTCTAACTCGCATGTTTATAACATTTTATTTTCGTTTGAAAAATTTGCCGTTGTACTCTTAATAGGGAAATGTCCGAAACATCAATGGAAGGCCTTTTGAGGTTGGTTCATAAAAGCAACACATCTTCATTCTCACAAGTCAGTGAAAAAACTAGTGATGCTGTATATGCTTGATGATTTTTCCCGTACTGTATATGCTTGATGATTTTTCCCGTATTTGTTGAATTTTCTTTTTCCTTTATTATCTACAAAAGTAGAGGTTGCCGTTGAATTGTGTTTCTGGTTTGTTTCTGTTCAATTACTGAACGAGTCAGATTGTAAAACCGGGCTTGATGTGTTTCTTTGATGGCTGTTGGTGTTCTTGATGTGGGTTTGGGTTTTGGATTGTGTAAAATTAAACCGGGTCTCACAATCCAAATAGGTCAGCACTTATCCATTAATTTAGATTTGTCTTTTAACAAAAAATCAATTCCACAATTTTAAATGGTATATGTTTAGTGTAAGATTTGATGTAGGTGTACCATTTCTCAGGAAAAAAAACATTATCAATTCTGCCTCTGCCCGATGAGAATTTTTTCCCAAAATGACCCTCTTTTTGAAAGTTTTTCCCGAACTGCCTTTTTTTTGTTCCCTAAACGACCCACTCGTTTGGTTAAAAATAACTCGCTTTTTCAGAAAGCGAGTGTGAAACTTTTAGTTTTCGAAAGGTTAGACTCGTTTTTTGAAAAAACGAGTTATTTTTAACCAAACTCGCCTTTTCAAAAAGCACGCTTAGTTATTTTGGTAAATACTTTCGAAAGTGGGTCAGCTTGGTAAATACTTTTCGAAAGTGGGTTCGTTTGGTAAATAATTTCAGGAAGTGGGTTATTTTGGTAACAAGTTCTTTCTATATCACATTGTCACTTCATCTTCTTTAGACTACTATATATGAAATCGTTTGTCAGGACTTTCTATATCACATTGTCACTTCATCTTCTTTGGTCATGATTTTATAAAATTAGCAACTGTTTAGCAGTAGTCGAGGATATACATAACTTGACATTATTTCAGTATACACATAATTGGTGTCTTTTAAGTTGTCGAGAATGAGCCCATAGATACTCCCGATTTTCGGTATACACGTAATTGGCTTTTGACCTATCAATCATATGCGCTGAGTTCTTGCGCCAAAAGTCTCACACTCGCTTTCTGAAAAACCGAGGGTGGTTAAATGGGTCCATAATTTTTTTTTTGTATTTCACATTGGCGGAAATGACCAAGTTACCCCTTCCTTCATATAACCAGATTATCACCTTAGGGGTAAAAGGGTCATGCGGTAGTGAGGGACGGATGAAGTTCATCTGTCTCTCACTTTCACAAATTTTTTTTATTTATAAACTTTATATATTTAATATATATTATTTATATTTAAAGTATTAAATCTACCGAGAGACAGAAGATCTTCATACATAAAGTTATTTATATTTATAAAGTTAGCAACTGTTTAGCAGTAGTCGATGATATAAAAGGGGGTACAAGCTAAGGAAAACAGATGTGAAACAAAACAACAGAAAAAAATAGGAAAAGAGCAAGGAATCGATAGTCATAAAATAGGAACAAAAGTGCAACATGTAAACATGATATGAACAAAGCAATATGGAACATGTGACATATAAAATAAGTAATCAAGTAAATAAGTATCGAGTCAATTACAATTAATAGGCTGATTGTGGGATAGTAAATTGGGGGGTTACTTGATTTAGAAGAGAGATTTAGGGATTAATTGTTGGATCTGGTCAACAATAGAGTTTGGGTTTAGATTAGCGGATCAAGACCCAATAGGAGGTGGGCTTGGTCCACGGGCTCAAAATAATTTGATTATTTAATTAGAGAATTGGGCTTATACTAATTAATTTAAATTTCTGGGCTTATACTAGTTTTGAAAGCCTGAGTACATTTTTTCCCAACAAAGAAGAAATTTTCTCTCTTTAAAACTCGGGCTTTCAAAACAAGTGCAAGAAAAAATAAACTCGGGCTTTTAAATATATAAAGTTTATAAATAAAAAAAAATTGTGAAAGTGAGAGACGAATGAACTTCATCCGTCCCTCACTACCGCATGACCCTTTTACCCCTAAGGTGATAATCTGGTTATATGAAGGAAGGAGTAACTTGGTCATTTCCGCCAATGTGAAATACAAAAAAAAAAATTATGGACCCTTTTAACCACCCTCGCTTTTTCAGAAAGCGATTGTGAGACTTTTGGCGCAAGAACTCAGCGCATATGATTGATAGGTCAAAAGCCAATTATGTGTATACCGGAAATTGGGAGTATCTATGGGCTCATTCTCGACAACTTAAAACACACCAATTATGTGTATACTGAAATAATACCAAGTTATGTATATCCTCGACTACTGCTAAACAGTTGCTGACTTTATAAAATCATGACCAAAGAAGATGAAGTGACAATGTGATATAGAAAGTTCTGACAAACGATTTCATATATAGTAGTCTAAAGAAGATGAAGTGACAATGTGATATAGAAACAACTTGTTACCAAAATGACCAACTTCCTGAAATTATTTATCAAACTAATCCATTTTCTAAAAGTATTTACCAAGGTGACCCACTTTCGAAAGTATTTATCAAAATAACCAAGCGCGCTTTTTGAAAAAGCGAGTTTGGTTAAAAATAACTCGCTTTTTCAAAAAGCGAGTCTAACCTTTCGAAAATTAAAAGTTTCACACTCGCTTTCTGAAAAAGCGAGTTATTTTTAACCAAACTCGTTTTTTTCAAAAAGCGAGTGAGTCGTTTAGGGAAAAAAAATTTAGGGCAGTTCGGAAAAAAACTTTTAAAAAAAGGGTCATTCTGAAAAAAAATTCGCCTGGTGATACATATGTGGTTTGACTTTGAGTTTTGACTGTTTATGTCAATATCAATAATGAGAAAGTATTCAAGAAAGTAGAAGAATGGGAACTGATTAGAATGCCTATCTACCTCAGCTTCAAAAATAACATTGGAACTAGTTCCTTGACCATTAATGGAATTGGACTCGGAAACCCATATATTATTACTCGCTCCTTTTCAAAATATAAATCATTTTAGAATTCTACAGGTTTATTAAGAAAAATCTTAGAACTGAAAAAAATACAAGACATTTTTGATCCATAAAGTTCATAAAAGAGCTATCAATTATAGAATATCCTATTTGCCCTTCTCAATAAATGGGAAATGGGGTATTAATATGTAGTAGGTAGAAGTAGTTGAAAAGTTAAGAGTCAAAATTGGAAACTACTTAAAAAATTAATTGATGGACATTTAAGATTGACAAAATATTTACATTGAAAATCTAAAGTGACTTATATTTTGAAACAAAAAAAAAAGCTAGAATGACTTATATTTGAAAACGGATGAAGTATTTAATTAACTTACTGTTGAAAACTATATTTTTCTTAAATGCCATTTTTTGAAAGTATTTGCAAAAACAAGACAGTTGTCAAACTATTTGCGCTCGTGAACTCAACAATTAAACTCGCCATTGGGAACGAAGAGTTTAGTTTTTTTCGTGCTCGCCATTAAGACACATCGAGTATAGTTCTAATTTTATTGGACACACGCTGTTCTCAACGGCGAGTTTAGTTTTTTTAAAAAATAACTCGTCGTTCCCAATAGCGAGGATCTTTGTACTAGACTCAATATTGGAATTGGCGACTGTGAAGTTTTTCACATTTTTCAGTAAATAAAAACTCTCTGTTGGACTTTGTGAAATTTCGAAATGAACTCCTTGGAATAGCTCGCCATTCCAAACAGCCAGGACAAATATACTACACTCGTTGTTCAGAATAGCGACTCTGCTGGGTCCCTACTTCACTTACCTGACTCAAATCAACTCTTCTCTCATCTCTCTCTCTCTCTCTCTCTCTCTCTCTCTCTCTACTAATTCCTTTCTTCGGTGTTACATCAACCCAAAACACTAGCTTCCTTCTTCCTGGCATTCATAAAGGTGTGGTGAAATTTTTCATAGATTCAGAAGCACGCTCATTCTTCTCTCCTTCTTGGAATCAATACTATCATCTCCATAAAGGTATTGTTTCTATTGTTTCAAATTGTAAAATATGACACATAAATTATGTTTCTATTGCTTCAAATTGTACGGTTAGGATTATTAACTCTCAAATTAGTTAGGTATAGCTTAATATTATGTGTTATCTATGTTGGTTGTGGTGACATTTCAAATGCCCACATAGTGTTCTACGAAATATCCAATTGAGGGTGGATTGATGATCGTCATGAAAATATAGTAATTAATTTGTTCATTTACGCGTAGGTATGGAATACAAAATTCCTGTTTGGTGTTCTTACGGGGGAGAAAACTTTCTTGACCCGAAAGTGGGATAGAGTTGTAGAGGCGCTGAACCATAAGTAATATGAGTTGAACGTAACATTAAAAACATGAACTAGTGAATAAGATATATGAAATTACTAGTTGGGATTGAGTTGAATGGATGGTTAAAATCCTAGGTCAACACTCTGTGTCAAAAGGTGAATGACTATATTTCATGGCAGTTCCCTTAAACGACGATGATGCTCTTCATGCAGTGATTGGATGGTCGCTTGATCCAAACTCTAATTGGACGATTGTTGAGAGCTATACTTGTGATTATCCCAATGCCAATTCGTCGGTGCAATGTTCTTCGTACTCCACGCACGGTAGGTGAAGATCCAACTTAAGAATCGAGGAACATCGCCGTTGGCATGACCAATACCCATGAAGATTTGAGTTACATCGAAGATACATCCTCAATCTCAACTGTACCAAATAACACAGAAGACGAGTTGCCTGGTCATTCTCAATTCATACGTGATTTGGTTAATAATGAAAGTATGGGTGATGAATTCAATCGTGCATGTACGAACAAGGATTTATTAGATGTCGATGAAGAAGAAGAAGGTGATGAAGGTGAGATAGGTGAAGAACATGAACAAGATGAAGAAGCTAATGTAGCTAATGTTTGTGGTGAAACACAAAGCAATTGTGAAGATAACGTCCAGTCCACTGAAGGTCGAAGGCACTCCTCTTTTCAACAAGGGTTTCTTGTACATTCAGTGAAGTCTGAAACTGTTGACTGAGTTAATAATGCGATTTCCATCAACTTGAAGGTCCTTCAATTCCTAATGCCGGTGAAGATGATTTATACATTGGGCAAATGTTTGAAACAAAAGAAGATGTCCAATATGCGGTGAAATTTTTTTCAATAAATTAACACCGCGAATTTGTACTAGTGAAATCATCAACAATCGTGAAAATGTCAAATGTAAAATGACACCGAAGCTATACACAAAAGCAGAGAGGGCACTAAATCCAAAACTTGGGAGATTTAGCACAGCAGGTTGTGCTTGGAGATTTCATGCGGTTGTTCCAAAAGTGTAAACTTACTTTATTTATGAAGATGATAGACGGGCCACATACATGTTTTATCCATCAATGAATCAAGACCACTCAACAGTGGATTCTAAGCTTGTTTCGTGTTTGATCTTCCAAGTTATGAAGGCACAAACTGGAATAACCCTGAAGGCAATAGGTGAAATTTTTAAAACTTTGATTCAATTATCAAATTTCATATAGCAAAACATGGCGTGCAAAGCATAAAGCTATTGAGTGTTATACAGAGGATTTGCAGAAGCATATGAGAAGTTGTCCGCTTTTTTATCAGCGCTACAGGTTTCAAATCTGGGGATAGTTGTTCATTGGGATAAAGTCAGCATTGGGGTTGGTGAGGAAACATTCAAGTCAGTGTTTTGGGCATTTAGGCCCTCGATTGAATGGTTTAAGTCGTGTAGGCCTGTTATAAGCGTTGATGACACTTTTTTATATGGAAAATATAAAGGATGTTTATTAATAGTCGTTGCTCCTGACGCAAATCGTTAGTTATTTCCTTTGCACTAGTCGATGGAGAAAGCATAGCTACTTGGTTATGGTTTATGCCTTGTATTAGAGTTTTTGTAACAGACCGGCAAGGATTATGTGCCATCTCCTATCGTTATCCGGGAATTTTTTCTGTGATGGAAACACAAATTGGTGCATGGCATGAGCCTCATGCATATCATAGGTATTGTATGTGACATTTTGCTGCAATTTTTTAACCAAATTTCACGATAATGTATTGAAGAACAAAACTAAAGGTAGTCGCATGTTAAAATCAACCAAAGAAGTTTGAGAAGAAACTTTCCAAAATAGAGAAAGTCAAAGTGGAGGTTGTCATTTGGCTTAAGGAGAAACCATTCCAAAAGTGGTCATTATGAGCAGATGAAAGACGTCATTACGGAATGATGACTACAAATATATTAGAAGTTTTTAATTCAGTTTTGAAAAGTGTTCGTAGTTTTTTGGTGACGACAATTGTCGAGATGATATTCTACCGCCTCAATCTCTACTTCACTCAATGTCGTCATTTGGCTTCAAAGCCTCTAAGTGAGAGCAAAGAATTCACTGCCGCAGTTCAAGAGATGTGCGGTGTGAGAGAGAGAATATGCATGAAGTTATAATGTTCAATCATAGATCCTGGTGTGTTTCAAATTAGAACGAGACTTAGAAAGGTACGTGGTCATCAAAAGGGTGGTAAATTGCATACAGTTGATTTGGAAATGCACTTTTGTACGTGTCAAAAAATTTAGCTATACCATCTTCCATGTTCCCATATTTTGGCGATGTGTGCATTTAGGGCTATTGATTATTGCCCTCATGTAGATTAATTTTTTTCAGTTAAAAACTTAATTTTAACTTAGGCATCCGTCTTTTATCCTATGCCTGCCGAAACATACTGGCCAATCCAAACTGGTCCGAAACTTATCGCTGATGCAAGTTGATATGGCTAAAATGGGGTTAAATCGGAACCATTCAAATTGGGCACGGATCTTAAAGTTTACAGGGGCAAGATGGTAATTTCACCTACAGACAGATCCGAAATGGGAACTAGGTCTCTTCTCTTGGACCAAATAACCTGCGAACGGATCTATTCAACAGAGAATGGGTCCCAACCCATTGGGAGGCAGTTCAAGAGGATAGGGAGAAATCTTAAACCACTCTCATCCTTAGAAGGCGGTTCTAACCGCCTCTATCCAGCCACACCGGGAAGTAGGGATTCGTTCTTATCCCGAAGCAGATCCCCTCGGAGACTATAAATACCCTCCTGCCTCCTACCGTTACAAGGTGATCACTCTTTGCCTACCTAAAGTTCTTTTGATATTCTTTTTCTGAGTATTGACAAGAGCATCGGAGGGTGCGTCGCCAAGATCCATCCCGGTGTTTCGTACTTCGTGCAAGTCAGTGGCAGCACCAAGGAGTCAACCTACCAGCAGCGGAAGAGGTCAGATTTGGCCCATTCGAGTTCTCGTGAATCAACAAATTCGATCTAATGCCCCCACACCAAATTCAGTGGCAACAGATTGGCGCTGTCTGTGGGGACCCTCGAATAGCAATCCGACCCTCCTCCTTCAGCCAAAGCTATTCCTAGCTATGCCTCCCAAGAGGAAGTCCACGACCTCCAACCGTAAAACCACCTCTGCTCTCCCTCCTCCTCCTCCTCCTTTGGAGGGTCTCCCTCCGCCTGCCCAACCGGCCCTGTAGCTTGAACAACCCATCCCACATTCCGTTCAGCAGCCTCTAGGACCCCAAGTGGTCGTTGGGAAGCCCTCTTGACGGCGCTGTCAGAAGCAACCCATGCACCAGGTCCGTGTCTCCATCCACAATGCCTCCACAGATTCCATGGCCTCCCATAGCCCTCCAACACCGAAGGACCTGCGAGACGTTCTCAATAACCGGCAGAACGATCCAGATCTCCAGACCCACTTGGATGAAAGGCGGACTCGTGAAGGGAACCCTCACCAGGAGCATTAGAGGGACTGCCCCCCCTCCCCCCCACAGGACAAACCGCAGAGGGTCCAACTCTCCTAGGAGACGAAGAGAGTCGCCCCAATATCGCCAGAGAAGAGGCCACTCCACAGTTGGCCGTCCTGCACCTCGGGCTCAACGGGAGCAGGAGGCACCCATCACGAGGGCAGAGTTCCAACAATTCAAGTAGGCGGTCCTTTGGGCACTCAACGCCGCCCCCAACAATGCCCAGCAAGCTCCTAGTCCTCAGCTAGCTCCTAGCCATCACCGTCGTTCTTTCAGTCCTCGGCCAGCTCCGAGCCATCACCGCCGCTCTTGCAGTCCTCGGCCCGACCCAAGCTATCACTGTCATTCTATCAGTCCAGGACCTACTCAAAGCTATCGCCACCGCAGCCCCAGCCCTCCTCTATGTGAGGACGAGTCTCGGGGCTCAGCGAAACACGACCGAAGGGAGGACTCAATCTACGGCCGTCTCCACGAGATGGAGAGGCGCTTTGGCTAGCTGGACCGAGATGAAGAACAACGAGCGAGGAGCCTCCGCCCGAGTAGGCCCCCATTCTCCCGCACTATCATGGAGGCCCCTGTCCCGGTCAACTTCAAGCTTCCACACTTCGAGACTTATACCGGGGAGTCGGACCCCGCAGATCACATTGAGAGTTTCAAAACTCTCATGATGATCCATCATGCATCCGATGCCCTCCTCTGCAAGACCTTCCTGGCCACACTTAAGGGGCCAGCTCGAGAGTGGTATTCCCGACTTGCACCAACATCCATCTTCTCATTCGAACAGTTCGAAGGCTTCTTCCTCACACATTTCATGAGCAGTCTCCGCTCCGAGAAGACGAGCACCTCACTGCTCTTCCTCAGCCAAAAGAAGGGCGAACGGCTGAGGGACTATGTCAAGCGGTTCACCGCAGAAGCCAGGTCCATCGCCTCCCTGGATCAGTCAGTAGCTTCGGCTCTTTCCAATCCAGTGTCATCAACCCCAACCTCAGGGCGTCCCTGGCCAAGAAGCCTCCTTGGGACTTCTCCGAGCTCCTCCCCAGGAGCGAGAAGTACATCCGAGCTGAAGAGGTTCTCAATCGCCCCACTCTGGAGGGGTCATCTTCCGAGAACAAACGGAAAACTACTGAGGAAGGTGCTAAGAAGCTCCAAAAGGATAACGGAGGTCAGCGGCGCCCTCTCCCACGCTTCGAAAAGTTCACCCCATTCAATTGCGAGTGTCTCCATCATGATGATGGAGATCGGGAACGAAGGTATCCTGCCGCCACCTCCGAATATGAACACCCCGGGAAGAAGAGAAACCGGGATAAGTGGTGCCACTTCCACCGGGACCATGGGCACGACACAAACGACTGTCGGGCCCTAAGGATGAGATCAAGGCCCTCATCCAGAGGGGGTAGCTCGCTCGGTTCGTAAGAAGGGATAGGGCCGATCTACCTCCATCGCCCAGGGGGTCTAACAGGCGAACAGAACAACGCACGAAAGCCCCGGATGTCGAAGCAGAGGCCATCTTGCACCTTATACACGGAGGCCCAATTGGGGGAGATTCTAACTCTTTCCAAAAAGCCTTCGTTAGGAAAGTCAACTCCGTGCAGAGCCATCCTCCCCACAAGGGCCTGAAAGTCCCTGTGACGTTCTCCGATAGGGACTTGGAGGGCATCTGCACACCCCACTGCGATGCCCTCGTTATTAACCTCTGAATGGCCAACTTTGACGTTCGCCGGGTCCTGGTGGACAACGGAATTTTGGTCAACATCCTCTTCATGGAGGCGTTTAAGGGCTTCCAGCTATCAAGGGACCGGCTCAAGCCCGCAGGCTACACTTTACATGGATTCATCGGGGTGTCGGTGACGATCGAGGGGGTTATAACCCTCGATGTCACCGCTGGCAAAACCCTGGTCACCCGCACAGAGCCGATGGACTTCATGGTGGTGGACGTGAAAGCCGCCTATAATGTTATCCTGGGTCGACCAGGTCTGGCCGCACTCCAAGCTGTCCCTTCGGCCTATCACATAAAGATGAAGTTCCCCACTCCCGTAGGGGTGGGAGAAGTGAGAAGGAGTCAGGAGGCGGCTCGCAAGTGTTATATGACCTCGATGGGAGGCCCGGTCCTCTCCCTAGAAGCCCTCGAACTCCCACCGGAGAGTAGCCAGACCATCTCCGAACTAGTGGACGAACTGGAAGTAGTGGCCTTCTCGGAGAAAGACGCCACCAAGATGTTCCGGGTCAGCAAGGCCCTTTCCCCCTCCATCAAGGAAGATATCTCCCAGTGCATAAGGGTGAATTGTGATCTCTTTGCCTGGACAGCGATCGATATGCCTGGGATCTCAGAGGAGCTCCAAATGCACCATCTCAGCATTGCCCCGGGAGTCAAGCCCGTTCAGTAGAACCGACGCAAGTTCGCTCCCGAGCATCAACAGGTGATCAAAGAAGAGGTTGAAAAGCTCCTCAATGCCCGATTTATCCAAGAGGTGAACTACCCCGAGTGGCTATCCAATGTGGTGAGGTCAAGAAAGCCAACGGGAGCTGGAGGATATGAATCGATTTCACCGACCTCAATAAGGCGTGCCCGAAGGATCCATTTTCACTTCTAAGCATTGATGCTCTGATCGATGCGACCTCCGGGCACGAGCTCCTCAGCTTCATGGATGCCTTCTCGGGGTACAATCAGATCCGGATGTTCCCTCCCGACATCTCGAAGACCTTGTTCGTGACAGATCAGGGCCAGTATTGCTATCGGGTCATGCCGTTTGGCTTGAAGAACGCGGGAGCTACATACCAGCGCCTTGTGAACTTGATCTTTTGAGACCAGATTGGCCAGAACATGGAAGTCTACGTAGATGAAATGTTGGTCAAGAGCATCCGAGGGCAGGAACATGTCCTCGACATCCAGGAAGCATTCAGAGTGCTGATGAGGCACAACATGAGACTGAATTCGAACAAGTGTGCATTCGGAGTCTCATCTGGCAAGTTCTTAGGGTTCATGGTTAGCCAGAGGGGTATAGAGGCCAATCCCGAGAAGATCCAAGCCATTCTCAAAATGGCTCCCACCTCCAATATTAAAGATATACAGAGGCTCACCGGGCGCCTCATGGCGATTGGGTGCTTCCTCTCCAAATTCGGGGAGAAGTGCCTCTCGTTCTTTAAGGCCCTTAGGGAGGCTAAAGGCTTTGAATGGGGGAAAGCGCAACAAGATTCCTTCGACCAGCTCAAGGCATACTTAGCCAACCCCCCACTCTTGAGCAAGCCAAGGCCCGGGGAGGTCCTCTACCTATACCTCGCTGCTTCGGAGCAGACCCTCAGCACTGTATTGGTAAGAGAAGAAGACAGGATGCAGAAGCCCATCTACTATGTGAGTAAGATCCTTCAGGACGCTAAGCTCCGTTATGCGAAGCTGGAAAAGATGGCCCTTGCGTTGGTCATGGCGGCGAGGAAGCTCCACCCGTATTTTCAGTCTCATTCGATGGTCGTTCTTACTGACCAACTGCTGAAGCAAGTGCTCCACAAGCCAGAAACATCGGGCCGCTTGATGAAGTGGTCCATAGAGCTGAGCCAGCACGACATCAGCTACTAACCCAGAACCGCTATCAAGGTGCAAGCCCTAGCGGAATTCATTGTGGAGAGCACTATCCCCAACTCCTGCGAGTCGACTACCGAACCCCTGGTCTGGACTGTTTACGTGGATGAATCCTCTTGCACCGACAGAAGTGGGGCTGGCATCATCTTGACCGGCCCAGATGCTTTCGTCCTGTAATACTCCCTCCGCTTAAACTTCCCTGCATCAAACAACAAAGATGAGTATGAGGCCCTCATAGCGGGGCTCTGTATGGCTCGCAAGACAGGAGCCCAGCGCGTCAGAGTTTTCAATGATTCCCAGTTGGTCGTTAACCAAGTGTCAGGAGAATACGAAGTAAGGGACGAGCGCATGGCCAAGTATTTGGCGAAGGTTAAGGGTCTACTAGTTGTGTTCGAAGATGTCCAACTCCAACGGGTCCCTCGAGAGGAGAACGCACAGGCAGATGCCCTCTCCAAACTCCCCTTCTCCTCCCTCCAGGGTTTGGAACGGACCGTCTTGATAGTGGTCCTCCTCAAACCAAGTATCAAGGAAGACAGCTTAAAGCCAATGGAGACTATGCCCTTCACACTTAGGAAGAACTGGATGAAGCCCTTACTAGAGTACCTTAGAGATGGAATCCTTCTAGAAGACCCAAAGGAGGCAAGGAGGATTAAGACCCGAGCCGAGCGGTACACACTTCTTGATGGAGTCATGTACAAACGCTCCTACACTCAGATTGACGGCCGACCCTACCTGAGGTGCCTCTCCCCCGAGGAAGCACTCTATGCCTTGAAGGAGGCCCATGAGGGTATGTGTGGTGCGCACCTGGGGGCGAGATCCCTAGCCCGTAAACTCTTAAATTATGGCTACTTTTGGCTTACGCTACTCCGTGACTCCGAAGAGTATGTTCGCCAGTGCGACTCCTGCCAGAGATTCTCGCCAATCCATCGCCTACCGCAAGCCCAACTCTCCTCCTTGGCGAGTCCAATCCCTTTTGCGATGTGGGGGATGGACTTGCTCGGATCCTTCCCTCCAGTGCCGGGCCAGCTGAAGTTCTTAATCGTGGCGATAGACTACTTCTCCAAGTGGATTGAGGCCAAACCCCTTGCGACGATTACCGAGCACAAAGTCCAGAAGTTCTTTTGGAAGAACATCATTTGCCGGTTCGGGGTACCCCGCATCCTCATAACCGTCAAAGTGACTCAATTTGCAGGAGCAACCTTTTGCAACTTCTGCCCCAACCTCGGCATCCAGCAGCGGTTCTCCTCGATAGCCCACCCTCGGTCCAATGGCCAAGCAGAGAATGCAAATCGGTAAATACTCTCTGGCCTGAAGAAGAGGATTGATAAATCTACCAAGGGGTTGTGGGTCGAACAGCTCCCCAACGTGCTTTGGAACTATTGCACCACCAAGAGAACTCCGACAGGGAAGTCTTCCTTCAAACCTCACATATGGTTTCGAAGCTCTCATCCCCTTAGAAGTGGGCCTGCCTTCACCCCGACTGATAGCCTACTGTGAAGCATAGAATGCGAACTAGCTTTGCAACTGTTTGGACCTCATAGACGAGGTCCGTGAAAGAGCTGTCATCCGATATGAGACCTATCGGAGTAGAATAATGCAATCTTACAACAAAAAGGTCCGTCCCTCTAATCTCAAAGAGGGGGACCTATTACTCCGAAAGCTGTCAATCTCCATTCCGAGCAAAAAAGGCAAGCTAGCACCCAATTGGGAAGGTCCGTATAGGGTCTCCAGAGTTATTCGCCGAAGCGCGTATCAACTCGAAGACCCCAGGGGAGGGGGGGGGGGGGCAGGAGAATACCAAGGAAATGGAATGCGGAGAACTTGATGAAATACCAAGAGGGTGTCTAAACACCGCTCCAAGCAACTTCCCCAAGAGTGCTCCATAAAACATGTCAAAAGTTTTTATTTGTATTTTCTTTATCAAAGTGTAATAGCGGCTCGCAACTTAGAAGCGGCCACCTAACTGTTTTCAATAAAAGCAATCTATCCCCACAAGTTCTCTATTTTTGAGTAGTCTAATTGTACTTACAAAAAAATTTGCATTAAAATGACACACTTGGAGTCCAACACTTGGTTCGACTCCGCTTCAACTACTTGCTTTTAAGCGAGTACGAAGCGGATCACCATTTGGAATTGCTCCTACGGCTGTTGATATTTTCTAAACGACACGCTTGGAGTCCAACATTTGGTTCGACTCCGCTTCAACTACTTGCTTTTAAGCGAGTACGAAGCGGATCACCATTCGGAATTGCTCCTACAGTTGTTGATATTTTCTAGAGGACATGCTTGGAGTGCAGCACTTGGTTCGACTCCGCTTCAACTACTTACTTCTAAGAGAGTACGAAGCGGATCACCATTCGGAATTGCTCCTACAGCTGTTGATATTTTCTAGAGGACACGCTTAGAGTCCAGCACTTGGTTCGACTCCGCTTCAACTACTTGCTTCTAAGCGAGTACGAAGCGGATCACCATTCAGAATTGCTCCTACAGCTGTTAATATTTTCTAAACGACACGGTTGGAGTGCAACACTTGGTTCGACTCTCTTCAACTACTTGCTTTTAAGCGAGTACGAAGCAGATCACCATTCAGAATTACTCCTACAACTGTTGGCATTCGCAAACGCTAACAAAACACAAGTTCAAGAAACAAATACTATCTCATTAAAGTTTGAGGCACAAGTCTGACTACAGACCAACAACTCGTCTTTACATCGAGATACAAAACTTGTGAAACAAAGATTACAAAATTACAGAGCTACTTTAACACCTCCTAGGGATGGAATGCTTCTCTTAAGTGATAGACGAGGCCGGCGAACACCGTGTTGCTGCGACCGTACATCTGTGGAGGTCTCCAAACCGGCGAGTCAAGTTGAGTCTCCGGCACCTAAGAGCCTAAGCGTTGCCTCGACAGAGGCTCCGCTCGAAGAGCCAGCCACTCCGCTCTGTGCATCCCCTGGGCACCTCGAGACGGGGGGTGAGCGTAACGCTAGCTCATGGAATTACCTCCCTTGGGAATATTCACCTCGGGGGCAAGAGGTGGTTCTGACGTTGCTTCCCATGGAAAGACGTCGTAACTGATGATTCTCCGCCTCTAACTCAACGACTCGTTCCTTCGGCAAGTCATCCGTTACCCTGATCTTCAGATGAGGCATCCGACTCGAACTACCCACACGAGAAGCCTCGGTGATGGTCCTTCGAAGCTGTGCCGCCTCCAAGCTCTTCTCGAGTACCACATTCTTCAGCCCATCTCTCTAAGCTCTGACTTCGAACAAAATCTGATGAAGGAACCTGTGCCTCAAGCCTTGGTTAAAGGCCATCGAGGGACTTGTCTCCTCCCCTTCAGGGGAAAATTTGCGAGCCTTCTCCTTTAGCCGTTTCAACTCTAAGGTGCGACGGACCAACGTCAGCTTAAGATAGTCTAGTTCCGACTCGAACCTGAAGAGCCTCTCTCGACTTCGAGTAAGGGCTAACCTAGCAACTCCTAGATTCGACTGGAGGTGAGATACTTCATCCACCTTGACCATCTGAGAAGCTTCGACCATTTGATACGTTTTGGCGATCTGAAAAGGCAAGGACATGAAGATACTAAGTTTAAGATGTTCCTACAGGGACAGCTCACATGCGAAACATAACTTAAGCTCAACACTTAGTCAATTTTCATTAAAATCCACTACTACAAAAAGCGGTGGTCAGTCCGCTATTAGGCATCACTACAAAAGATCCTAGGCAAAAATCTATGACTAAATTACAATGAAGAAACTAAGGAAGTTGAGTATCCACCTCGACGGATGGATCCACCACGAGCGCTAGTTCGTGTATGCCCCCCCTCAGCTGTCCCTGACAGTGGTGCCATCGCCAGCGGAAGGGTCCGTCACTATGGCCTGCTCGCCGTCAGCATTATCTCCTCCTTCGATATTTGTTCCCTCCTCCTCGTCGTCAGGAAATAAGTACCCCGAACAGTCGAAGCCGGGGAGACATTCGCCGACATCCTTTAGGGCCTTAGCGTAGGCCTTTCGCATATTTTTCTCCAGGTAGCCGATGGTCTCCTTCTCCGCCGCGGCCTTGGCCTCTCGTATGACTATGTCCCTCTCGAAGGCGGACTTCTCCCTTTCAGCAGCTCTCTCTCGAGCTGCCTCTTCCTTCTCCAAGGCGGCAGACTCTTTCGTCTTTTCCAATGCCTCCTCAAGAAGCTTGATCTTGGCAGCTTGCGTCTCCGCCCAAAGCACGGCCGCCTTTTACTCTTTTTTACCCTTCGACCGCTCAATTCTCTTCCGGTCCTGCAGAGCCTTCAGCTCTTTCTCCTGCTCCGCCACTCGCCTCATCAAGTGGCTGAAGTGGCAGATCGCCTACGAGAAAACAAGTAGTGTAAGAGTCGAGCGAACAAGGAAAACAAGAGTCGAGCGAATAACCTCACACCTAAAGCTTACTGTCATTTGCGCCTTGGCGATCTCCAAGGCAGATTCATCCATGGTTCTGTGCTCCATCGACGCCTTATCCTTGGGCGTGACCAGGTTGCGAACGGCATCCATGCAGCTCGTTGAGTCCCCGTGGAAACCATCGTGCTTTAGGAGCCGCCAATCCGGTACAAAGATCTCTTTAGTTCGTTCGTCAGCATGACCTCGGCAACCGCTATGCGAGACAGAGCCTGAAGAGCGAGCGTGGTCGAAAGGTCACGTTCTTTCGCCGGCTGAACAACTGAAGCAGGCACGGCCTCCAAGTCGACAACGGGAGCGACGATGCTTTTGCTTCTGATTGCCTTCGACAGTGTTGGTCAGGTAACGGCATGTTTCCTCTTCTTATCCTCAACCTGCTTGCCGCTCAGAGCCGAACGCCTGTTCACGATATCGTCGAAGTCCATATCGAAAGATCCTGCAGGAAAAAAGCAAAAACAGGATAAGAATTTTTATACTATCAAAATATTTAGAAGTGCGATTGACGTAAAGAACTCGTACTAGGGTTCATCAGACTAAGGCCTCCCCCAAAGAGGCTATCCTTGGAGATATCCTTCCAGTGCCTCGTAGGTCGATCCAAGTGGATGCCGACCATTTCTTCCTCCTCAGGGCTCAAGGTCAGCTCCATCTTCGCCCTTCGGCACATCGTCCCTTCACATTATGGGAATGTCCCACAGCTTCTTACCCCGAACGAGGAAATACTTATCTCTCCAGCACTTCACAGAGTCGGGGTTGTCGACTAATTTAACGCCCTTCTGAGCAGTCAGGTAAAAGCGATACTCCGTTCGTGTCTTTTGGAGGATCTTGTATAGACGGCGAAGCACATTGAGTTTAGGCTCGCTCCCTGCGGCCTGGCAATGTAAGACGAACCCCGTAACGTGCCTCCAAATGTACGGCATGAGCTGTATTAGGCATACCCCGTACCATTGCAGCACCACCTTTACGAAGGGGTGGAGAGGAAGGCGCAGCCCAGCGTGGAAGGAGTCAAAGGGAAACACGTACATGTCAGAGGGAAGCGAAGAGCAAGACCTGATCCCTGGGCCAGGGATGATGAGATCGAATTCCGGAGGGATCATGAAGCACATCCGGATGATTCGCAGGTCCGACTCTTTTAGAACGCTGACAATTTCGTTTGCCTCCATGCGATCCCTTGGCGCGTTCTCCTCGTAAAACTGCACCAGGCCGTGCTCCGCGCATTTTAGCTCCTCTGCCCCATATTGTCGAATTCCCCCAAGGGTTGACACGGCGATCGAATACCTTTCGAAATCACCCATCCTCCGGTCTTTCTACACTACGGTTCCCACCACCAACGAAGAAAAAGCTGCCTTTCCGCCGTCCTGTTCGACAACAAGATCCTCCTCGGCAACCGCTTCGACTTTCGGAGAGGACAGGACAACGATGCCCTTCCCCTTGTCGATCTTAGGAGCAGTGGATCGGGGGGCTACTTCGGGCTGACCCGAGGGGGAGGCCTCTTCGCTGGAAGACACCCTAGACATCCCTTAAAATTAAAATAAATTATATGTGAAGTGACAATTACGTTCGGAAAGTACGTCGGAGAGCAGAAAAGATCACCGGAGACTCCGCTCAAAGCTCTGAAGAGAAAGAACTCAGACAAGGTGAAAATGAAAAGTGAGGTAAAAAGGGGAGGGGGTGGAGATTTATGGTGAAACTTAGTGGGCATGGACCGGAAAGATTAATGGGCTCTTACGAAGCCCCAAAAGCGCGAAATTCTAAGCAGTGAGAATGCAAAACGACAAAAGGGAAGTAACTCGAAGCGACTTAAATGCTGTTGACAAGTCAACGTCTTCCAAGCTTGACACTTCGTTCGCTAAGCTCAACACTTCGCTCACCAAGCTCGCTGCAGATGTCGAACAGACGTGTTTCCGAGTTGAAAATACCAAAAATTGCGTTGACCAGTCAATGTCTTCCAAGCTCGACATTTCGTTCGCTAAGCTCAACACTTCGCTTGCCAAGCTCGCCACAGAGGTCGAACAGACGTGTTTCCGAGCTGAAAACACCTAAAATTGCGTTGACCAGTCAACGTCTCCCAAGCTTGACATTTCGTTCACCAAGCTCGACACGTCGCTCACTGAGATCACCACAGATGTCGAACAGACATGTTTTCGAGCTGAAAACACCCAAAACTGCGTTGACCAGTCAACGTCTCCCAAGCTCGACATTTCGTTTGCCAAGCTCGACAGGTTGCTCGCCAAGAACGTCGCAGATATCGAACAGACGTGTTTCCGAACTGAAAACACCCTTGCATTGACCAATCAACGTCTTCCAAGCTCGAAATTTCGTTCACCAAGTTTGACACTTCGCTCGCTAAGCTCACCACAGATGTCGAACAGACGTGTTTCCGAACTGAAAACACCCAAAATTGCATTGACCAGCCAACGTCTTCCAAGCTTGAAACTTCATTCGCTAAGCTCGACACTTCGCTCGCCAAGCTCGCCGCAGATGTCGAACAGACGTGTTTCCAAGCTGAAAACACCCTAAATTGCGTTGACCAGTCAACGTCTCCCAAGCTCGACATTTCGTTTGCCAAGCTTGACACGTCGCTCACCGAGATCACCGCAGATGTCGAACAGATGTGTTTCCGAACTGAAAACACCCAAAATTGAGTTGACTAGTCAATGTCTTCCAAGCTCGACATTTCGTTCGCCAAGCTCGACACTTCGCTCGCCAAGATCGTCGCAGATGACAAACAGACGTGTTTCCGATCTGAAAACACCCAAAATTGCGTTGACCAGTCAACATCTTCCATGCTCGACATTTCGTTCGCCAAGCTCGACACTTCGCTCGCCAAGCCCGCCGCAGATGTCGAACAGACGTGTTTCCGAGCAGAAAATACCCAAAATTGTGTTGACTAGTCAATGCTCGCCCACCGTTCGCCAAACTTGGCATACCGTTTGCCACGTTCGACGTACTGTTCGGCTCGTTCACCATACCGTTCACCCAATTAGCCAAACAGATGTGTTTCTGAACTGAAAACGAGGAGTGTCTCTCTTCTCCTAGCCGTCTGATCGTCTAGAAATGCTCGCCGTTGCGTGATCAAGGCCCCAGATTCAACCACGTCACCCAGGTGTTGATCCACCCTCTGATCACTCAGAAACCCGCGCCGGCGAGCGATTGACGACCCAGATTCATCCACATCATTAATACGGTGATAAAATCTATTTTTTATTTTATTAATTCGAATTATATATTTAAAAATTGCAAAAAATGGTTAAAAATTCAGAAAAATTAATTAAAAATTCTAAAAAATAATTATATATTCGGGAAAATATTTTTGAGCCTCTGGGTAAATAATTATTAGTTAGAATAATTAATTAATGTTCCCGAAAAATAGATCGTTGCTTTGCAAAATTGAATAAATGATTCGAAAAAATAATATAAAAATTAGGGGAAATGTCCAAAAAAATCCAGAACTGCCTAGAAAAAATCTTGGGCACGCTACCAGCTCAGAAAAGCATTGCTACTCCTCGGACAAGATTCGAACCCCCTTTTAGAACTCCGATAAAGCCCTATACACCATTAAGACAACAACACTACTCCCCGAAGGCTGTAAAACCTAGTCTTTGGGAGTGGAGGGCTCGTGATATGGCTAAAAAAGGGGTTAAGTCAAAAACATTCAAATTGGGCACGAACCTTAAAGTTTGCAGGGCCAAGATGGTAATTTCACCTACAAACGGGTCCGAAATGGGAACTGGGTCTCTTCTCTTGGACCCAATAACCTGCGAACGGATCTATTCAACAGAGAACGAGTCCCAACCCGTTGGGAGAAAGTTCAAGAGGATAGGGAGAAATCTTGAACCGCCCTCATCCTTAGGAGGTGGTTCTAACCGCCTCTATCCAGCCACACCGGGAAGTAAGGATTCGTTCTTATCCCGAAGCAGTTCCCCTCGATGACTATAAATACCCTCCTACCTCCTATCGTTACAAGGTGATCACTCTTTGCCTACCTAAAGTTCTTTTGATATTCTTTTTCTGAGTATTGATAAGAGTGTCGGAGGGTGCATCGCCGGAATCCATCCCGGTGTTTCGTACTTCGTGCAGGTTAGCGGCAGTACCAAGGAGTCAACCTACCAGCAGCGGAAGAGGTCTGATTTGGCCCATTCGAGTTCTCGCGAATCCACAAATTCTATCTATTGCCCCCACACCAGATTCAGCAGTAACACAAGTCTTACAAGATGTGGAAAAGATTGTAACACCTCGAATTTGTGAAATACCGAAAATGTCTGTTTTTATATATTTCGAGTGGTGAAAATTATTTTTGATGTATTTTATTGAAATATTGATATTGGTATGGATATTTGTGGTAGATTGGTATTAATGATATACTGGAGTTATGGGCCGAGTTTTATGTGAGAAAATATTATTTCCCTTATTTTCTACTTTTGAAAAAATTTTATGAGACAATTTTATGTATTTTACATTGTAGTATTTTTAAAAGTGTAAGAGTGGGGGCTTATTGGAAATATTTTTGAGATTGGGGGCTTAAATATAATACTCCTATTATTTATTATTTATTTATTTTAATAAAACCCCATCCCCTTTTCTTCTTCCTCCTTCTTCTCTTCTTCTTCCCGACCGTAAACCCCAGCCAAAAAAATCGACCCATTCGGCCGATCTTCCCCCTCGCCCAATCCGATCAATTCTTCCATGATTTTCAAATTAGTTCTAGGGGTATGCTAATTGAAGGGTGCTCTAGCCCGTGGCGGAGTCCGTTTTTCGAAAGGATTTCGAAAAGGTAAACCCTAGGTTTTATTTTTGTATAAAATTTTGGGTGGTAAATTTATTTTGAGTAGAATGGTTATGGTAGGGAGATTAGGAGGTGTTGGGTATTGTAGAGGCAAGAGATTAGCAAATTATTGGGGATTTTGCAAGTTGCTAAAAATTAGGGTTTTGGGTTTGGAAATGAGCATTATATATATATATATATTATCTCCTTTATAGTAGTAGAATTTTAGTAGAACTAGTATAATAAGTTGGGGGTGATTTTGGTAATTGTTTGGGGAAAAACATTCCGTAGGAATTTAAATATTATGTGCAATGCACGTGTGCATCCCAGACGTTCGATAAAATGCCTGAGTGATATTAGAAATAGTGTTATTATTTTCTGTGATTGATTTGAATGATTTGAGCTTTAATTATGTTGAAATCTGATAATAGGATATATTAGCAAATTTGGATGTGGAACGGCGTGCTGGCGCATCGGGTCTTCACGGGCTGCTATGTGAGTATGAATGTATTTATGTATTTGTTATTTAAAGAAAATTTTAGTATAATCTGAATGATTGATATGAATCTCGGAATAGGGTGTATGTTTAACGGGCGATATAAGCTTTATATCCTAGTAAATAATTTTGAATGACCACTATAACTGATATATGACCTATTTATAGGTTGGTATGATATATTGAGGTGTTGTAGCACTTAAAATAGGTGGAATGTATTGTGGATGCTATATATTGGCTATATGTATGTGATATGTCAATTATATAATAAATGACGGTTCATGTATTGATTGAATTGGAAATTTTGGGTTTACAACCGAATGGAAATGAAGTATAAGGGTGAGATTGAATGTTGGTATAGAATGATGTGACGATATAAGATATGGCAGGGATATATGAATGTAATTGCCGATATGAGATATGAAAGGAAATATGAAATGATGTGTTTATTGATATGAGATATGTAAGGTATAGGATGTTGATGTGACTTTAGTTTGCAGTTAGAGGTGTTTTATGGCATTAAGCTACTATTAGTAATGAATCTGACAGTATATGAGTATATTATACCCCCAGTTATACTGGGAATCTGTTGTCATGACTAAGCGATCGGCCTTAGTCCTGGTATTAGTAGAAGGAATATGTGAATTATAGTGATATTTTTATATGTGATACATTGAAAGGGTGGTGATAATATGAAAAGATAATGTTAATGGCAATAAGTTCGGTTGACTTGAGTTGATACCCCAGGATGGACCTGGGAGTGTAGATACCTCCGGATAGACCGGAGAGAGATATGATACCTCAGGTGGGACCTGGGAGAGAGTTGATACCCCAGGATGGACCTGGGAGTGTAGATACCTCCGGATAGACCGGAGAGAGATATGATACCTCAGGTGGGACCTGAGAGAGAGTTGATACCCCAGGATGGACCTGGGAGTGTAGATACCTCCGGATAGACCGGAGAGAGATATGATACCTCAGGTGGGACCTGAGAGAGAGTTGATACCCCAGGATGGACCTGGGAGTGCAGATACCTCCGGATAGACCGGAGAGAGATATGATACCTCAGGGTTGACCTGAGAGAGAGTTGATTCCCCAGGATGGACCTGGGAGAGTAGATACCTCCGGATAGACCGGAGAGAGAGTTGATACCTCAGGCTAGACCTGAGACACAATGAATATGATATGAATTGTGAATGAGAAAGAGAATGAAGTATTTGGTGTAAGATGAAATGAAATAATGAAGTAAGTGTATTATGAGTTGAGAATAAAGAATAAATAAGTGTTAATAATAAATGGGGTAGTAAAGAAAGGGAATAGTGAAATGTGAATTGTGTGTGGGAAAGAAAGTGAATAGTGAAATGTGAATTGTGGATGAGAAAGAAAATAGTTGTGAATGAAGTAAATGTGAAAGTGAACGTGTTATGAGTTAGTGTATGGAAAGAAATGATAAATGCAACATGTGATTAATTTAAAATGATAATAATAGAAGAGACGTGTTCTTATGAATAATACGAAGTAATTGTATTATGTGCGTGATTATTAAGGTGAAAAACAGTGTTGTATGAGTTGTACCTTGGAGTTGTGTCAAGGAACTACCTGCCCGCTATTTCTGTGGAAATGGCCTTGGCATAATTCGCAGGGTAAGTTGGTATGATTGTGGTAATGATTAATAGAAATGAAGAATTAAATTGAGTGAAGATGACAAGTGATTGAAGTGAATTAATAGCTCTTGAGATGTGATGTGATATTACCCAGACTATGAGTTTGGGGTGTGGTGATTATTACCCAAGCTATCAGCTTTGGGGTGTGATATATTATTGCCCAAACTATGTTTGGGGTTATGGAATATAAATTGATGTGAATGAAAGTGAAATCAGTGATAACTTGAGTTATAGTGAAGAGGAAAGTAAGTTGGTCATTATTTAGTTTGAATAATAGCTAAATGATATAACAGGATGAGAATGAGTTATAAAATATATTTTGATGTGATAAGAATGAGTATTTAAGGATATGAGTTGTGAGTTCGTAGATGTAAATGAATGGAAAACGAAGTGCGTAGTTATAAAAGTATGAAGAAAAGAGTTAGGGACTTTGTGTGAGTATTTATGGAAGTGAAGAAATGATGAGGTGGTAGGAATTATGAAATGATAAGTATTTGTGTTGGGGATTTCAAAATGAGAAGTAATTGAATGTGAATTAATGTGTTGCTTGTGATTGGGTATAAAGTGAATGAGTTGTGTATATGTGTGTGTATATATATATATATATGCAGTCATATAATATGATGCATTTAGCGAAGGGTGTGAAGTTAAGGATATATATATGGGGACGAATGCAGATTTATCAAGTATTTGATATAAAGGCGTATTCTTATGCTTTAATGTTCGGATTCAGGTTGAATCTTTTTACCGTTAAAATTGTAAGTTGAATTTGTTTTATTTATATAGTTTGATTTATGTATTAGATTAGTGGATTGTACTCACACCAGAAATGGCTAACCCCTTAGTGTTTGGGGGGTTAGGGGAGTCCGAGGACGACCCTAGATCCCCTACTGTTACAGGTTCTCATCAGTGCAGAGGTGAGGCGCAGATTGTAGGGTGAAGTTTTAAATTAAAATTTTTGTACTAATTAGCTTTATGAATAGTTGAATTTATGATTTAAATTGTATTATGGGTGTATAAGCATGTATATGACGATGATGAGTATAGTGTGAGGTGTTGTGGTATGTTTGTGACCCGTACCCATCTCGTTGTGGAGTACCGGGCTCTGTGGGAGGTTTTACAAGGATTTTTCTAAAACTTTACCTCGTTTTCAAAGGAATTTATGGTTTTTAATTAATATTGGATATACCGTTATGAGTTTGGCCCCCAGAACATTATATTATATTTCTTGTGTGATACTGCTCATTTTGGCCTGGGAAAACCTTGATAATATTGTCTGTGTTGTGAGCTACGGAATTTTGAGCAGAATTCCGTAAGCTATTTGTGTTTCGGGACAAAATTTATAGGGGAGACTCTGTCAAAATTTTTCCTGAAATATAACTTTCTTAGTTTATGATTAAAGTGATATAGAAATTGAAAGATTTGAGTTTGGAGTAAAAAAAAAATAATTTTGAGGCGTTACAAAGATCGTCCCCGGACCAAGCATATTTGCAATGATATGGATTTGAGGGATGATATGAGCAGTACGAGGCTAACTTGTTCAAAATGTGGTCTAAAATGTCACAACAAGCGTCGTTGCCGTGGAACCGACATAGGTCAGATAATTACAAGTTTAAAACTTCTTTATATATAGTTGCATAAGCACAATCTACTTGAAATTTACATATATATATATTCGTATCTTATTTATAGGATCATCATCGCGACAAGGAACATCAAGACCGAATATTTTATCGTCATCATCGTAGCAAGCCCGCTAATTTATCTTTTTATTTTGTCCTTCTAACATTATCGCATCTCATTGTAATATTTCCTGCTTGTTGGAAGTTTTATTGTAGTTGTTTGTGCTTGTTGAACTTGTTGGGAATATTTGAAGGGTATGTTTCACTTATAGTACTATTTACTAAATGTGTTGAACTTATTGCAATTATTTACTTGCTCTTGAACTTGTTGTAAAAATTTAAGGTTGTGTTGGACTTGTTTTGATTGTGTTGAATTTGTATTGTACCGAATTGTGTTTATGAAGTTGTGATCTTTTGGTTCTATATGAAGTTCGGATTTTGTAAAGTTGTGATGTTTGTAGTTACACAATGAAGTTGTGCTTTTTTGATAACCACTGGTGTAGTTTTTGAATTGCGTAAGTTGTAATGTTACAAGATGATTATGAAGTTGTGCTGGGTTAGCGAGTTTTAATGTTGTTTTCGAATTTCTTAAGTATTTGAGAATTCACCAAGTTCTTCTAGTTCTTGAATTAGTAAACTCATCCTTCCCAATGGCGATTTTAGCTCTTTTCTTCTTGTTGTTGGGAACAGCGAGTTTGCTGTTAAGTGTGGTAATAACAGTAAATGCGCCATTCCCAACAGTGAGTGCAGCCCTTTCATGCTCACTGTTAGGAAGAGCGATTTATTCTTTGGGAGGCAACAACAAAATTTCACATTCTCACACTTTGTGAAATCAAAAAAACTTCACAGTTGCTATTCCCAATGGTGAGTCTCTTTGTACAACACGCGCTGTTGGGAACAACAACTGTGGAGTTTTTGTGATTTCAGAGATTGAAATCTCACTGTGGCCTCCCAATGAATAACTCGCTCTTCCTAACATCAAGTGTAAGCCCTGTTTTTCCAAAATACATATTTTCTGAATATTTTCTGTATTTTGACTAATTATAAATTCACTTTGTTTTGAAATTTATTTCGGATATTTTATTAAAGCGTTTTCTAATCGAAAACTATATTTTGTTCGAATAATGGCATAATTTAATTTCTGTTCCTAATTGATCGGTTATTTATATTTTTACTCAATTTAAATGTAAATGTATTATTGCTTTTGGGTTATATTGATAAATGTATATTTTGTTATATAATCTTATTATTATTATTATCGTTATTATTATCTTATTCTTGTGATTTTACTATTGTTATTATTGTTATTATTAGTATTATATTTTTTGTAAAGCCCGAACATATTTATTTAATTGTATTTTATTATTCGATTTGATGTATGTTTATACGTATATTTTTAAACTCATTTTAAGCTCTTATTGGATTTTAAATCCTAAAACTCTATTTTCCGTAATGGGTTCTACCCAAACCCTCATGCTTATTGGATCACAGCCTACCCAAACCCGCTATCCAATAACCCAAAACCCAAAACCCTACTATTTAAACCCCTAAACCTAAATTAACCCTAACCCTAACCTACCCTATACTGTACAAACCCAAATACCTCTAGCCGCCTCTTCAACTTCCTGCATCTTCTAACCCATCAACCAGTCCCTCCCTCTCCCGCTCCCCCGTCGCTACCGCACCTTCCCACTCCTCCCGCCGTCACTCCGCCGTCGCGACCACCCCCCGGTGCACCTCCCTACAACCTCGACGATAGCAAGCTTGGTGGCATCGCGACACAGTGAAGTCGACCTGAGCACCAGCACCCCCTGTGCTCCCTGCTCGCGACCAGTGCAACTCCTTACTCGCGATGCCTAGCGATTGCAGCGACACCCTGCCTCCTGTAGCACCGCCCCGACGACAGCATCGATCCCTGCCGTCTCCCCATCTCGACGTCAGCTGTAGTGCAGCTTCCCTGCATTGTGTGCCTTCCCTAACCACCGAGCAGTGCCCTGCATCGCTGGCTGACCACTGCCTCGCGCCGCCGTCAACTCTCAGCCGTCGCCGCCCCGTCTAGTCGCCATTTGCAGCCACTACAGTTGCTATGGGTTTTTGATCATGGCTTGATTGGTGGCCATCCGATCCCCATCGCGATCGGGATCCCCATCATCATCATCTACTTGATTCTGGGCCGTCTGATCCTGCATCGTGATCAGATCATCACCACCACCATCATCATGATCATCATGATCTCCATCATCTGATTTGGACCGTCCGATCGCCTTGGTGATCTTGATCAATATCAAGATCTTGATTTCCATCATCTTCCCTATCTTCGATCTCGACCATCGATTGGTTGATCAACTTGATCTCGGCCATTGATCGTCTCGTTCGTCTTCTCCTTGGTGAGTTAAACATTTGATCCACTTTTTGTTCTTATTCATTAATTGTCAATCATGGTATAGTTACTCTTTTGGTACTCTTCTAATTCTTATATGTTTTATTTTTAATCTCGACCATTGGATTTGCTTGATCTTGATCTTGATCTTGATCATTATCGAGATCCCTGCCAATCGTGCTTATTGCCCGGGATCCATTCCCGTTATTCTTTCGTCGGATTCATCATCACCCAAGGCAAGTATCTTTTTGTACATTTCGTTTTCTAGTACAAGCCTTTCCTTGAAAATACTGCAAGTAGAATGTAAATGTGATTCCTCTTTGTTTATCTTTGATGATCCCATGTTCTCCTTATCTATCACATGATCTAAGAGTCACAACTCTTTGTTGATACACTTATTCACAACTAGTATAATTATGATACATTTCATGCAAAAAGTGTCTTATTTGGTTTCTGTCCTGTCTTGGCTTGCTGTTTCGACCCCCAGTGGACCAAAATCTGAACTTGAGTCCTGAATATAAAATATAGCCCCAAGTGTCTAGTTGCCAATAACATCGAGAATTTTTGAATTTCGGGTTATGGTTTAGGAGATATCGCAGTTTTACTACTTCTGTGTCGGTAATCGCAGATTCATAAAAGCTGCTACACCACTTTGGCTTACAATTATTTTAACTATGCTACCAGTAAGTAAATGACTTGAAATTTTTCATGCTGATACTTGACACCCTAGAGAACGTTTCATAATTTTCTTAGAATTAATTAATGAAGTTTCAACCCTGTTTCATAAGTATAAACTCAGTTTTACCAATTCTGGCTGAACACAAATGCTGTATAGTTTGCTGTTTTGACATCAATTACTGCAAATTTCACATGTCTTAATTATATGCATTGGAACCGCGCAGGAGTCTAATTTCTAGGTCTTTGGACGAATCTACATTTTCTATCTTGTAGCAACGGGAATCGCAGTTTTGGTGCAGCAACGTCATGCTGTCCAGAATTGCAATTCTCGTAGTTCTTGATAATCTTAAATTGTGTTGACCCTCGAATATGCTTTATAATTATCTTAAACTTGTTCCATATTTTTTATCATGTTTGCTTGACCTGTTTTGCACACTTTCATGCTTTTTTAACGATAATAATAAACAATAAGCCGGGGTTTAAGGGAAAGATCATAGTAGTGGACATATAGGCAAGTGTACTCGGAAGGGGGCCCGTGTTTCCCACTTGATACATGCTTCATGAACTAGTTATATTATTATTCGATTCATGAACTAGTATATTATTAGATTCATGAACTAGTTATATTATTATTCGATTCTTGAACTAGTATATTATTTGATTCATGAACTAGTATATATTTGATTCATGACTTATCTTGTTATGACTTGACACATGAACTAGTTATATGATTACTCGATTCATGAGCATGGCTTACTTGATACTTGATACCTAAGTACACCGCCCTATAAAATCCACCACTAGGCCTAAACATAACTGATTGTATGTAGCAACCATTTGGTAAAAATATGGATGCATGAATTGCTACCTAGATAGAATTAAATATTAGACATAAGATTTACTTGTTACTTGTACACACTTGATACCCTACTTGAGACCTGTTAATTGAGACTTGTTAATTGAGACTTGTTACTTGTTACTTGACACTTGTACGTGATACTTGTTACTTGATGCTTGACACCATTACATGTTCACTTGCCACTTGTTCTACTACTAGTACTTGTTACCCAATCTTGTCACTTGAGTTGTCTTTCTTGCTAGCTAGTTTCTTGAATTCCCCTAATTGTTGCATCCCTATTATATTATGTTATACATTCTTGATTCCAAATCTTGTTCCATATTTCTTACACTTGTTTTCATACTCTTACTTGTACTACTTGCGTCCTTAACTTGCACTAAGGGTGTTTGTCTTGTTTTCTCTATTTTTCCATTTTTATATATTTATATACAGATTTTGGAGACGAGTTGTAATGCCCTGATTTTTCATTTATGAAAAATTATTTTATTTTGCACGTAGTGTGCACGTGCAATATTTTTAGTAAATAATTTTCATCATGATGAGTATGGATATTTAATATGTGCCTTTAATTATTTTTCTATAAAGCCTGCTTTTTAGACAAAAAGCCTTTTCTTTTAAAAGCCCAAAGTTAATTTAATTTATTATTTTTATAATAATTATTTTGGCCCATAAACTAAAGCACATGGACTATTTTTATACAACTTGTCATGTAGAATACAATTTAAAGACTATTATATTTTTACAAAAAATTAATGTACAAATTTTTGGAGGCAAATGCTTGCACGTGCATTTCACGTACACGTGCAAATGCACTTCCCAAAATAGGCCAGAATGCTTCTTTTGGAGGGAAAATCAAAATTTTAGTGGTGATCATGCTTGGTGGTTACTTGGTTGTGGGTAGTTAATACAACTCCTACTTTCATCTTAGTCCTCCATCTTATAACCAACTACTTGATCCTAGCCCTCCATTCTCTTTAATTTTTAGTATAAATACCCTCTCCATGGCTAGTTATTATTGTGCTTATTACTTTCTACAAATCTATAGTCTAAAATACTTTATCTAGTAGTGATTGTGTGAGTTAAAAGATTGAGAGTGCGTGGGATTGTGCTTGCAACATCAAGGAGGAAAGGAGAGGCCGGCTACCATCAAGGAGCTCTCGGTGAGGTGCTTTTGGAGGCTCGAGTGCGCGCTTCTAGGAGGAGGATCGTTCGTGTGCAAGGACTTTTGTTTAGGAAGTTGCTAATTGTGTTTGTCTCTCCATTTGAGGTGGGTAAATTTTTTATATTTCTAATTAGGGATGCATGCTAGATTAAATTGAATGAATGAAGCATGAAAAATATTAATAAGAGTACACTTTTAATTGGAAAATTGATCTATGAATTGATTGGAATGTGGGTGTTTCTCATGACTTCTAGAATAGAATTCATGTTAGAATTGAGTTTGAATTGTGTATGCATGTGTAGACTGAAGTGATAAAATGACCGCTCAATTGAAATCTTTTCATGCTATATGTAATGTAGAAAATGTGAATGACTGATAAAGAAATAATGATATTTAGAAAACTGGAAATGACCTGTACAGTCGACCGATAATATGAGCAGTCGACTGACACGAGAAATATAAATTATGTACAGATTGGAATTCCATGAAATGATGCATGTTAAATCCTGATATTCTAGCATGCTAAGTTTGGAATTGATGCTCATCTCTGTAGACAAGTAATGAGGAAAAGACAAGTGTGTGATCAGAATTGTATTTGAATAAAAAAAAATACTAGTTATGTGAAATTTACTTTTAATTGAAAACTATGTTGTGATGTTGATAAACAGATAAGAATCACATGGTTGTGTGGACAATGTACATATTGTAGTGTGGCAAAAATGATGTGTACTATTGAAGAACAGAATAAAGAGATGATCTCTTAATTCGAAATTAACCCTGTTCAGTCGACCGAATGTATGTAACAGTTGTCTGTACTGAACACGAAAAGTTGTATAGTTGAACTACCCAGGACAGTCGACTGGTATGAATGACAGTCGACTCCCCTGTAAATGATAATTGAGATTTTGAACGTTGCGGAATAGCCGACTGACCATGTGCAGCAGTCGACTCTTCCGAGCGATTATTGAAGAACTTTATTTGACTGAACAAGTCGACTGTTCAGAGTACTTTTGGTATATCAGAAATTCTATGATTTGTTTATAATAAAGGTTATGAATCTTATGTTGATTATTGGTTATGACAGTAAATTCTATTTGTCTTTGTGTGAATTTACATGAAGTGAATCATTTATTAGAATTTGTGAAAGTTATATGAATGTGAAAGCTATGAACATGAAAAAGAAAATCTATTATGATTATGAAAAGTGAACTTATGAGCTAGTAACGCTCAATGTTGGAAATTGTGAATTTGAATTGAAACCAAAGAGTAGCTAAGTCTCCCTCGGCAATTGGAAAAAAATGAAATGAATTGAAATGAAAGACCAAGGTTGGTCGTGTTTGAATGAATGAATAAGTCTGGTTTAGTGGAGAGGCTAACTCTAGAGCTTTGATTTTGTTCATGATTCTAATAAAAACTAAGGATTAGTACATAGTGGAGATGTGTTGAAAGTATGAGAAAAACACGAGTATGAGGGCCATCAGATTGGCGGTGTGAGAGTGATCCACAGGCTGCCTGCTTGATGCGTCAAGACATGGCGTGGACACTACTCCAGAATTATCGTCCCGGTGGCGACGCTTGTGGGATGTTTGGTGACTGCAAGAGGATCGTGTGCCATGAAGTGAGGCTGAATTTCCACAGGCTGTCTTCACGATGCGTCGTGACATGACGTGGGATTCCCCTCCAGAATTTTCTGTACACGTGCTTGTACTCATAGATCATCTAAGATACCTACCGTAATTACAGTAGTAGATTAAGTCATGGCGAGGGATTGAACCCTACAAAGATGAAGAGCGATTAAGGGCTTACCCTCGGACCTATGTAGTATGGGATGCATAGAATCCGAACAAGTGCGCATTAGTGTCATGTCATATAAATAAATGCATTAAGGACTAAGTACACAATCACAACACGACATCAATAGGGTAGTCCCTTTAGTTTGTTATGTGACAAGTTTGTGTTTTCTAAATATGGAAAATAAGTTATACTATTTCCGGCATAGAGAGGATGGCCGTGTATAATGTTCGTCGGTTGAATAAACTGACGTACCCACAGTCTTATATGCAGGTAAATAGCTTGATACAGATTAAAGAGAAACAAATGCTTAAAGATTATTCAATGTTGTTGTACATTTGTTTCATTGTTGTAAAGTTTACTTCCGCTGTGCAATGTAAAGTGTAATGTAATCATGTAAACTTTGATGTAAAGTGAAAATTTCAAATTTCCTTGTAAAATTGTACTAAAGGTAGCGGAAAGATCCTGTAGAACATCTCGAATTCAGTGTATCTGGGATTCGGGGCGTTACACGAGTTGCCTGCTGGAATTGGTAAGCAAACGTTCTAGGCTTCGCTTGGAAAAACTGCTTTAATTATTTTTGTATTTGAGTTATTTATATTTGTTACTTCTTGAATCTTGTAACGGGCTTTTAGTCCCGAGTTTTTTCTTTTGATCCAGATTTATAAACTATTTGGGATATTATTATTTTGTTTCAATTGTTTCTTTTGATTAATAAATTATTTATACATGCGTGGTTGTGTATATCTTGTTATGATGCTGACTCGATCCTACAGCTTATGAATGATGAAAATTATTCGCTGAGCTTCGTCACGCGCTTGTATTTCGTATTTTTGGGAAGCGGGGCGTGACAAGGTTTTTAGTGGTATCAGAGCTCAGGTTTGACTATTATGTTAGTTTGACTAATACATTAGACATGCTTGAATCTGTCAGGATTAACTCAATATTAAACATGTCATGCAATCACATGAATAATTTGATAATCAACTCGATCTGGGCACTAGTCTTATCTCATTCATTTTGATCCCTTCATATTCAATTCTTTGATTCCTTGTTTCCTTTCATCTCTTACGGTCGTCCTGATTTGTTGATTCCATATTGGGTATAAATTTATTCTTCCGTACCAATGTTCTTTTGATTCCGGTGCAAGCAATCTCTTATTTCTGCTTGCCTCGTTGATCCCTTCTTATTTCAGCTCGTGTGTCATTCATTGCTTTCCGTGCCTTACATTCATCTTCATTTATTGATTCATATTGTGTATCATACTAGTTGTTTCTTCCCTATTTTGTTCTTCTTAAATTCCGGTGCTATCCATTCTTTTCTTCCCGCTTGGTTGGTCGATCTGCATCGGTGAATCTTCAACGACATGTTAGAGGCTTATTTAATTCCTACGTTACTGTATATTTTTATAATATATTTATTGTGTAAATTTGCTACACTGCATATTTATTTTCTCATTCACAATTGCATTGTGCTTATGCATGTATTTCATTCCATTTTTCTCCCTACTTTTATAAATCATTTTCACTACCTCTATTATGTACTATTGTATTTGATATTTATAATCTATACTTCTATTTTGATATTCCATTGTGTGGCCTTCAACTCAATTTCTTACTTTTCTACTATTTTCATATCACGAATTTCAAAAAATAATATCATACTTAAATTAAATGTCCCATATCCCTGTGCACATGGAAGGTTACATCTTTTATTTTACCGTTTCGGTGTAACCTAATGTCGAGATGGCAAATATGCAACTCGATGTCAATGGAGGCAAATTGCAACTGGATGTCGGGGAGGCAAAATGTGCAACCGAATATCCAGACGGCAACCTGCAACCTGATGTCGTGAAGGCAAACATGCAACTTGATGTTAAGGAGGTAAGATTTTCTACTTATTTGCTAATTGATATTTCAAGACTTTTTACGTATATAATGAAACTATTGGTAAAGAAATTTTTTCTTTATGACATTTTGTTTATACAATTACACTTTATGTTTCCATACAATTTGAACTAGTATAGTTGATTTTACTCTATTTTATATTTACAAACTTTTTACATTTATGTTAAGATTGAGTACGAACTATGGTCTACGTTTTCTTTCTTTTGTGAATTACTATTTATTTCCACCATTTTTCAATTCTTTAACATTTTAGATTTCTCACCTACTTTTGTTTCCACATCCTAATTAATGATTTAACGCTTACTTTTGTAATATTTAATGAACTCCTTTTTAATTCTTCTTGCATATATATATATATATATATATATATATATATATATATTGGTCCATTTTGCTCGTTACCCTTTAATGTGTTTTTCGAGTATTGATTATAATGTCAACATTCACTAATAATTATATGTCTTTTACATTCATTGTTCTTAATACTTTCTTTACTTAGCTAAATTTGTTCGTATTTCTATGTATCTTGACTGATTATTTTCCCAATTTTTTTTATATCACCTTTAAAGTTTGTGTTCCTTTGTTGTTTGTATGGTTATCAAACTTTTTATATTTGGGTTTTATCTCTTCACTTTTGACTTCTTTTTCTATGTGAATAGTCTCCCTGTTTTCTTACGACTGGGGATTAATGGTGTATTTTGACTTCACTTTCCATTTATAATTGATCGACTATATATATTCCTGTTTGATTTATTTATAGAGTTGATAAGACAAATTATTATTTTGTTTTATAATGTTATTATTATTGCTATGATTTTCGTTATTATTATCGGTATCATTATTATTATTGATATTACCATTGCTATTATTATTTTTGTTTTCATTAGTTTATTATTGTTGTTAATATTGAATTACCATCATACGAAGAAAAAAAAAATGTTGAACCCAAATTATATTCTGTCTTACATTATTATTCTTACCGGTATTGTTAATATTTTTTTTATTGTTATTATTATTATTGCTATTATTATTGTTATTATTATTATTATTGCATTATTTCCATGAATGTGTTGAATCCTATTCTGTCATGCATGTATTATCAATTATCGATATTGTTAACATTTTTAATTTTATTATTATTATTATTACCAGTGTGATTATGATGAATTTTATTATTGTTATTGTTATTGCTATTATTATTTTTAATATTATTGTCATTATTATTTTATTATTGTTATTACTATTCTATTATTATTGATATTATTATTTTTATTATTAATATTTGTTATTAATATTATTTTTGTTAAAGCCCATTAGTGTTGATCTATAGCATATCTTTTAATTATTTAAATTGAAGCCAAATTTTATATTCATTTTGCATTATTTATTTGATCCCATACTGTCCTTGATCCTGGTGTCTCATTCTTGTCTTCCTGCTCGGTTCGTCGATTGGTGTCATGTGGCCTACAGCGACATGTATGTTGCTTGGGACATCACCATCGGAGTAGCGCAGCGGAAGCGTGGTGGGCCCGTGACCCACAGGTCCCAGGATTCTCTTGTTTCTTCTTCCCTATATTGTTGCTTCCCTCTGTTCCTTGTATTCATCTTCATCAGTTGATTCCCTGGTTGGTTCGATTCTTCCCTGTCCTTTCTATCTCTGATTCAAGTCCTATCTACTCCCTATCCTGTTTTGTTATCTTGTGTTGTTTCTTCCCCTCTGATATTGTTTATTTTCTTTCATGCATTCCTCCTGACATCTTCCTTCTTTTCTGGTATAGCCATTGCTTTGTTCCTTCTCCTTTAGCTCTATATTTTGATTACCCCAAGTTTGTTTGCATTTGCCCTGTCCTATGTACCGTCTAAGCAAATTTCGAGGACGAAATTTTTGTTGTAAGGTGGGTAGGATTTGTAAGCCCTGTTTTCCCAAAATACATATTTTCTGAATATTTCCTATATTTTGACTAATTATAAATTCAATTTGTTTTGAAATTTGTTTCGGATATTTTATTAAAGTGTTTTCTAATCGAAAACTATATTTTGTTCGAATAATGACATAATTTAATTTCTGTTCCTAATTGATCGGTTATTTGTATTTTTACTCAATTTAAATGTAAATGTATTATTGCTTTTGGGTTATTTTGATAAATGTATATTTTTTATATAATCTTATTATTATTATTATCGTTATTATTATCTTATCCTTGTGATTTTACTATTGTTATTATTGTTAATATTAGTATTATATTTTTTGTAAAGCCCGAATATATTTATTTAATTGTATTTTATTATTCGATTTGATGTATGTTTATACGTATATTTTTAAAACTCATTTTAAGCTCTTATTGGATTTTAAATCCTAAAACTCTATTTTCCCTAATGGATTCTACCCAAACCCTCCTGCTTATTGGATCACACCCTACTCAAACCCGCTATCCAATAACCCAAAACCCAAAGCCCTACTATTTAAACCCCTAAACCTAAATTAACCCTAACCCTAACCTACCCTATACTGTACAAACCCAAATACCCATAGCCGCCTCTTCAACTTCCTGCATCTTCTAACCGATCAACCAGTCCCTCCTTCTTCCTCTCCCCCGTCGCAGTCGCACCTTCCCACTCGCGACCACCCTCCGATGCACCTCCCTACTACCTCGACGATAGAAAGCCCGATGGCATCGCGACGCCACAGCGAAGCCGACCTGAGCACCAGCACCCCCTGTGCTCCCTGCTCGCAATGCCTAGCAACTGCAATGATGCCCTGCCTCCTGCAGTGCTGCCCCGACAACAGCATTGCTCCCTGCCGTCTCCCCATCTCGACGTCAGCTGCAGCGCAGCTTCCCTGCGCTGTGTGCCTCCCCTGACCACCGAGCAGTGCCCTGCATCGTTGGCCGACCACTACCTCGTGCTACCGTCAACTCTCAGCCATCACCGCCCCGTCCAGTCGCCATCTACAGCCACTGCAGTTGCTGTAGGTTTTTGATCATGGATTGATTGGTGGCCATCCGATCCCCATCGCGATCGGGATCTCCATCATCATCATCTAGTTAATTCTGGGCCGATCCTGCATCTTGATTAGATCATCACCATCATGATCATCATGATCATCATGATATCCATCATCTGATTTGGACCATCCGATCGCCTTGGTGATCTTGATCATTATCAAGATCTTGATTTCCAGATCTGATCATCATCTTCCCTATCTTCGATCTCGGCCGTCGATTGGTTAATCAACTTGATCTCGACAATTGATCATCTCGTTCGTCTTTTACTTGGTGAGTTAAACATTTGATCCACTTTTTTTTCTTATTCATCAATTATCAATCATGGTATAGTTACTCTTTTGGTACTCTTCTAATTCTTATATGTTTTATTTTTGATCTCGACCGTTGGATTCGCTTGATCTTCATCTTGATCTTGATCATTATCAAGATCCGTGCCGATCGTGCTCTTCGCCCGGGATCCATTCCCTTCATTCTTTCGTTGGATTCGTCGTCACCCTAAGGCAAGTATCTTCTTGTACATTTCGTTTTCTAGTACAAGCTTTTCCTTAAAAATACCGCAAGTAGATTGTAAATGTGACTCCTCTTTGTTTATCATTAATGATCCCATGTTTTGCCTTATCTATCACATGATCTAAGAGTCACAACCCTTTGTTGATACACTTGTTCACAACTAGTATAATTATGATACATTTCATGCAAAAAGTGTCTTATTTGGTTTCTGTCCTGTCTTGGCTTGCTGTTTCGACCCCCAGTGGACCAAAATTTGAACTTGAGTCCTGAATATAAAATATAGCCCCAAGTGTCTAGTTGCCAATAACATCGATAATTTTTGAATTTCGAGTTATGGTTTAGGAGATATCGCAGTTTTACTACTTCTGTGTCGGTAATCGCAGATTCATAAAAGCTGCTACACCACTTTGGCTTACAATTATTTTAACTATGCTACCAGTAAGTAAATGACTTGAAATTTTTCATGCTGATACTTGACACCCTAGAGAACATTTCATAATTTTCTCAGAATTAATTAATGAAGTTTCAACCCTGTTTCATATGTATAAACTCAGTTTTACCAATTCTGGCTGAACACAAATGCTGTATAGTTTGCTGTTTTGACATCAATTACTGCAAATTTCACATGTCTTAATTATATGCATTGGAACCGCGCAGGAGTCTAATTTCTAGGTCTTTGGACGGATCCATATTTTCTATCTTGTAGCAACGGGAATCGCAGTTTTGGTGCAGCAACGTCAAGCTGTCCAGAATTGCAATTCTCGTAGTTCTTGATAATCTTAAATTGTGTTGACCCTCGAATATGCTTTATAATTATCTTAAACTTGTTCCATATTTTTGATCATGTTTGCTTGACCTGTTTTGCACACTTTCATGCTTTTTTAACGATAATAATAAATAATAAGCCGGGGTTTAAGGGAAAGATCATAGTAGTGGACATATAGGTAAGTGTACTCGGAAGGGGGCCCGTATTTCCCACTTGATACATGCTTCATGAACTAGTTATATTATTATTTGATTCATGAACTAGTATATTATTTGATTCATGAACTAGTTATATTGTTATTCGATTCATGAACTAGTATATTATTTGATTCATGAACTAGTTATATTTGATTCATGACTTATCTTGTTATGACTTGACACATGAACTAGTTATATGATTACCTGATTCATGAGCTTGGCTTGCTTGATACTGGATACCTGAGTACACCGCCCTATAAAATCCACCACTAGGCCTAAACGTAACTGATTGTATGTAGCTACCATGTAGTAAAAATGTAATGCCCCGATTTTCATTTATGAAAATTTCTTATTTATTTTGCACGTAGAGTGCACGTGCAGTTTTCGTAATATGAAATCTTATAATTTTCTTTATGGATGATGAGTATATGCATATGTATGTATGTATGTTCTTTAAATTAATTTCAAATAAACACGAGCCCAAAAATCTAATTTATTTATTTTGTAAAAACTAATATTTTGGCCCATCAATTTAAGCCCATGAATTAATTCTTTTTATAACAACTTGTGATGTAACATCTTTTAAAAGATTATTTTTATAATGTATAATGTACAAGTTTTTATATGGAGACTAGAATAGCACGTGCATGCAACATGGTGTGCTTTGCACACTATTTTCCTTGGCCGGTTTTGGGGAAGTGGAGTTAGTGTATGGGTGGTTACTTAGTTGTGGGTAGTTACTACAACTCCTACTCTCATCCTAGCCCTCCATCTCATAACCATCTACTAAATCCTAGCCCTCCATCTCACCCAAAATTGTGTATAAATACCCCCTCACTTACTTGTTTTCTACACAAAATTTCATTGTGAGAGGAGAGTTATATTTTTTAAGAGAGTTGAGAGTGAGTGCTTTTGGAGGCCGGCCATCACTTCAGAGGGAGCTTCGGTGTGGAGCAAGGAGCAAGGAGTCGTGCAATACATTAAGAAGCTTTACGGGATTCGTTTATTTCATCAACAAGGTGGGTGTTTCTCATGACTTCTAAAACAGAGCTCTTGTTAAGATTGAGATTGAATTGTGTATGTATTTATAAACTGAAGTGATAAGATGATTGCTAAATTAATACTGTACGAAATATTGAAAATACGAATGAATGAAAAAGAACTAATGATAATTAGAGAACTGGAAATGACCGGTACAGTCGACCGATCATGTGAGCAGTCGACTGGTACACTGAAATAAAATGTGTACAGTTCAGAATTCCATGAAACGATGTATTTAATATGAATTGTTAACTTGATTTTCTAGCATGCTAAATTAGGGTAATATTCATCTTCGTAGATAAAGGATGAGTAAAGGAAAAATGTATGTTTAGTATCTCATTGGAGAAAAGAAAATATTAGTATGTGAAATTTACATTTAATCATAAACTATGTTATGATGATGGTGAATAGATAAGAATCACATGTTTATGTTGGCATTTGAACGTACTGTAATTGAATAAAATACTGTGTGCTAAATGAAGAACAGAAGGGAGAGATGACCCCTTAATTTGAAAATCTACCCTGTTCAGTCGACCGAATGTATGTAACAGTCGACCGTACTGAACTTGAAAAGTTGTATAATTGAACTCTGTAGAACAGCCGACTGGTTTGAATGACAGTCGACTGCCCCGTAAATGATATTTAGATTTTGAACGCTGCGGAACAGCCGACTGGCCATGTGCAGCAGTCGACTCTTCCGAGCGGTTATTGAAGAACTTTCTTCGACTGAACAAGTCGACTGGATAAGCTCTAAGTCGACTGTCCAGATCACTTTTGATATCTCAGAAATTCTATGAATTGTTTTATGGTAAAGATTATGAATCTTATGTTGAATGATTATTGGTTGTGACAATTTAAGTAAACTCTATTTGTCTTTGCATGAATTTATACCTAAAATGAAGCGAATCATTTATTTGAATTTATGAAAGTTGTACGAATATGAAAGTTATGGACATAGAAAAGGAAAATCTATTGAGATTATGAAAATGAACTCATGAGCTGGTAACGCTCAATTTTGGTAATTGTGAATTGAAATTGAAACAAAAGAGTAGCTAAGACTCCCACCGGCAATTGGAAATAAATGAAATGAAATTTGAAAAGAAAGACCAAGGTTGGTCATGTTGAATGAATGATTAAGTCCGGTATAGTGGAGAGGCTAACCCTAGAGCTTTGATTTTGTTCATGATTCTAATAAAATAAGGACTAGATACATAGTGAAGATGTGATGAAAGTAAGAGAAAAACATTGAGTATGAGGGCCATTAGATTGGCAGCGAGAGCGTATCCCAGGATGTCCCATGATGAGTCATGATAGGGCGTGGATACTGCTCCAGAGTACCATCCCGGTGGCGACGCTCATGGGGTGTTTGATGATTGCGGGTGGTGTCATGTCTATGGTAGGAGCTGAATTACCACAGGATGCCTGCATGATGAGTCATGTGTCAGTGCGTTGGGATTCCCTCAAGGGTGCCTAGATATGAGTTCGTATGTCGGAAAACATCTAGGATACTTACCGTAGTTACATTAGTAGATTAAGTCCTGACGAGGGATTGAACCCTACAAGATGAAGTACGATTAAGGGCTTGCCCTCGGACCTATGTAGTATGGGATGCATAGAATCCGAACAAGTACGTATTAGTGTCATATAATATAAATAATTGCATTAAGGACTAAGTGCACAATCACAACACGACATCAATAGGGTATTTCCTTTAATTTGATATGTGAACAAGTTTGTGATTTGTTAAGAAATGAGAATCGTTATACTGTTTCTGGCATAGAGAGGATGGCCATGTATAATTTTCGTCGATTGAATAAACTGACGTGCCCACAATTTTGTATGCAGGATAAATGGCTTGATAAAATTGAAAGGAGAACTAATGCTTACAAATTATTCATTGTTGATGTACATTTATTTGAATGATGTAAATTGCTTCCGCTGTCATTACATGTAAATTATTGTGTTATATGCTTCCGCTGTAAAATGTAAAGTGTAAAATCTCATGTAACTCTGATGTAAAATGGAAAGTTTTCAATTCCTTATAAAATTGTACCGAATAAGACGAAAAGATCCTGTGGAAATCTCAAATTCAGTTGTATTTGGAATTCGGGGTGTTACAAAAAATATGGATGCATGAAGTGTTACCTAGATAGAATTAAACATTAGACTTAATATTTACCTGTTACTTGTACACACTTGATACCTTACTTGAGACTTGTTACTTGAGACTTATTACTTGACACATGTACGTGATACTTTTTACTTGATGCTTGACACCATTACATGTTCACTAGCCACTTGTTCTACTACTAGTACTTGCTACCCAATCTTGTCACTTGAGTTATCTTTCTTGCTAGCTAGTTTCTTGAATTCCCCTACTTGTTGCATCCCTATTATATTATGTTATACATTCATGATTCTAAATCTTGTTCCATATTTCTTACACTTATTTACATACTCTCGCTTGTACTACTTGCATCCCTAACTTGCACTAAGGGCGTTTGTCTTGTTTTCTCTATTTTTCCTTTTTTTATATATGTATATACAGACTTTGGAGACGAGTTTTCTGCTGGAATTGGTAAGCAAACGCTCTAGGCTTCGCTTGGGAAAACTGCTTTAATTATTTTTGTATTGGAGTTATTTATATTTGTTGCTACTTGAATCTTGTAATGGCTTATAGTCCCGAGTTTTATCTTTTGATCCAGATTTAAAAACTATTTGAGATATTATTATTTTGTTTCAATTATTTCTGTTGATTAATAAATTATTCATGCATGCGTGGTTGTGTATATCTTGTTATATTTCTTGTTATGATGCTGAGTCGATCCTACAGTTTATGAATGATGAAAACCATTCGCTGGGCTTCGTCACTCGCTCGTATTCCGTATTTTTGGGAAGCGGGGTGTGACAACAAGAGAGAAAGTGTCACTCCCCGGTTCCCAAAATACGAAAATACGAGCACGTAACGAAGGCCCAGTAAATGATGTAAACACCATCCATAAGCTATATCAGTCTAACTCAACAATATGAATAACAGTCACAACCACGCAAGAGAATATAATCACATAAACGAAGAGCAACTTCAATAATAAATGAAATTCAAAACATAATATCCAACATATGGGATAAAACAAACTTCGGGTCAACAAAGGCCATAACAAAGTACAATGATATTAACAATGTCTAAAGGGAAAAAAATAGCATAAAAGATAATTCAAGCAGTTTATTCTTAGGCTCCATCCTCTAAAATTGTTGCTCACCAAGTTCTTCTGGTATCACTCCATCGGTACCTGTAAACTCATAATCTAAAGTAGAAAAATAATGTTCGTTAGAGCAAGTCACAGACAACAAGTGGGTAACAAAAAAAAAAGCATGGTATATCAAGAACAAAGGACTTGATCAAAGTCAACAACAAAGACAAAGGTTGGCAATATAATCAAGGGTCTATATTCAATTATGCAGTAATCAGTAATTACAATTCATGATCAATATCGATGACAGTATACAGGAACGGGCATGCATTGTCAATTTAGGGTTATTATTCATTTTATTAACCTATCTAATGCACGTAGTACTGTGTCCCATACCACAGGTTCGGCGCATGCAAACAAGTGAACATTTTAGACTGTGATGGTGAACTGAACAGTTGATGTACTCAGCCCGATAATAGGAATTAACAGGAATAAACATGAATAAATAGGAATAAACAGGAATAAACATGAATTAACGGTAAGGGACCCCTACCGAGTACAGTCTCCGATTGTTCACTACCAAATCAACCCTTAATACCCCGGCTTGTTATTATTTTATTTCATCCTATGTGAATATGCAAGAAGATGTCAAGATTGTGTAATGCAAGGTGTGATTAGTTCTACTCATTACATGAAAGGTAAGAAACATTTATACTAAATCAATACAAATCATACAATCTGGGAAGCAGGACGTTTCTGTACAGAAACAGATAATCCCGTTGCTACAGGAAAGAAAATATGGATCTGTCAAAAGTTATAGAAACTAGACTCTCTGCTGGTTCCAGAGCATTTACATAAGACATAAAAATCACAGATACTAGGTTCAAATTCTTATTCTTTACAGATTTTATGTTCAGGCAGCAGGTTAAAGGTTATGTTCCCATATATGTACTGGGTCTGAAAACTTATCAATTAATTTTACAAAAATTCAGGGTAATTCCTAAGCATGTCTAGTCTCAGCCAAATTAATTTCACATTTTAATTTTACTGTTATGGGGCATTTGGTACAAAGATTTTTTTTTGTTTCCTAGGAATCTTAACTTGGGAATTTAGTTTCCCATGTTTGGTATGCTAATTTTTAATTTCAAATTCCCAGGAAACTAAGATTCCTAGGAATTTTTTTGCCACAATTCCCACAAAAGTTTTCCCAGGGGAGGATTCTTAGATTCCCAAGGGCTTGGGAAAATGTTACTTCTTTAAAATTACAAATTTACCCCCCCCCCCACCCCAAAAAAAAAAAATCACCTGTCCCTGTCTTTTCATATTTCTTATCATCTTTCTCCCCCAAAAACCCATCCTCTTTCTCCCCCAAAAATCCGAGCACCTAAGTGGCCCTGCCATTGCCTTCCCTTCCTACACCCCGACGCCCACCATCGCCAGCATCCCCGCCGCCTCCCGTCGTTCCACCTTCTCCACCATCGTCAGCACCTTGCTTCCTTCGACGCCCACCATCGCTGCGACCCGACCTCCTGCTTATGTTCAAAGTTGTTTGTAAAGAGAGCAATACCATGAATCCACTCCTTTTAAAAGTTGATTAATGATTGTGATCAACACTTGTTTATATTAGAGCACAAGTGTCCAAATCCCAAATCAGATGAGGGTCGTGTTAGAATAATATAATAATTCCTTTTCTCCCTTATCTTTTAAAAAATTCATATAGGTCATTTTCATGAGAATTTAAACTTTGCTTTTCTCAACATGTGTAAATTATGTGAATTAATGCAAGTACCAAAAGCAATAAATTAACTAAGTTTCGTTTGGGATGAAATCATGTACCTGAATACCTACAATTTTTTTTTATATGCCAAAATTTGAAACTATTTACACTTATAGAAGAGTTGCCAAAATATTTATGCTAGTGAACTCAACAACACAATATTTATGCTTATTGTTGATTCAAATGCTTATGTTGTAGAGTTTGTTTTATTATTTAAGGATGAGAGGGTATTTTGGATAATAAGATTAACATTTTCAGGAAATATGTAGCTCAACCAAATATAGGAAATTAAGTTTCCAACTAACATTCCTAGAAATGTTTAAGACATACCAAACATGCTTTATGATTCCTAGGAATCATAAATCCTAGGAACCAAAAAAAATCCTTGTACCAAACGTTCCCTTAACATGTTCTTTTTATTAACAAATCTGGGTGATACACATATAATTGTGAATCTGGAAATCCAACCTAGCAGTACTAAAAGTTAGATATCTTACAGAGTATAACTCGGAATTCAAATCCGTCGAATGTTCTGGAAAATAGATACACAGGACTACAATTAATGTTTACAAAGTTCATTCAAATTACTACAGCAGCAGGTTCGAAAGTTTAATGCAAAAAGAGGCAGACGGCAGACCAGAAAATAAATTAACATGAATTGATAATAATTTCAATACACAAGCATGCAATCTCATGGTAATTAATTAACAAAGTTTCTAATTAGTTATTAACATGCAATTTCAAGGTTAACGATGCATTTTACAATCAGGGCAATTAATTCATAAAATCATATTCAATCGTTAACATTCCAGTCATCAATCAGTTCTATAGCATGGATCTAATTGTTTTCATGTATTACGTGCATATGCAATGTGCAATAGGGACTAGGGTTCGAGTCAAAGATAATGGCACGAAAAGAGATTTATCACTTGGTTTCGCTGATGAATCCATGATAAACTCTTAAACAAAAATCAACTAATATAGATATGAATATCGGAATATGAGCTACTTGCAGGAATTAATGCAAATTCTTGAACGCAAACAATAACAGGGTTCAAGAAGACTTGCCTTATATGATTAGTCCAAAAATAATAGAATAACGGGATTAGGATCTCGACGCGCACATGTAACTCATGTACAACCAACACACGTGCAAACACGTACAAAGCAACACACAGCAAGGACTCTAACAACACAACGAGACGATAACAACAACCAGTAAAGATCCCCACACCAGCAAAATCCCCCACAACATTAGACAGCAAAAATCCCCACACAGCAGACAGCAAGCACAACAACGGTGCTGTGCTTGGGGAGAGAGAGCAGCGGGGACAGCAGCATAGGTCGGGAGCCTGTGACTTCGGATCGACTTTAAAAGTGAGCGGAGCATAGGGGTAGCGGGGTGACTGCGGTGGCTTTGTACGGGTCGCGGTGAGGGCTGTCGTAGGGGTCGACTGAGTGATCAGTGACGAGGGGCGACAAAGGTGGGTGCTCGACCGTCGATGGGTTACGACGGGTGGCAAGGTGGTTGAGAGGTTGAGCGACGAGGGTGGAAGCCGATGCAGGCGATGGGTTGTTTGGGTGTGGTGGAGATGGTGAAGACGAAGGTGGTGGCAATGGTGCAAGGGGCTGGCAACGATGAGGGAGGCAGGGTGACAGGGATGAGAAGAGGGTATCGACGTGTATGGGTTTCGGCGTCGCAAGATGAAGAAGATGGGAAGGAGAGATTGAAGATGAACATGGGATGGGGGGGGGGTGCGTGCGGCTGTAGGGTTAGGAGAAATTAGATTTGAATAGTGCTGGGTTAGGGTTAGGGTTGCATAGTATTATATAAGGTAGAGTGAGCATTTGAGGGTTTCAGGTTGGAATCCAATAGGAAAATTTATAGGGTTTTGGGTTTAGATCCAATAGGGGAAAAAGAACAAATAAATAAAATATGATTTGTAAATAGATTAATTTCGGATATCAATATGCAATTCGGATATCAATAGGGCAAAAAGTTGAACAACAAATTTTTAGCAGAAAAATTAAACAAATTGGGAGACGAAAATTGAGTTGAAAGCAAATAATAAATTCTATTTTTAGATAATCAAGTTACAGGGGTTCAGAAGAGTCGATAAAGAATAAAATAAATAATAATACCAAGAAAAATACAATAACTGAAAACATGGGTTACAGAAAGCACTACACTCGCTGTTGGGAATGTCGAGTTTATTGTTAAGAGGTTTCCAAATAGCAAACTCGCTATTCCCAACAGCGGAAAGAAAAGAGCTAAACATTCCATTGGGAAGAGGTTTACTGATTCAAGAAATGTGTAGACTTGGTGAATTCTCAATTCTATTCCTTTCGCTACAAACAACACCACAACCGCATAACAAACTTCATAGCGAACCAAAATAAATCACAACTTCATAAACAACTGATTGAGCATCAAAATTTACATAAAGAACGAAAAGATCACAACTTCATAAACAACTACAAACATCACAAATTCATAAACAACTACAATCACCACAAATTAACAACATCACATCATAATTTGACAAACGTATCATACAACTCCAAAAGATCAAAACTTGACTACTTCACAATTTCTCAACATCACAATCGTATCAAGTTAACCAAACTTCATAATTTGCCTAACCCGGCATGTACCGATTTGTCTTCTTACGATGTTGGTGCGCGGCAACTTTGTGCTTCTTTGGAGTTCTGGTACTTTGTGTAATTTGGGATATGAGAAGCTCATCGTCAAGAGGTACTCTTTGTCGTTTGGAACCTTACGCCTCATCTTGCGGTTGTATCCATTCTTCAGGTTGTGTTAGCGCAGTAGGAGGAGGTGCACGCCCACATTGACTTGAAAACGGTGTTCTTCCATAAATGCATCGAATGCGGGGCTCTCACCAACTGCATCAAGAAATCGTCTACACGGTGCTAGAATATCTCGTGTGCGAATTCTTTCATAGCATTAGTCACATTGAATACGGTACTTGACAAACGTTGAACTGTGCTTCTTGCAATCTCCCATGCGTTCTTCGCCTATAAATTAGATAATGTAATATATGAACAAAACAAAGATAAAATGGTTATAAGATGTGTTTCGAACTTGTGATACAAATGTATTCATATGTCATATAGTTATTAATCTTTCTAACCATGGTTGCCAAAGTCTTCTCATTTAGTTGGAACATGGGTTGTTGGGATGAGTGGCCGAGAGATGGTTCCCTATCTCACGTTGGTATTGGGAGTATCACTTTGGCAGGCGCAGGGATAGGAGGTGTGATTACCAATTGCATTATCCTGGTATACCATGCCATATACGCATCATGCAATCGTCCATCATACGGAGCAATTCTGCCAATGATCATTTTGTTCTAGCGCTCATTTCAAGTGTGGACATAAGTACGGTGATATCCGGCCCAGTCGATATCAAGAAAATGACCCATCTCTGTGACACAATGCAAAGTAGACCAAATTGTCTGAGTACTCGATCTACATAAGGATTCTCTATGATGGAGAAGTGGATGAAAGGTTCAGTTGTCAACCATAGCTCACTATGTTCTGTGCAACATAGCATCAACTTCTCTAATCTCTCGTTGGTGTACGGTTCCCATACTATGCATTCCGCCCGCAAGTGGTCAAGGTCATCTTGATAATAAGTGAGTGGTCCACGCGGGTTATCATGATGTGTGTGGTTACTCGCCCAATAAACACCAATAGGAGCTGACCTACCGACTCCAAACACCCCCAAACTCCACAATGGGTGTTGGACTCTTATGTGTGGCCGACCAATGTGGAATCGCTCCCAACTTCATATTTGAAGTATCAACATCGACCTTGCTACCTGTATGTTGTTTAAAAAAGCATGACACAAATATCTGTAAAGGACGACCAAAGTGGCACTACCCCAACTAAACCAACTAGCTAGTCTAATGTCAGCGATCAAATATAAATACATTGGCGGTACTTGGCTGCCCGTTGAGTTGGGAAATATCACACCTTCAAAAAGCATCATCAGATAGGCTGGGGTGTAGTACTCTACTTGATACTCAGTCGATTTTGGATTGAAGTAGTTATCGAATGACTTCATTAACCATGAAATTGTAAGAGATGTACCAATAAAATCATATTCAGTCGATCCTAGCCGAGATATTCTCAAACAAGATAGATTTTATCACCGCCCCAACTTCCAGTCACTGTGACACCATATATTGGAAGTCCTGTAATTAATGCAACATCTTATAAAGTCACTGTCATCTCTCCATGCGGTAGGTAGAATGTATGAGTCTCCGATCGCCATTTCTCGACTAGAGCTGTTAGAAGACCCCGATCCAACTTCACTGACCCCATTAGTGCAACTCCACAAAATCTCATCTCCACCAAGTATGGGATAATGCGATCGTGTAGGGACAACGTTTTGTGCTTTCGGAATGTCTTGACTCACCTTTCCACACAAAATTTGATCGGTGAGAGGCTTGCATCCTAAGAAGTGATGGGTCTATTAGATCGGGACCCCCAGGTGCATCTGCATGTGTATGCAGTGTTTGGGGGACATCGATAGGGGTGTCAGTAACATCTTGCAATGGAAGAAATTATAGTTGATGTTAATTGATACTGGTTGGATAAAAGAGATATATATCGTGGAGTTTGGAACAATAAAAATTACTCTTACCACTGCCTAAGCTTTCCCCCACTCGGATGTAGGAGGAGGATGGCATCTAGAACAGCTAGTTCGTGTTATTATGAGTTTGCAAAAAATGTTAGAGATAAAATTAACTACATTGCATTTTCGGCTTGCCTTTTAACAATTCTTAGGTACAACTACTACATACGAATGCAACTGATCACAAACAAGTCACCACTAACAAATGTGGGGTCACCTACGTTCAAATGTCACCAGTAATGCATTACATCGAACACCGAATGTGCATAACGAACAATTCAATCACTTACGCAATTCATCGAACACTTTATGTGTAAAACATAAACCGAACCTTAACTTCAAACCAAACACAACTCATCTTCAATTTCTAACCTTAGCCCTAACCATGCATTCAATTTAAAGTTAAAGCATAATCCTAATCCTAACCCTACCCATATCCAAATACATTGTAAGAGTTAAGTAAAAACATACCTTTATGTTGTCACTTGTAATCAAAATCACTCCCATAGTGGCTAAAGATTTGTTGGGGGATGTTAGAGATTCCGCCAAGTGATCTTTTGCCCTAACGATTGAGGTAGAAGACGAAGATGAGAGCTAGGGTTTTGGTTCAATGAGGTAAGAGAGAGTTTCACCGGTTAGAGAGAGACTTGGTGAAATGATAGTATAAGTTAATGAACAACATGGTGAATAAAGTGGTGGTCTAGTAAACTCGTTGTTGGGAAGAACGAGTTTAGCTATTTTTCCCATTGCTGTTGATAGTGGCGAGTTATTTGCATTCGAAGCCAATAAAGAGTTTTCACTCTCTGGGAAATGTGAAAAACTTCGCAGTCACTATTCGCAACAACGAGTCTAGTACAAAGATCATCGATATTGGGAACAACAAATTATTTTGAAATTTTTTAAACTAAACTCGCCGTTGGGAACATCGAGTGTCCAATAAAATTAGAACTAGACTCGCTGTGTCCAAACGGCGAGCGTGAAACAACTAAACTCATTCCCAATGGTGAGTTTAATTGTTGAGTCCACGAGCACAAATAGTTTAACAACTGTCATCTTTTTGCAAATACTTTCAAAAAATGGCATAAAAAAAATTCAAAACTAAACATATATTGCCTACTTTTCTTTATGAGTTACTTCAAAAAATTCAATACTACCAATTTTTAATTTTTTTAAAAAAATTTATGAAAATGATGGAGAATTTCATAATTGATATAGTTTTCAAATATGCTACACTTCAAAAATATGACTGTCCTTCTTTCTCAACCCAAAAATTTTGAGTGTTTAAAACATATTTTAAATATAGTTGCAGAAAATTGTAATATATAAAATAACCCCTGTCTATAATCTAATAATTCAGTGCATCTGTTTAGACTAAAAAGAAGTTTAGCCAACACATTAACATTTTGTAACCCTTTTGCAACTTTCTTCATATTATATATCCCTCATGTAGATCAAAAATCGTATATCTCCTCATGTAGAGCAAAACTGTATATCTTCTGTGTGGATGACGTGTTAGGATGTGGCCTCAAATACATGTAGGCACGAGAGTTCTTAAGGTTGGAGAAAAAGAAGAGAAGAGAAAGCCAGCAAGAAAACGCAACAGCACATAGAAGAAGTGCAGCTGGAGGGGTTGCGGTTAATCGACCGGGCTGCTGAGCATTCTTCGAGCGTACATAGTTCAACAGAGAGCGGGACAGTTGATCGTGCAGTCGACCAGTCAGTCTTCGGGTGTTGGCGAGACCAAGTGTAGTCAACCGTAACTTGGTGTATGTTATTCGGGCTTTCAGATTTAAGGTCCAATAAGTTGTATTTGTGTTTATCTTTTAGAGTTTGTTTGGGGCTGTAAATATAGCAGTAGATGTGAACTCTAGGGCAAGAAAATCATATCAAGGGTGAGCCGTTATTATTGTTCAACTTCAAGAGTGGTATGTGCCGAGCGTTTCAAAGATAAGAGAGAGAGATTGAGAGTTCTAATATATTTGTAATATTTGTATTTCTTGGAGAATAAGAAGTATTGGTTATCTCTGCATATTATTGAGTTCTTGTGAGATCTTGCAATTATTGTGGTGGCTTATTCTTGGTTCATCTAGTTCTTGGGAAGTTTTTGTTCCTTGTGGTGTGTGTGTTCCGCTATAAGCACTACGATTTGTGCCAAATTCTACAACAAGTGGTATCAGAGCACTGGGTTCGGGATGACCAATAGCAAATTGAAGATCGAGATGTTCGATGGGAGTGACTTCACGATGTGGAAGATTCAGATGATAGTGTATCTTCATCAGAAAGATCTAGATGGTTCTTTGTTTAATGAGAAGTTGGAAGTTGCAGACAATGATGCAAATGTCTTGGTGGAGATTCTCATGAATATGTATGAAAAACTGTCAGCATCTAATCAAATTCTTCATTTGAAGAAATTTGTTAATATGAAGTTGAGAAAAGGTGTAGCACCCAGAGCCCTGCTCAGCTGCGCACGTGGTTGTGCGTGTGTGAACATACGAACAAAAAAAATCCTAACAACTTTCCATCACAGGCTTGCCTCACAAAAAGTGTTATAGCTTTCAGGTACCAATTGAGCACAGGCCTAATTATACATTCACTCAAATTCCAATCATTTGGCCAATGTGGGACAAATAACCCAGCTCACAACACCCCCCCCCCCCCCCCCCCCAACACACACACTCCATCTCATATGCTCTCACATGCATGGCACACCCCTACCCGTGCCCCACTGGCACACACAGCACACCACTCCTTCTCTTCTTCACATGGTCCAAACCCCATACAATATGTCCTATAGAATCCCCCTATAGGCCCACCAACCATACTCCATAGTATTATATATACATACTAGGTTTGCCCGTTGACACGTGCCTACGGCACGTCTTCAGAAAGGTGCACTTTGTTTGATATATAAAATAGTTTTGAAGGTCTTGCAAATTAATTGAAGTAGCAAACATAGAGCACAAAACATATTATATGATTTTTTTTGATTTTTTAAAATTATTTTTAAAGTTTTTTAATTTTTAATTTTTTAGTTTAAAAAAAAAATTTAAAAAATTTATTTTCTTATTTTTTTAATAGAAGAGGGAGGGAGGGAGAGATAGAGACAGGAGAAAAAAATTTAACTAAATATAGGTTGTTTTGGGTGGAGGATTTGAATTTGATTTTTTGGGGGATTGAAGGACAGCCACTTGATAGCTTTCTTTGTGTTTTATTATATATATATATATATATATATATATATATATATATATATATATATATATATATTATTATTATTATTATTATTATTATTATTATTATTATTATTATATTCTCCCAATATAATATTATATATATACTCTTAAGTACGGGGTGTTACACACACCTCCCTTTAAGAACTCAGCATCCTCGCTGAGTCCGGGATCCGTAAGCTAATACAAGACCGCCTTTCTAGCCGATGTAGAGAGTAATACCCTGATTCTGCTAGTGTACAGCCTTACCCGAGACTTTGGCTACCCGCTAGAGTACACTGCTACCTCCAAATCAGGCATACATCTTGCACACGATCAGTGTCGAAAGTCGGCTCTGATACCATTTGTAGCGCCCCAAATTCTGCTCAGCTGCGCACGCGACTACGTGTGCGCACATACGAATAAAATAAATCCTAACAATTGCCCACCACAGTCTTGCCTCACAGTAAGTGTTGTAGCTTTCAAGTACTTATTGATCACGGGCCTAATTATATATTCACTCAAATTCCAATCCTTTGGCCTATGTGGGACAAATAACCCAACTCACACCCCCCCCCAACACACACACACGCTCTCACGTGCATGGAAAACCCCTACCAGGGCCCCACTGCACACACACATCACACCACCCTTCTCTTCTTCACATGGTCCAAATCCCATAAAACATGGCCTATAGAATCCCCTTATAGGCCCACCTACCATACTCCATAATAATAATAATAATAATAATAATAATAATAATAATAATAATAATATTATTATTATTATTATTATTATTATTATTATTATTATTATTATTATTATTATTATTATTGTAATAGTGAGTCTATTATGAGATGATGAGATGAAACCCTTATCGTGAGCAAAAGATCTCAGCCGTTGGATCCCGATACGATGGCAGAGATTTATTCCGCCCAAATAGAGAAATCTGTTTGAGTTACCAAGGGCATTCTGGGGATTTCACTTCTCACCATCTCATTTCTTTCTCCCTTCTTCTCTCACGCTCATTCCCGATCTCTCTTTGCCCCCAAATTGAAACCCTAGCTCCTTCCTCCAAAAATTCCCAAATTCGATTGGCTGCCCCTCTTCCCCACCGCTTCAAAATTCCCTGCCCCGAATCATCTCCCTGCTACTGTAAACCCACACCGACGCTCCTCCCCGACGCTCGAAGCCCTCCTACTCCCTAAATCGCTAGAGTTTGGCTGATGCTTGACGCCACTTGAAGATCTCAGTTCTCGACGGCCAAGTCCACCCCCTCTGACTTCCCTACCCCTCTCACTTCTAAACCCTACCCCAAATCGAACTCCCCCAAACTCTCAGGTATTGAATCATAACCCTAGTTTTCTTGGGTTAATGAATTTTATGTTCTTAATCTTTATCAAAGAAAGCATTGTACTTGTTTGTAAACATAAGTAGAATGACATATATAAAACTTGCTTTTTATCCATACTGTTCTAAGTCACAAATACAATTTTTTTGTTGGTATGCATGAACTTGAGTTGCGAGTTATTGAATTTGTTGCATTGCTGAAGATTGGTTCCCAACTTCTCCTTTTATTTTGAATGCCTGCAAACTCCCAATATAATTTTATCTTTTTTATGGTTATGGTATCAGTACTAAGGACTGCCTTGTAAATATCTTGAAACACTTATTCACTTATGACCAAAGATAATCTATTAGTTTATTTGTTTGAAGTCAGAGAGCTTAATAGTTTCTCTAAATAGAAGTGAATTAATAATTGGAAGTTCTACATTGGGCATTGGCGATTTTTGTAAATCACTCTAGGAGGGTGAATAGGGTGATTGTGCGGAATTAAAATTTAAAGTAAAGTGTAGAGTAAATAAAACGAGATAAGAAGAGCAAGCGCAGATAGCATAAGTGACGTAGCGATATAACATGGTTCAATCCCTAGGTCTACGTCCATACCTCCTACTTGTAGCATTTCTCCGCCACAAGCGTTCCACTATACTCAAACCCTTGTACAGTGATTCTCGGATTCTGGCCGAGAGACCTATTACACCCACAAGACTTCTAACACAAGTCCCGTCAATCTCACCGAAATGGAAGAAAAAGAAAAAGCTCATGATCTTTAATGATCCTGGCCGAAGAATACAAATAGTTATCACACACACTCAGATTGATTGTTGAAATATTAGTTCAAAAGAGTTTTCTCACAAATATTATGTGAAGAATACACAGTGGGTTCGTCCAATTAAATAGACTGGGAAGTATATCGATCAAAATTAGAAACGATACATTCCAAAAATGTGAACAGCGCAAAGTACGGTCGACCGCAATTTCGGTGCAGTCGACCGTTTATCTCTCTGACGTAAAGTAGAGAGATGAAGGGTCGACTGCTTCTTACGTAACTGTGAGTTGTAGTCGACTGCGATGCGGTCGACCGTCATGAGGTGCGATCGACCGATATCGCGCTGTTCATACCGAATCCACTTTATATTCTTACCAAAAACTAATCAATCACCAATCAATTTTGTACAGATTAAATCTCACAAATATAGAAGGATAACAACTAGTCTTGATAGCTTTCTTGGACACTAATCAATCAACTGCTTTTTTTGAATATCTTCTTCTTTTGCTTGATTTCTCAATCTTTCTTTATTACTTTCCTTCTTTGAATATTCTTGAATCTCTCTTGCATCTCTTATGGATATTATTTAATCCTGAAAATCTGAATAACTCAATTTAAACTTATTAGTATTTATAGACACGTTTTGTGTACACCAAACCAAGAGTCAACAATCTCTCCCTTTTGGTGTGAACAAAACATGTCTTTGAATATTGTAAGTAAAGATTAAACAATTAGTTATATAAATACTCCCCCTGAATTTAGTACTTCCTGTAACACAGATTTTCATAGGTGAAGTGCTTTTAGAGATGTTTGTAAATACTCCCTCTTAATTCAATCTTTCATAGCATAGAAAATAGAAAAAATTAATTCAATACTTCAAAGCATAGAAGATAGAAAAAATATTTACTTTCAGTGATAAAACCATTCTCCCTCTTTTTGGAACACACCATTATGGGCAAAAGAAACGTGGAGAACATACTCCCCCAAAAGCAGTTAGTAAATGAGAAGAACATTCATTAAGCGAAACAAGAAAGAAAACATGAGATGAGTTTTGAGAAATGTAATAATTTTGAAAACGGAGGAAAATCTACTTACATGATACCGTTGATAGCGAGACTCTTTGATATACAGGGAGAGCTCTTCATGGTATCATAGATTTGAGATTTTCCCAATACAGATGCGATGCATGGATAAGAAAAAGAAGTGAAGAATGAATTTCAAAAAACCGATAGTATAGAAAAAAATGGGTAGATAGTTCTTAAAAATCACAACGTGCAACCAGAAAAAGAACCGGTCGACCGCAAAAACAATTGAGCATACAAGTTAAAATTAATCCGAAAGCAAACCAGTCGACCGCACGGTCGACCACACACATATTTCAAAAGCACAGCAAAACACAGGGGTTGAACCGGTCGACCGCACGGTCGACCGAAATACTGATACATCGCAGGAAAACAAATAATCAAGGTAAGCAACTTAATATGGAGTCATTTCTTCATAGTAGATTACATAACTTTAAAGAGCATACATAGTGACATTACAATTAGCAATTACAAGAAGATATTTATTCCTCATCATCCCCGCCATCATCTTCATCGCCGTCATCATCTTCATCATCTTCCTCATCATCTTCCTCATCATTCGGAGGAGGAAGAATTTGCCAATCTTCTTTTCCTTGCAAGTACTCAATCGTGTTAACATAATATCCATACACTTGCATTTGATGAGCAGCAAACTGCTCATGAGTCACGAATGACGATGAAGAAGGAGCGGCGTTCTTGCGACGTGAGGAGCAAGGTGCTTGTTCGGCTTGGCGCGCTTGTTGTTGGGCTTGAAGACGACGAGCCCGCTGGTTAAATGGTACATCAATGCCCATTTGTTGAGGAATGATGGGCATAAGGTTTTTGCTTAGCAAGAAGTTCCCGACATCAATACGGGAATCAATGGCAAAGTTGTATATGAGAGAACTGAAAGGGAGACCACAATTTGTAGAGGTTAAATAATTCATCGTGTGAATGATGAATGTAGCAAGATCGAACTTATATTCACCAAGAATAAGAAAGATAATAAATGATTGATCTACCCGAATTTCCGACTTGTCATTCTTTTTGGGCCAGATATCAGCATTGAAAATTTTATTTAAAACACGAGCTGTATCAGTAAAATTTGTGGGAGCGGGATAAGGAAGATGAGAGAATTCCGATTGAATAATCATGGATTTGACGGTATCCTTGTGGTGGCCAGGTATATAATTGAGGGTTTTAAAATCTAAATGATATGCATCAAATTCTCCCTCAGGAAATTCATATCTCCTACGAAGAAATTCGGGAGTGACTTTAACTCTTCTCCCAAGAATGATAGAAGAGAGAGAGTGAGATCATTGTCTTGAAGACCTTCAAGGTTGGCATAGAATTGGTGAGTCAATGACTCGGAGTGGGTTCTAGGTGTAGTAAGATAGTTTTCCCACCCAAGGTCTGTAAGGATCCTAACCATAACAGAAAATTGAACCCCCTAAGGATGATAAGTTGATTACCCGATTTGCAACGACGGGAGTATTTCAAAGATCCGAAAAGTAAAGATCAGCACAATTTGAGTTTCGAAAGATAATACCATCTCTAGTAACGGATTTAGATGCAATAGCTTTCTTTCCCTTCGATTTGTGAGAAGATGAAGCCATTGAGACAAAAAACGGAAAGAGCACTTGAGAAATTTGAAGAGAATATTGAGAGATGAGATATTTATTTGATGGGTTTGTGGATGGGAGACTAGGGTTTTCGTGTGGTTTAGGAGGTAAGGGATGAAGGGGTATTTATATTGAAAGGCAAAAAACAAGTCAGCCGAATGGGTCGGTCGACCGATTCACAGATACGGACGACCGCACCACACGAAACAGGGAGTTTTAATTTGGTGAATTGTGGCAGAGGGGTGGACAGTCGACCGTGTGGTCAACCAGTCCATTCTCGACTGATCAAGGACTAATGGGTAGTACGGTTAACCGAACATTCAATTTTTGCAAAGTGATTTTATGTTTGGAAATTGTAAAATTCACACATTTCATGTATTTCAGAAATAGATAACAGATGCACATTTAATATAGATTCAAGCAAGTGTAGATTTTACCCGGTGCTATACTTATTTGAAGGACCAAGGTCTTTCTTCTTTTTTCTTGATAGAGATGCAGGTTGCTAGTATAACTTGCTGAGCCTCTCAAGCTCTAAGTTGAGAGCATCAAACCACCTACATGAAATTTTGTAGGAGTCCAATTGGGTTTTGAGCCTGCATTAACATTCTTTCTTACCCAGACAATGTTAGTGTTCATTTTTAATGAACAGTTATATGAAATATGTCATAATCTATAACAGTAATGACATGTGATACGACTATGCCTTGGATCATGCACACTTGTATAGTTTGGATTTGATTTGTGATTATGTTGATGTTTATGCAAGTGTGTATGACATGATGATTTAGAATTCTGATGATATATTGGCTCTTCGTAACCAAGCCCTCGATTATCTTGATAGGATCTTGAATTTTTTGTAATAAGGTAACTGGACCCTTCATATTTTTCAACAATTTTTTCAAGCTCAATTACTCTTTTACAAAGTCTTTTCCTAGTCAACTCATCGTCTTTTGTGTTCCAACGAAGAGTGTCTAGTGTAGCATCAAGAATCCTATTTTGTTCAAGAGCTTCATTACAGCCTTCCACTACCTCATCAAATTTTCTTTTGCATTCTTTTAAATCATCTGTGAGTTAGCAATATAAACAGATTTCTCATGAATTTCTTTTAAGTGTTCATCATGTGTTGCTAAGTATTCTTGAATTTGTTGTTTTAAAAGTTCATTTTCCTCTAGCAATACATCATGATCTTTTCTAAATGACTCAAATTTTTCCATGATCAAAGCATTTTTATTTTTTAGTTTTTTATTTCTAGCAATACAAGAGTCATGTGTTTCATTTGGAATTTGTTTATATTGCCTTAGTTTACGACTCAGTTTTTTTGCATAGTCTTTTAATCCATTACACATGTCTACTAGCTCATCATAAGTAGGTTCTTCGATTACCTCTTCTTGGGATGATGATTGAACCTCACCATTCCCAGGAGCCATGAAGCCAACATCGTTGTAACCTTGCTCTTCCTGAATTGAATCTAAGTGAAGCCACGTTGCCTTTAATGCCTTCTTTTTCAGACCCGGATTTGAGCGGTAGTAATCCCTATTCTTGTCCTGTGAGACAGGGCAATTTACACGGATGTATCCAGGCTTCTTGCACTTATAGCATACGTCATCCTTATCCTTCTTTCTTTCTCCTTGGTACCTGCCATATTTTTTATGTTTGAGATACTTACGAAACTGCTTAGTCAATAGGGCGATGTCCTCGTCTGACTCCTCAATGTCTGAATCTGCTTTTGATGGTCAGAATTTTTTTGCTTTTAGTGCAATGGTTTTCTCTTTGGTTTTTGGTTCAATCCCGATGTTTTGTCTGTATCTTTTGGTTTCTGTTATTTCCATCTCGTATGTCTTCAGCTTTCCTTGGAATGTGTAGTAGTCGAATCTCTTTTCTTCAAGGGTCTCCCTTATTGCAACAGCCTTTACACCCCACTCTGGCGTGAGACAGCTTATGAGTTTTCCGACCTTTTGATCATCATCCAACCCCTTCCCTAAGCTCTAAAGTTCGTGGGCAATGATATCGAAGCGGGTGAGCATTTGATCCACATTTTCTCCTGGCAACATACGAAACACATCAAACTTAGAAAAACATAAATTTACTTTAGCTTTTACCTCAGAAGCGGTTCCCTCATGCCGCTTTAGCATATTGTTCCAGAACTCGTATGCTGTCTTACAGTTTTGCCCGTATCGCATTAATTCTTCGTTATTCAACCCTGCATAGAGAGCCTTCACGGCTTTGGAATTTTCCTTCTTGAGAGCTAGCTCCATTTTGTGAAAGCTGTCTTTCCGTCGTTGACCGGAATATCAATTTTATTGATACACACATTCCATACTTCTTCTCCAAGCATCTGTAGAAAATGAGACATACGAACTTTCCAAACATCATAGCATTTTCTATCAAAAAATGGTGAGTGTGTGGGACTTGTCCCATTGGAGATAAATGGCTCCGATCAGTACAAGTTTTCGGGAGGAGGGATTTCGGCCATTGGACCTTTTGCTTAAGCTTTTAAGCTTTTGATAAGCACATCGCTCTGATACCACTTTAAATCACCCTGGGGGGTGAATAGGGTGATTGTGTGGAATTAAAATTTAAAGTAAAGTGCAGAGTAAATAAAAAGAGATAAGAAAAGCAAACACAGATAGCACAAGTGACGCAGCGATATAACGTGGTTCGATCTCCAGGTCTACGTCCACACCTCTTACTTGTAGCAATTCTCCACCACAAGCATTCCACTATACTCAAACCCTTATACAGTGATTCCTGGATTCAGGTCGAGAGACCTATTACACCCACAGGACTTCTAACACATGTCCTGTCAATCTCACCGAAGTGGAAGAAAAAGAAAAAGCTCAAGATCTTTAATGATCCTGACTGAAGGATACAAATAGTTGTCACACAGACTCGTATTGATTGTTGAAAGATTAGTTCAAAAGATTTTTCTCACAAGAAGAATACACAGTGGGTTCGTCCAATTAAATAGATTGAGAAATATATCGATCAAAATTAGAAACGATACATTCAAAAAATGTGAACAACGCAAAGTACGGTCGACCGCAATTTCGGTGCAGTCGACCGTTCATCTCCATGATGTAAAGTAGACAGATGAAGGGTCGACTGCTTCTTACGTAACTGTGAGTTGCAGTCGACTGCGATGCGGTCGACCGTCATGAGGTGCGGTCGACCGGTATCGCGTTGTTCATACCGAATCCACTTTATATTCTTACTAAAAACTAATCAATCACCAATCAATTTTCTACAGATTAAATCTCACAAATATAGAAGGATAACAACTGGTCTTGATAGCTTTCTTGGACACTTATCAATCAATTGCTTTTTTTGAATATCTTCTTCTTTTGCTTGATTTCTCAATCTTTCTTTATTACTTTCCTTCTTTGAATATTCTTGAATCTCTCTTGCATCTCTTATGGATATTATTTGATCCTGAAAATCTGAACAACTCAATTTAAACTTATTAGTATTTATAGACACGTTTTATGCATACCGAACCAAGAGTCAACAATTTTCTTGTAAAGAAAAATGTATGCTTACATATGCATAAGTTATTTCAAAAATATAACCTTTAACGTTCTTGTTGGTTTCTCTCATCCTCCGATTTGTTATTGTTAGAATTGTGAAGTTATTTCTTCTTCAATTCATCTTCTTTGTGAGAAAAATTGGTATGTGTGATGTGGGACAAATTGGGTTTTATTTTCTCTTCAATTCATCAAAATCAGAAGAGGCCCCATATATTATTTTGTTTAGCTGGTTTTAAGTTGAATATAGTTTGTAGGTATGTGTTTGACAAATTGGGATTTTTTTGCTCTCATGTTAAAGTGCGAGTCTTTCATTATAAATTAGGCTAAATTATAAAAAAAAACTTCACTAAGCATTTTTATAAAAAACGCACTCAACTATGTTCTTAGCACAATTTTTTAAAAAAAAACCTCACTCACCCATGCCTTGAAAAAATAGTTGAGTACAATTTTTAAAAATAAAAAAAATTAGTGGGGTTTTTTAAAAATGACTAATACTTCAGTCAGTTTTTTTTATAAAAATTTCGCCTCTAAATTATTCATGTTTATATTGTCTGACCTTTTACTCCAATCTTGATGTTTACAGGCAGTGTGTGTGGCTGCATGTTTGTGCCCTATAATGGTTATAATGGTGCATTTGATTCTCACTCACAGGAAGTGTTTTATATTCCCTCATTTTAAATATACCCAATGCCCTTTTTTTGTTGTGTTCATCTAGGCAATTGTAACATTTGATGAATGAAATGAATGAGATGTAACTATTGTCACATGTATCAGATGTATGCTGTATCAAATGTATGTTGATTCTTATGTTGTGTTTTTCCTTGTTCTTTTTTTTTGCTCTGATGTTATATGTATTTGTGTATGCCCCTCTATACTTGTAAACTATTATGACCTGAATGAGATGTATGTACGCCTCTTCATTTGTGGACTTTTTCCTTGTTATTTTTTGCTCTGATGTTAACTGAATGAGATGTATGCCACTTCATTTGTGGGGTTTTTCCTTATTCTTTTTTGCTCTAATGTTAACTGTATTATTATGCCATTTCATTTGTGGGGTTTTTCCTTGTTCCTTTTAGCTCTGATGTTAACTGTATTGTTATCCCACTTCATTTGTGGGGGTTTTTCTTGTTCTTTTTTCATCTGAAGTTAACTGTTATGCTATGCCAAGCAAATTTGTGGCGTTTTTCCTTGTTTTTTTTGGCTCTGGTGTCTACATGAATCCATAAACAACTACTGATACTATTTAATTTGAATGCCACCGAGCAAGAATGGAAACAACACAAACAACATAAAATGAGTTCGATAGAGTTGTAGCTTAGACTAGAAGTAACTTCGGTTACAACATAAAATGAGTTCGACAGAGAGTTGCCTATAAATAACATAAACACAGCTTAGAATGCTCAGAAACAATAAAAACAGAGCTCAATCAGCCTGGAAACAACATAAACAGAGCTCAATCAGCCTGGAAAAAAATTAAACATAGCTCAAATTGCGCGTAAACAACATAAACAGAGCTCAAGTATTATGGAAACAACATAAACAGAGCTGCTATTGCTCATAAAAAAAATGAAAAGAGCTCAATCAGCCTGGAAACAATATAAACAGAGCTCAAAATGCACTGAAACAACATAAAAAGAGCTTAATCAGCCTGTAAACAACATATACTTGTCTCAGAATGCTCATAAACAACATAAAATGAGCTCGGAAACAACAAAAAAAGAGCTCAAAGTTCAATCAGCCTAGAAACAACATAAATAGGGCTCAAAATATCAGAAACAACATAAATAGAGCTCAATCAGCATGGAAACAAAATGTACATATATTTGCATTGCTCATAAACAACAACATCAGAGCTCAATTATAATGGAAACAACATAAACAGAGCTGCTGCTGCTGCTTGCTTATGCTCAAAATGCTCAAACTTGAAGATCTACTACTGCTTGTTCGTGCTGCTGCTACTGCTTTTGAAAAAAATTCAAACAACAGTTTTAAGCATGTATTCATGAACTGAAATATTACTACAAACTACAAAGTAGCTCATAAATAATAAAATCATGAATTAAAGTAGTCGTAGGCTTAGAACACACTTGTATTTCACTGTTTGTTCAAATCAAGTTTACTTCTATTGCTAGGGCTGCATTATTATGCCATGCCAACCAGTTTCAACACCGGTCCCCCCCCCCCCCCCCCCCCCCCAAAAAAAAAAAACTTTTTAAAAAAGAAGTATCAACTAATTCATCTTTAAGCTATGTTTATGTTGTATCAAGAAAGGGGTGAGAAGAAGCTCTACCTCACGATAAGGTGCTCTTCTTATCATTTCATAATAGACTTAATAATGATATATTCATTTCAAGCTCAAAATGCATGGAAACAACACAAACACAACTACTGTATGCTCATAAACAAAATAAACAGAGCTCAATCGAACTGGAAACAACATAAACCGAGCTAAAAAATTCTCATAAACAACATAAACAGAGCTCAATCAGCTCATCATTGCCTAGACCAATACAAAACAAAAATAACTGGAGCCAAAAATTGAAAAATTGGTATTTCCATTTCTTCATCAGAAGTGGAATCCCCTTTGAAGCAAGAATTGCCTTTCCTTGGTATCAAAAATAATGCATGAAAGGATATTGCACAAGAAGTAACTTTCTAGTTTTCAACCAATCTATCTATCAACATCCACTCCATCTGCCTAGAAGTTGTGCCTCAGCAGGTAGTTCCTCGACACAATTCCAAGGCATCCTAAACTCATATTATATATATTTTTTTACTTTAATATTCCTTCTCATCTTATACTATATTCTTTTTCATTTTCGTCTCATAACATCTCATAATACATTAACATTCATTCAATCTTATAACATTACATTCATTAAATCTTATACTATATTTACATTCATTCTCATCTCATAACATCACATTAATTCAATCTTATAACATTACATTCATTCACATCTCATGACATCTCATAATACATTAGCATTCATTTAATCTTATAACATTACATTCATTCAATCTTATACTATATTCACATTCATTTTCATATCATAAGATCACATTCATTCAATCTTATAATATTACATTCATTCACATCTCATGACATCTCATAATACATTAACATTCATTCTCCTTTTATATTACAGTTTACTTTTCTTTTTATTCTTATTTTATCATACCGCTTGCTTTAATTCTCATTGTCATTTTATCATATACTTTGCTTTATATTTCATTCTCATCTCATCATACAACTTACTTTACTTCTCATTCTTATTAGATAATATATCTTACTTTCATATTCTTTCACATTTCATATTACAACCCACTTTAACTTTCATTCACATCTCGTATTACAACTCACTTTAACTTTCATTCTCATTTCATAACATAACTTTAATTTTCATTCACATCTCATATTACAACTATCATATCAACACCCCACCGATCCACCTTGAAATTGTGCCTAGGCAGGTAGTTCCCACCATTTCCACCGAAATAGCGGGTGAGTAGTTCCTTGATACAATTCCAGGGTGTACCAAACTCATGTTATATCATGTTTTTTATTTTAATAAGAATATGAAAGTTGGAACACATCAACAAAAAGTATAACATATATAGTGCTTGTCATCACTGCCTAGAATCAAGCCAAACAATAAAAGGCATGGTATAAATTTAAGGTGACTGAGTAAGAGTTGAGCACTTTTTGTATTTGAGAATATAGTGCATTCTTGAATCCATCATAGCAAACAGAAGTGCTTCCATCATACCAAACAGAAGTACCTATAAACATCAATATTAGGGTAATTTATCAAACCTTTATATATAATATTAATTTAAGTAATCAAGATACAACACATTCTTGAAAAAAAATAACACAGCTAATTTTAACTCACATATTCTTATCGACATTTTCTTATCATGAAATTTGATAATTGTGTAAGTATTTTGATAAATTGGTAGTTCCGTCAAACTCTTCTAAAAATGTAATGACTACACAAAAGTAATTCATCTGTCAACTCTTAAATTTTGTTTAAGCTAAACAAAACATACTTTTCTAAAAATGTAATGTCAAAACAATAAAATACATGAACCCAATAAAACTAGGGTCATGATTCAATACCTGAGAGTTTTGGGGGAGTTCGATTTGGGGTCCGGCTTAGAAGTAAAAGGAGGTGGACTTAGGAATCGAGGAAAGAGGGCGAGTATAGGGGAGTTTGAGGGCGTTGAGCATCAGCGGCGTCAAGTGTCATCCAGGAGCGTTCGATTTGGGGTTCTTCGTTTTGGGGGAGTTCGAGGGCGATGAGCAGGGAGGAGAGTCAGTGGCTGAATTAGGGTTTCGATTTGGGCAGTAGGGTTCCGATTCAGGAATAAGCGTGAGAGAAGAAGGTTGGAAGGAGCTAGGGTTTTGGTTTGGGGGCTGAATTAGAGTTCGGGAAGTGAGAGGGGAAAGAAGCTGCTAGGGTTTGAGGGTTCGAAGTGAGAGGGGAAAGATGGAGATGAGTAAGAAAATCCCCAAACTGCCCCTCACTATATCACATCTTAGTTTAGATTGGGCGAAGCAGATCTCAACAATCAGTTTGCGATCCAACGGCTAAGATCGTTTGCTCACGATAAGGGCTTCTTCTCACCATCTCATAATAGACTCTTTCTCTCTCTCTCTCTCTCTCTCTCTCTCTCTCTCTCTCTCTCTCTCTCTCTCTCTATATATATATATATATATATATATATATATATATATATATATATATATATAATATTATAAATATACTCTTAAGTACGGGATGTTATGGAAGGGGGTTTGGTAGAAGAACATATGAACAATTACTATATGGTTTACAACCAGATGCAAGTTGCATGATTGAAGATTTCAGAGAGGGAATATTCATTGTTACTTCTATCTACTTTGCCATATAGTTATGGTATGGTGGAACTAACTATTACATGCACTATGACAAATTCGACAACTCTACGGGATATGATGAGTAGCATTCTGAATGAGGATGTGAGAAAGGTGAGGTGAGAAACAAGGGATTTTCATCATCATCTTCTAATGATTTTGCTATGTCAATTGAGAAGAGACATGGAAGATCTAAGAGCAGTCGAAGAAGAAAGGATCAGAGTAGTTCATCTAAGAGTGGGTCTGATGACAACGATGAGGGACATGAACATGAGTGTTGATATAGTCACAAGAGGGGTCACATGATGCGCAGTTGTATGATCTATATGAAGATGACGCAAGAAAAACCAAAGGAAACCAATGCGGTGTCCAATAAAATTGAAGAGTTATGCTTATCAGTTAGGGGGTAATTAGGCACGCGAGATTGGTGTATTGATTTAGAAGCTTCTTTTCATTGCACTCCGAGGAGAGAGATGTTTGATGACTACAAGAAGGATTCTTTTGGAGATATGATCGTGGAAAATAGTTAAAGGTGTCCTGTGCTAGGGGTTGGTATTGTTTGCATGAAAGCCAATGCTGATCAGTGTATTGTCTTGCATGAGACAATGCATGTTCTAGACTTGAAGGAAAATCTTATCTCGATTGGAATGCTAGATAAATAGGGGTTGTCTATTACAGTTTGTAGTGGAAAGTGGTGTATAGTTGCAGGTTCAAGGGTGATTGCAAAAGAAAATTATGAGAGGGAACGCTGTATTTGCTTAAAGACGTGCGGGGCGTTTCTCCTGCAGTTGAGTCTCAACCGGAATCGAGTAGTAGGTTATGTGGGGTGCGGCTGAGTTCTTTTAGTTGTGGGAATTCACCGGAGGTTATTAATTTAGTGGGAGCTGTTGTCCATGAGAATGATCCTAAAGAGTAAGACGTTACTGCGGTGAGGATGCTTTGCGATATGACAGTGGAAGCTTCAAGTCACTCTTGTGAGGTAGAGAGCACTGTTATAGATATGCGTAGTGATGTCGATGTGGGTAACCAAAATGAGGCTATGGGGGTTGAACAGTCTGCTGATTTTGTGGAGGTGTCGTCCACGGAGACTTCTAGTAAAGAAGTGTATTGAGAGACTTTGAACCATATCTGGAGTTAATGTAGATTATGTGAGTTGGGGAGTCTTATAGGAATCCGACACGGGAGGTTATTTCTCTGTTTATTCGTAGCCTTATGCAATTGGTGGAGCACATCCTTCATGAGGTGATGAAGGGTGGTGGAGTGGTAGATGTTTCTCCATTGTTAGGATTGTGGCATCAAATACAGGTAGGCACGGGAGTTCTTGAAGTTGGAAAAGAAGATGAGAAGACGAAGACAGCAAGAGAAGGCAACAGTAGTTAGAAGACGTGCAGCTGGAGGGGTAGCGGTCGACCGACCAGGAGTACGGTCGACCGACCCGGGTTGCTAAGCATTCTTCGAGTGTACAGGGTTCAACAGTGAGCGGGACAGTTGACCGTGCAGTCGACCGGTCAAACTTCGGGTGTTGACGAGACCAAGTGCAGTCGACCGCAACTTGGTGCGGTCGACCGACGGCGGCTGCATATTATTTGCGCTTTCGAGTTTAAGGTCCAATATATTGTATTTGTGTTTATCTTTTATGCTTTGCTTGGGGGCTATAAATATAGCTGTTGATGTGAACTCTAGGACAAGAAACTCATATCAAGGGCGAGCCATTATCATTGTTCAACTTCAATAAGGGTATATGCCGAGTATTTCAAGGGTGAGAGAGAGAGATTGAGAGTTGTAGTCTCTTTGTAATCTTTGTATTTCTTGGAAAATAAAAAGTATTGGTTATCTCTGCATATTATTGTGTACTTGTGAGATATTACAATTATTGTGGTGGCTTATTCTTGATTCATCTAGTTCTTAAGAAATTTCTGTTGCTTGTAATAGATATGTTCCACTATTAGTACTACGAGTTGTGACAGATTCTACAACATGACAAATGATCAATTCTTCTGAAATGAGTCAACTGTTTCTCTGCGTAAAGGCCTTAAAGCCTAACGAAATGGAAAAAATAAAATAAAAACTCGATTAGATTCTCTTCAAATGCAAACATTCATTCGAGAGGTCAGTGGATCTATTTCTGCCACAAGGTTGAATAAATTTAAGCTACAATGGGCTATATTGACCTAGAACATTGAATCTCTTTCTAATTAGGATAATTACATTGGTTTTGTGGAAACCCATGCAATTAACTATACGTAAAAACAATACTTATTTCTCATCTCATAGTTATGGAAACATGTGGTACTGAGGGCTAATTTAAACCCATAACTTAAGTCAATTCAATGTTTTGGTTTCTTCGTCATCTGCATGTAGATTGCTGCCTCTTAATTAATCTTTTGGTATGAACCAAGGCTTGTGGTGCATGTGCACTGCAAGAGTCGGAGGATATTCCGAAATTTTTTTTTGTTATGTCATTTTTTTGAAACTATCAGTACTTATAGAACAATTGCTAAAGTATTTGTGTTGGTGGACTTAACAACTAAATTTTCCGATTCTAATGGAGAGTTCAATTGTTTCATGCTCGCAGTTGGGAACATGACGAGTTCAGTGTTATTTTTTTATAAACTCGCCGTTCCCAACGGTGAGATCAGTTCAAAATTTTCAATGAAGACTTGTCGTTCCCAACGGCGAGGACATTTATACTAGACTCGTTATTGAGAACAACGAGTTTAGTTCAAAATTTTCAATAAAGACTTGTCGTTTCCAACAGCGAGGACATTTACACTAAACCAGCCGTTGGGAACGACGAGTTTAGTTCAAAAAAAAAATTCTAAGGAGTTTTTTTTCAAAAATTCACTACGTCCAACAGAATGTTTCACTTTCTGTGAAATTTCCTACATCATCATCGTCCCCAATAGCGAGTCAAATATAAATATCCTCGCCGTTGGGAACGGCGAATCTTCTTTGAAAAATCTGAACTAAACTCGATATTCCCAACAGCGAGTCTAGTATAAATGTCAACGCCATTGGGAACAGTGAGTCTTCACTAAAAAATTTAAACTGAACTCGCCATTGGAAACAACGGGTTATCAAAAAAATTAACATTAAACTTGCCGTGTCCCAACGGCGAGCATGAAACAACTGAACTCGACGTTGGGAACGACGAGTTTAGTTGTTGTGTCCATGAACGCAAATACTTTGGCAACTGTCCTCTTTCTACAAATAGTTTCGAAAAATGGCGTATAAAAAAATTTCAGGATATTTGTTGTGCTTATTAAAAATTAATTATTAGTTTTATTCTTAGGTCTCTTTTTAGCTGAGGACTTGGATGAAATTTTTTATTTTATTTTGTTAGATATTATTATAGTCCTATATTGGTTGTAGAGTTGTTTTGATATTTATTCTCCTTCTATATATAGGTGGTATTGTACTTGGTTGAACTCAATTCAATATTCAGTATTGTTTTCATCTTTCTGATTTATCTTACCATGGTATCAGAGCCAAGTTATACAAATTTCTTCCCAAAACCCTAGATCTCAAAAAAAAAACAAAAAAAAAATTCATTTTCAACCTCCTGTGGTCGTCGAGGCGTCCACAATACCACCATCTTCAAACTTCATCTTCAACCCTACCACCAAACACCATCGTCGTCCATCATCCCGACGACCCAAATCGCCGCCTTTAGTCGTCGAGGCGTCCACAGTTCTCGACGCCTCCAGTCGTCGAGGCCTCCAATCGCCGCCTTCAGTCGCAAGACCCAAATCGCTGACTCCCGAACTCCCGTCGAGATCCACAACCACAACCGTCGAGATCCATCCCGATGACACACACTCCCTTCGTCGCTTCCACAGTGGTCACCCACCTCCACCCTCCAGTCGAACGACCCCCCCCCCCCTGTGCTCCCCGTCGCCCTGTGCTCCCCAGCCGCCCCTCTTCACTACCATCACCAACCCTAGCTGCCTCTCTCTTCTAATTCCCTCTTTCTTCAAACCCAAACTTTCCACCCAATACCTAACTCCTCTAATACCCAACGTCTACCATAGCCACCCAATAATCAACGCCTCTCTCTTCTTCCCCTTTTCTTTACTGTTTTTAAACAAAAAAATCAAAAAAAAAAATTCAAAAAAAAATAAAATAATATATATATATATATATATATATATATATATATATATATATATATATATATATATACAGGTTCTACTACTTGATGGTATCTCAGTCTTTCCCACATATTTTCGCCTCTACAGACTTCCCCGATGCAACCGCCTCTCGTTCCTCCTCCAGATTCAAAAAGCTGCAGCGCCACTTTCAGTCTGCCTACGGCCTCCTACCTTCTCCTTACATCATTCCTCACCCTACACCACCTCTACTTCTGCCATCGGTAGCACCGCTCTACTCCCTACCCCGATCCAGACACCAGCAGCATCTCCCACCACATTATGCTCTCTGTCACAGCAGCGCTGGTCTTATTTCTCCTCGCAGTGCTTCTTCCCTCACATCCTCGGCCATACCTGTCACTCCGGCCTTGCCATCTCCTACTGATTGGGATAATCTTCAGTAATGCCTCACTCAGCTGGAATTACAGCTCATGGGTCAGTCTATCAATGCTGGCTCCTCTGCTCCTGCACTTTCTACTACTTCCGGTATGAATTCGTTCTGGATTTTAGATTCTGGTGCATCGCATCATCTCACTGGTAATCAGACATTGTTCATCACCTGCACAACACTTCCCTCTCACTCTCCATCTCTACACAAGTTGATGGCTTATCACTTCTTATTACACACTCAGGGACAATTAACTCTCCCACTCTCACATTACCATATGTTCTCTATGCTCCTCATTTATCAATAAACCTTATTTCTATTAGTGCGTTGTGCGATAGTGGTCTTGTCATTACTTTTGACTCTTTAGGTGTTCTATTACTGATTCCTCCACTAGTGAGGAGTTTGGGCGTGCTAGTCGTCAGGGTCTTCTATATTATCTAGATTTTCTTCGTGCACATCACTCTCCTTCCAGTTTTGTCGGTATTGTTTTCTCTGATGCTGATCTGTGGCACAGACGTTTAGGTCATATTAGATCATCACGACTCCAGACTATAGCTTGTAGTGGTGCCCTTGGTTCTCTCACTTTTAAATATTTATCTGATTGTCAGGGTTGTCATTTGGCTAAACACATTGTCCTACCCATTAGTCACAAAAGAACTTCTGAAACCACTCACCCTTTTCGACTTGTTCATTCTGACATATGGGGACCCTCTTCCGTACCTTCGTGGAAAGGCTATCTCTATTATGTTTCCTTCATCGATGACTTCACTAGACATACATGGATTTTTCTTATGCGTCAGCGATCTGAGATACCTGATATTTACCGATTCTTTACAACTATGATTCACACTCATTTCAGTGTGCGCATTAAGAATTTTCGATTGGTCGATACACGTGAGTACACTTCCACCACTATGAGATCGATCATTCAGTCTCACGGCACCCTTTTTCAGTAATCATGTCCTCACATATATGAGCAAAATGGTGTAGCTGAACGCAAGCATCATCACATCCTTAAGATGGCTCGCGCTCTTTTACTCTCCTCTTCTGCTCCTCGTTCTTTCTGGGCTGAAGCTATCATGACCTCTGTTAGTCTCATCAACATTACTCCCTCGTCTGCCCTAGCTGGTACGATGCCTTATGAGGCTCTTTATCATTCACCTCTAGACTACAGTATGCTCCGTATCTTTGGGTGCACCTGTTATGTCCTTCTCCCTCATACTGAGCGCATGAAGCTTTCTGCTCGTGCTGCTAAGTGCGTTCACCTCGGTCTCAGTCCTGAACACAAAGGTTATCGTTGTTTTGATCCATCAGCGGGTCGTGTCCGCATTTCTCGACATGTATCCTTTGTGGAAGACTCCCCTTACTACCTGACTCCCCCGAGGATACTAGATTTCTCGATTTCCCAGTTATTGCTAGCCCCCCAAATTTATCTTCCCGTATTCCTTTTGATTCCACTCCTCTAGCTCCGTTCACATCTCCTGTAGTCCTTATACATGTTGTTCCCCCTACCGAAACACCACCTGCATCCCCACAGCAGCCAGCACCCATCCCACCTACTTCCCCACCGACACATGCACCTACTCCACCATCCTCACCCTCACACTCTGTCAGTCCACCATCTCTTCGTCAGTCTACCCGTTCCACTTCTGGTATTCCTGATACACCTGATGCCACTGGTCTTTCTGACCTGTTTGGTTTTGCCACCCTAGTTTCCTACTCACCACAGTTTCATGCATATCTCATTGCTATACACTCTATATGTGAGCCCAGAACCTATCAAGATGCAATTCAATATCCTGAATGGAGGAAAGCTAATGCAGAGGAATTCAGTGCATTTGATCAGACTGGCACTTGGGATGTTGTTCCTCTGCCAAAGAACATTCAGCCTATTAGCTGCAAGTGGATCTTCAAGGTCAAATATCAACCTGATGGATCTATTGAACGGCACAAGGCTCGTCTAGTAGCCCAAGAATTTTCTCAGGAGCATGGCATTGATTATGAGAGACTTTTACTCCTGTTGCACAGATGACTACTGTTCGCACTCTTCTTGCTGTTGCAGCCATCCACCAATAGTCGTTATACCAGATGGACGTGAAGAATGCCTTTCTTTATGGTACCTTATCTGAGGTTGTTTATATGGATCCTTCTCCTGACCTCCCTACTTCTCCTCGTCATGTTTGCTGGGTGCGTCAGGCTATATATGGTTTGAAGCAGGCCCCTCCAGCCTGGTTTGATTGTTTTCGCCTTGTCATCACCAAGGCTGGTTTTAGTCAGAGTTCTCAGGACCATTCTAGGTTTATGCGGTCATCACCGCAGGGGAGGGTAATTCTAACGATAAGATCATTACTGGGGATGACTCTGCGGGCATTACATCCACCCAGAAATACCTTCATCAGCAGTTCCATATGAAAGATCTTGGCAGACTACGTTATTTTCTGGGCATGGAGATTGCTCATGGATCTCGGGGGATACTCATTTTTTAACAAAAATATACATCAGATATTATCTCCGCTGCATGCCTTCTGACAGTAGCTGATACACCCTTACAGCTTCATGTGAAGCTTCGTCCCACTGATGGTGAGCTCCTTCCTGATCCCACTAGATATAGACAGATTGTTGGACATCTTGTCTTCTTATGCATGACCAGAACCGATATTACTCATGCGGTCAGTTTGTTTCTGCTCCTACATCAGTTCACTACAGTGCTCTTCTTCGGATTTTCAGATATCTTTGGGGCACTATTACTCGGTCATTATTCATGCCTGCTACATCCAAATTAGAGCTGAGTGCATATTCTGATTCAGATTGGGCAGGTGATCCTACTAGCAGATGGTCTACCACTGGTTTCTGTCTATTTCTTGGTGATTCGCTGATCTCATGGCGAAGTAAGAAACATGCGGTTGTTGCATGTTCTTCGACTGAAGCTGAGTACAGAGCAATGATAGCTACTACTAAAGAGATTGTTCATGTACGTTGGTTGTTATCAGGTATGGGTGTCACTGTTACATGAGCTACTCCTCTTTATTGTGATAACCGGAGTGCATTGCACATTGCAAGCAACCCGGTCTTTCATGAGCGAACGAAGCATATAGAGATTGATTGCCATTATGTTCGTGAGTGCTTTGAGGCAGGGACCATTTCTCTCCATTCTGTTACATCTTCCCAGCAGACTGCAGACTTCTTCACCAAATCCCATACTGTTCAGAGATTTAGATACTTAGTAGGCAAACTCATACTGTTTGATCCATCTTGAGTTTGAGTGGGGTGTTAGATATTATTATAGTCCCATATTGGTTGTAGAGTTGTTTTGATATTTATTCTCCTCCTATATATAGGTGGTATTGTACTTGGTTGAACTCAATTCAATATTCAGTATTGTTATCATCTCTCTGATTTATCTTAACATATTTTATGCCAATTTTCAAAACTATTTGCAAGAAGAGAATAATTGCCAAACTAATTACGCTCGGGGACTCAACAACTACCAAAGACGTGTTTAGTTAGTTCGTACTCGCTGTTGGTAACGGCGAGTGTAGTTCTAATTTTTTTGAGATGGGAACATCGAGTTTAGTTCAAAAATTTCAAACAATACTTGCCTTTCCCAACAACAAGTTTAGTGGCGAGTCTACTGATTTTGAAATTTTATAGAGTTTCACTCTATGTTGGACTTGGTGAATTTTCGAAAAAAAAATCCCATAGAAGAGCTCGTTGGTCCCAACAACGGGGTATTTACATGGAACTCGCCATTCCCAATAGCGAGTCTAGTATATTTTCCCTCGCCGTTGGGAATGGCGAGTCTTGTTTGAAAATTTTGAACTAAACTCGCTTGTTGGGAAGAACGACGAGTTTCTAAAAAAAAATTGGAACTACACCCGTCGTTCCCAATGGGGATCATAAAATAATTAAATTCGCCATTAAGAACCACGAGTTTTGTTGTTGAGTTCACGAGCGCAATTAGTTTGACAACTGTCATTTTTTAACAAATAGTTTCGAAAAAATGCATTAAAAATAAAATTGGACTTAGGCTGTACAAATTCAAAGCATTGAATGCACATATTATTGGTATTGTTACGATAAATTGTGACACTTTAGGAATTTGACAAGGTATATAAGAGAATGCCAACTTAATTTCAGTTGGTTTTGGTAAATGGTAACTCTTGCTTTGAAGTCAATTCATAAGAATGTATTGTCCAAAAACAAGTATTACTCTTTTATATCTCAGATAAATATCCTGCCGCTAAGCTAAAATTTTAAAGTTACAAAAAGGGTTGAGAGAACTGTAAATGCTTTCTCCATCACATCTCAAGAATCGGTCTTAGCTTGTTTAAGAATATATTTACTTTCTTGGAAAAAATTGGAAGTATTTTCTATTCGTAGGAACCGAAAAATGTTTAAAGTTAAATATTTAAACAGTTAATATAAAATCATATGTCCAGGGTTTAAATTTATTGAGTATTGTTCCATGTACTTGTTGAAGTACCGAAAATTTCTCTGAAGAGGGCGACGAGCAATTTACAGTCACTTCGGTAAAAACACTCTCCAAGATCACCTTGAACATTGTGAGAAGAACCTTAATTTCTATATTATGTAAGAAAGATTAGATTAATTACTTAATGACTTCCTATTGTTCATTTTCATAGTTAATTAATGTCTTTGTGTTTCATCAAGCAAAGACATAATATTAAAAAGATGAATTAAACTCGAAACATAGTTCATGCTAGCTAGATTTTTGTACTATTTCTCCTTAACTTCGAGTTTCTCACCAATTTGAAAGCTTCCAAATTAAGGTGAGCAGGATGAGGATGGTACAAAGAAGATTTACTTGCATTGCTATCATCCATATGAAGGAAACAAAATATATATTTGCACATGCTTATAATTTAAAGTATTGTTCTCCATGTTTTACAATTTTTTAATGATCTTAAGGAATATTTGGTACTGAAAATTTGCAAGTGAATCCCGAATTTCTCCCTAGATTACATTGTTTAGTAAATGGCAAGCATAATTTGAAATTAATAATAAATTTTTATGGGAATCAAAATATTTTGTTGGAAGAATTTCTATCCCCCTCTAAAATCCTGAGACTTGAGGATTCCTACAATTTTTTTTATAATAAACAACAAAATAAAACAAAAAATATAATAGAAAAATATAATAACAAAGGTTTCAGGAGAATGCAATATATTATACCAAATACAGTAATGCAATTTTTTTGAAAATCTTTATTTTCATTTTTCACCTTCACATTCTCGGAAATCCTCCTATCACCATACTAAACATGTCCTAGTGTATCATTATATCCACGCCAGGTTGGTCCGTTAACCAAATTTAGTGGAAGATGAAGCCCACATGGTGGAAGATGAAGCCCACGTTAGAACTTGGGCTGGAAAGGGCTGAGCCTTTTCCATTGGTGAAGAGTTAAATGATTAAAATGTCCAAAGAAGAACCAAGATTTGTTTGATTGTATTTGTTGTGTACCCAACTTAAGCGGTTAGTTGAGACACATGACTGAGAAGCTTGTCGTTCTAAAATGATTAGACTTATTCGCACATGTATTGCAGATATATTTGATCGGTTTAAAAAATATAGTGGCAGTGGACAAGTGAAGTAAAATATTTTTGGTTGTTTGTAAATTTTTAATAGATGTTTTTGGAAGTGAAAAGAGCACATGCATGCATATAAGCATACAAATCAAAGTTATTCTGTAAATGAATAAGTAAAATGACAACAACATAACTCTTATTCCCATTATATATATCACTAGATTCATTTGTGAGTGATATATATGCGTGTTTACTTTTAAAGAATGAAGAAAATAATTCACTACCTTTTAATTATGAGAGTATGGTTGCATGAAGCATTTAATGATGTTTTCTATTTTTCAATAAAAAATTACTTTAGACATCTTATATATTGACTTTACATATTAATTGGTTAAAATAGTAATGATCTATTATGGATCAATATTTCACTTGGGAGTTTGTTTGTATGAAACATTTAATGATGTTTTATAGTTTTAATAAAAGACGACTTCACACATTTTAAAATTGCTTTCACACATCTTATATAGGTTGGCTTCACACATTAGTTATAGTCAAAATAGTAACGATTAATTATGCAAGTGTGATGTTTATATAAAGCATTTTATGATTTTGTGGTACCTCTTCATAAAGGTCGGTTTCACATACCAAAGGTGTTTTTCACATACTCACACCTTATGGATTGACTCTACATATATATGATTGGCGGTTAGAATATCAATAAGCAAAAAAGGTGTGTTTTTCGTTATAAAGTTCATATGATACGAGTTTTTCTAATTATTATATTTAAGCTCTTTCGATCAAATTGATTGTTGAACATATATCATTAGTACAATGTAGGTCTATAAATTTATTATTGTTATTATTTTAAAACTCTATATAATGAAAAAGAGATGTGAAATTCTCATGGAGTTTGCCTTCACACATGAATGGCCAAATCTCGTTAATCATAACTGTACTAACTATGAGCATGTATATTGCATGTGCAGAAATACTAAAGTTAATAAAAAAAGAATAAAATAAGGCATACTATATGCATTGACTGAACTGTAGTACTTAGATGAGAGATCAAACTTCGTCAAAGATGTTTAGGGTTATAATAGTTAATATTTTGCTGAACATTTGTTGTACAGTTGACAAGACTTCTCAGATAAAATTTCTCACTCTTAAATAAGAAGTAACGTGTTCGGTTATTAACTGTCAGCATTCTCAACAACAATTTAAATCTCGTCTATCTAAACTTTATACCTTAAGCCCTTTTTATCCCAAACTAAACTAGCATAAGAAAAGAAAAGAAAAGGTGAACAGATCAATCTCCTTTATTAATGAAGCTTCCTGCTCTCAAACTGCAATGAAATCTGTTACAAAACCTGAAAGCTTCTTAAAAACTTCAAGCCTTTATTCTTTGCGCAGGTTCAACATTACTAAAATAGGATCCGTAAGTCCTAAGTCTCTCCCATGTTGATTGCAAAGTTCATAGACAAGCAAATTAAGTACTTAATCGTCACAAAATTTCTGATACCAATTCATGATATTTACTTCTCAATGTTACGTTCATCTGATCTCTGAATACAACTAAATTTGAAGGAACAAGTAACCATGGGGGATCGGAACTCTGCCCAAAATTGCGAATCTCTATCATATGTGGAAACTAATTGTAGTACGTACTCTAAAATTAGTCAGTATACTCCAAACTAAATATTGTATATCCGCAAAAATCTCTCAGAAACAAAACCATCTAAACATTGATCTGTATATCTTCTTCGTTCAATCTCAATCTAGTATCTAGAGTTGCAACAAGGCAAATTCATTTCCAGCTATATATAGCTCTCAGATTTGCCATCAACGTTGCAGTGAGAAGAACTAGCCAACTGAAGAGGCCCTTGTGATGACCCGGATTGCGAACTGCTCTCATCCTTACCAACCCACAATCCTCCCACTACCATAACAGGTGACCGGTTGACTGACGCGTTCCCTACTCTCCGACCGTGTAGTCTGAATTTCTGTAACATTCACAACGTAACACAAAAAAATCATTCAGCACATGAATTCTTGGCACAAATGATCGATGGTCAATTTCAAAGAAAAATTGAATTAAAAACTCGCCTGCAGATGACTCTTAACTTCGTCGTTGGTCAGTCCATCAACTTTCATCAGTTCCCTGATTTGTTTCGGAGTAGCAACTACACAAACGAGCACGCCATTCTTAGCATTTCAGAAACATTGACTACCAATAGAAAAACATACTTAATTTCAGATAAACTAGCTTTTGTTAATACTGATTTGGGGAAATTAGGATTAATCTCTAGCCGCTTAAGATATTATACCCTGCTTATGAATATTGGAATATCTCAGAGCACTGCCTCTAGACCAGCTTATATAGAGATTAGACTGGATTTAGGGTACTGGGCTTTTAGCCCACTCAACCCGTTCCAATAATTAATACATAACACGTGTAAACTAGCTTTTACGAACCTTGAGCACCACCAAGCTGTTCAAGTGCTGCCACAAATCTACAGTGAAGCTCCTGTGACCAGCACCTCCTCGCCTTGCACGGGGCTTCCTTTTGCAAACAGATGCTGATGTGGCTAGATGCAGGGGATGAAACTTGGCACCTTGTGATTGATTTGGGACGGTGAATCTCAGAACACAAAACTGGGGATGCCATTATATCTTCCTCTTTTCTCGAGTTCTTATTACAAGAAAATGGTTTGAATGGAACAAATGCACCACCGAAATCCTTTCTTTCCGATTCAAATGACCAAGTTTCGCTCTACAATAAAATTTTTTGAAAAAAACCCAGATAAATCTATTTAGCCAAAATATACAAAATTTACCATAGAGTTAATAGCTCAGATGAATAAAGGAATATCATCTCAGGTTCGCAACGGACATATATATATATATATATATATATATATATAACCAATTCATCAAAGAATAATTTGTTATTCATGGTACCTCTTGGGCATTTTTTTTGCTAGGTTTATCATCACTATAATTATCATTCCAGAGTTGAGCAGAGCTCATCCAGTTCATCTTATCCTGAAATTCATTTTCCACTTTAACGCCTCCAACATTCTTTAATTTACTTTCAAGTACAGGCATAAACTCTCTAGGCCTCTCCCTGCGAAACTGCTCGACTTCGACATTCACAGCATCAATCACTGCACCAACCAAACACAATAAGTAACCAAATGGGTCGTCGAAAAATCCAATTTTTAAGAAGAAAGTCCTAGCTAGCTAAGGAAAACATTATGTACCATTGTTGAGAATAAACATGCAGAGAGGGAGCTCACACTTGAACACCTCGATCTTGCGCTTCTCCTCTTCAAGGTTTTTAAGATGTTCATCGAGTTTGGCGATTCTTGTGTTGTTGTTGTTGTTGTTGTCGGCGGGTTCGTTTGCGGAGTGGTTTATGAATTTTGAGGTGGAGAGTTTCAGATCAGGGCCTAGGTCGGGTGCCATGATCTATATAATTTTCTTCTTTTGGGGGATTTTTTGCAGTTTCTTTTTGGGATATCTTTTTTGGTTTGAAGACAGTAAGGGAATGAGAAATGGAAGACGAGAGAGATGAGGGGTGTGTAATATTTTTTTTTTTTTTTTTGAAGAAAAGGTGGGATAATGCCACCCTGTTTCATTAATAAGAGATTAATAAACAACCCCGAATACTCGGGACAACAAAAGAGCAGTACAGGAAATAAAACATAGCCCCCAACAACACCCTGGGGGATGGGTTACAATATCCAGCCTAACGGCAACCCAAAACACAACTACAAACTACAAGACCTGTTACATAGTCAGACGAAATGAGGAGGCTGTCCAATCCTCAGTCCAGAGTGGGCCCGATCTCTATCTCCTCGTCGTCGTACTCGTCCACCTGGAACACCCTTGCAATTCTCCCTCTTGCGCCTGACGCCGCAGCTGTAGCCCAAAAGGAAATAAGATGCATGATATGAGTAAGATTACTAGAAATAGAATTACATGAAGCACGGAAATAAAAATTATTCCTATCTAGCCATAACACCCATGTGGTTGCCGCAATGGCAATAAACCATGCATCTTTCATATCGTGACGGGATGAGGCAAATCTGGAGCCAACCCACAATTCCTCATAGTGTCTTGGATAGTCACTTGTTCCTAGTGCTCTCAACACCTCTATCATAACGGCCTTGCTTCTGGTGCAATGAAGAAACAGATGATTCAAGTCTTCCATTTGAACGTTGCAGAACCCGCAGTTGGTGTCAATGTTAGGTTGTCTCTTGGCAAGGTTTTCTCTAGTAAGAATGGCATTGTTGAGTACAAGCCAGAGAAAGACTCGAATTTTCAGAGGTGTTTTGGTCTTCCAAAGAACCGCAGCCCAGCTGGGCCTGCATCCTCGGTAGTGAATCCGGTGGTACAGCGATCTACCCGAGAACACTCCTTTGTTCTCGAGACCCCAACGCAAGTGATCTGGGCCTTGGGCACAAATCACCCCGGATTGGACAATGCGCAATTGTAGTTCATGCAGTCGCTGGAGCAGACTCGGAGAGAGAGTTCCTCGGAACGGTGGTCGCCAGGACCCTCTTTTCCATGCTTCCGCTACCGAGATGTTCGGTCGAATCGTAATAGCAAACAAATCTGGGAAATCAACCCTAAGAGTGTGAGGCCCGCACCACTTGTCCCACCAAAATCTGGTGGTTCGACCATTGCCGACCAGAGATGAGGTGGCGGAGTTGAAAGGTCCGCTGGCTTTAGCAACTCCTTTCCAGAAACGAGAGACTTTAGATCCGACGCGAAAGCCTAAGCTTCTTGTCCCTTTACCTCGAAGGTAAGGTTGGATAAAGTCCTGCCATCCTTCCCCGCCGTGATGAAACACTTTCCACCACCACTTTCCTAGGAGAGCCAAGTTCATATCTCTGAGGTCAACGATTCCTAGCCCTCCGTGCCTCTTTTTCATGCAGGCGATGCTCCATTTAATGAGGTGGTAGCCTCCCTTACTTGAGTCTGCACCTTTCCAAAGGAATCTCTTCCTAATACGGTCAATTCTTTGGATCACCCACTTTGGGAGTTCAAAGAAGGACATGTAATAAATGGGCAAATTGGATAACACAGAATTGATGAGTACCACTCTGCCCCCAAGAGAAAGTGATTTTCCTTTCCAACCAGACAGTCTGTCCTCCACCCTGTCAATAATAGGCAACCAGTCCGCTTTAGTAAGCCTCCCTGGACGGAGCGGAAGCCCTAGATATTTGATTGGGAATGCTTCAATCGCACAGTTGAGAATGGTGGCATGCTTCCGAGATTCATCTTCTGTTAAGGAGATAGGAATCAGCGCACTTTTGTGGAAATTAATTCTAAGACCTGACCACGCCTCAAAACAGTACAAGATTCCTTTAAAGCAAATAGTTTCCGTTCTGGACCCGTTCCCAAAGATGAGAGTGTCGTCAGCATATTGCAGGATCGTGCATCCTTGATAAGCAGTACTGCTGGCCACAGGTGATATCCACCCTTTTTCTTGACAGTTTTCTATCATGCCTCTGAGTACATCCGCTACAATAGTGAATAGAAGAGGGGACAATGGGTCCCCCTGACGAGTCCTTTCTTGCAAGGAAAAGAAGGACCTGTGCGCCCATTCACTGAGATGGCCGTTTTGCTAGAGTGTAAACATTGTCTGATCCATCTAATCCATTTGTCCCCGAAGCCTCTCCCCTTTAGGGCCTCTAGCAAACATTCCCAGTCCACAGAGTCGTATGCCTTTTCAAAATCCAGCTTGAGGAGGAAATTCTTGGAGTTGTTCTTGTGGCAGTGGTGTATAACTTGCTCAGCAGTAGCCACGCAGTCTAGGATACATCTACCCTTAATGAATCCCGTCTGTGTTCTACTGATAATACTGTCCATAATGCTACTCAAACGGACAGCTAGAACTTTGCTGATGATTTTAGCCGAACAGTTTATCAGGCTAATAGGTCTAAAATCCCCAACGCACTTGGACTCCTCCCGTTTTGGGATCAACACAACTTCCGCAAAGTTGAACATCCCCAACCTCAGGTTATTGTGGAAAAATTCCATCATAACATCCATAAATTCTCCCTTAATTTCTTCCCAGAACACATGGAAGAACATCATAGGAAAACCATCTGGCCCCGAGGATTTGTCAGCTCCCATCTGGTCAATGGCCGCTTTGACCTCTGCTTCCGTGAAGGGTTCCTCCAGAGGGGAGGCATTTTGACCTGGATCCATCTGATACTTAAGCCAGAAGGCCTCGCCCATAGGGATCCGAAAGTCATTCTTCTTCCCAAAGAGACCCTTGTAGAAAGACAGGAAGGTAGAGGAGATCACCTTTTCATCCTGCGAAGGTCCAGTATCAGTCTGAATCGATAGGATAAGATTGGATCTCCTTCTGGCACTAGCAACCCGATGGAAGTAGGTTGTGTTTGCGTCTCCCTCTTTGAGCCACGAAATCCTAGACCTCTGTTGCCATTTGATCTCTTCTAGTTTATACAGATTGGCAATTTTATCACGGAGATCTAATAGCCTGTTTCGTTCTACCTGCGAGAGAACTCTAGTCTCTTCCACCCTTTCGAGCTCCTCAATATCCTCCAGGAAGGACTCTTTATCGCGCCAGATGTTCGAGAATCTAGACCGATTCCATCTACAGAACCTCCTTCTAAGTCTGCGGATCTTCCCACACCATCTAGATGCTGCATCCCGGCCGGGCAGTGGGAGTGCCCAGTTCTCCATAACCATGTGGTGGAATCCCTGAATTTCCAGCCAGGCTTTCTCAAATCTGAATTTCCGTGGCTTGCGGGGACCCCGATTGCCTAAATCGAGTAGGATCGGGGTGTGGTCCGAAGTTGGTTTGGGAATCGATCTGGCCGAAGCAAGAGGAAAAAGAGCTTCCCACTCCATAGAAACTAGGACCCTGTCCAGCTTGGCCATAACCGGCACCGCTTGCAGGTTAGACCAAGTAAAAAGCCTATCATTGATAGGAATATCAATCAGTTCAAGATCCGTGATGACTCTGTTGAATTCCTCTCGATGCCTGTCGCTAGCGCCTCTCCCCTTGTGTTCAAAAGCAAATCTAGTAATGTTGAAATCACCACCCACAATTCAGGGTCCCGACCAGCGCTGACGGATGTCGGTCAATTCTTGCCAGAAGGCCTCCCTGTCTATGGCCACGTTCGGCCCGTAGACAACAGTGACCGTCTGCATCCAATCATCGGATCGACGCTTAAGTCGGGCCGTCAAAGAAAACGTACCGCAAAGCTCCTCTTCACATGAGAGAAGATCAGAATTAAACCCAATAGCAATCCCCCCTGAGGCCCCGGCAGAAGGGCGCAACACCCACTCCTTGATTCTGTTACCACCCACTCTCTTGAGTTTGTATCCATGTTGGAGTTTGGTCTCCTGCAATCCTACGATATCTGCCTTGGAATTGCTAATGACATCCCGCACCATACCCCTCTTCCCTCTATCCCCCAACCCCCTAACGTTCCAAAATAGTGTATTCATTGGGGAACCAAATCTACAGATATCGTTGTGGAAGGTGTGGGGCCGACCCCAACCTCCTGGGTATCAGTGGGACTCGTGCAATTCAACAGGGCGTAGTCATGGCTAGATTTAACCCTAACACCTTCCCAACCCCTGATTTTATTAAGAAGTAACGCGCTCCGGTCCGTGTCCCAAACCTCTAACCCACAAGTTTCAGCTAGTAAAAAAACCTCGGAATCTGACATGAAGTTTAAAATAGATGCTAAAAAGTGAGTCGTACCTCCATTGTCGAATTTGGCGGCTTTGGCCGCCGCTGCCACTTCAAGGTAATCATCCAAGGACTCCACATGAGCCCTCTTAGGTGAACGGTGGACTCTGAACCCACCAGCCCTCAGCTTCACTCCAGAGTTGCCCACTGGGGCTGAGTCTAGGAAAGTAGACAGAACCATCTCTGGGGAAAGCTCCTTCTGGGTGTTTGTAATGAACTCAAGATCCTCTGATTCGTCATCTGAGAGTGAGAAATCTACATCAAGATTGAGCCTCCCTTCTGGGTCGTCCTCACTGTCTATCGAAGCCTGCACTGCGGACTCCACATTGAGCCCGCCTCTAGGTGCTTCATAAATAGTAGCTGCGTCCTCCAATCCGGACCCCTCATTGGGCCCGCTCACAGACTGAAAAACTGCCTCAGAGCACGAAGCAGAAATGATGGATGGTCCTGAAACACTAGACGGCTCTATGGACCCCTTCTTGGGCCCAACAAGGTCTATAAAAGGCCCATCCACAATCCCAATACCAATGCCAGCCTGGTCCACAATAGGATCGAAGTTGTGCCTGCGGACTACCACACCCACGCCATCAAAACACGTGCCCTCGCATTAAATGGCAGGGCGGTAAGCTTACCGCCCCTGCCAGCTGTCGCCCCTCCATTGGGTGACAGCGCGGCGTTAGCAGCAGAGAAATTACCGTTCAAGAGAGCTGGCGCTTCCTCATTCGCTTGCACAGCGGCAGCTTCTGACGCACTGCGAAGAATTCGAGGCGTCTCTATACCCCTCCCACTCGATCTGAGCGCTGCCAAAACACCAACCTCTTCGTCTTCTTGCCTCTTTTTGCCAAGCTCCAACTCCGGAGTTTCCCTGTTTTCTTTCCCAATCAAGCCAACGTCTAAACACCTGCTCTTCTCACCCACACTTTCTTTCCTCGTCTCTTTTGAGGCGACGTTGCTGTTTTGGTGCAAGCCTGTGCTCGCCACTTTCCCCAAACCTTCCTCTGACCCCTGAAACGAATCCTTCTTAGATGCAAAGAAGCTCTTTTGGACCCATTCTTTGGTCGAAAGTCTTCTCTCTTCTGACGAATTCCCCAAAGTGGCGTTCTTGACCACTGACCTCTGGTTCAAAGCTTGCATGTCGCCACAAATGGAAGTATTGCCATTAATTGGCTCTGACCCTGGCTCAACTCCCGACGCCAGCGCATGTGCTACCAGGGGAAGGCTGTTGACTGGGGCCACCGCTCGATCCAGCGTGTTGAGGGTCTCCGAAGACTCTTGACCACTGGATCTTGCGGGACGGACCCGTCCCCGGTCGTCCCTGACCTTGGCAAGCTGAACAGGGGGTTGGTGACGCTTCTGCTCCCTCGCTGCCTTGAGAATCTCTCGGTGGGCTCGCTCCACCTCGTGCGACCCATCAATAGTGAGGTCGTTGATCGGAGAAGCCACCTGTTTGAACGATCTGTGGTCTGTGAGGGAGGAGGATGGTTTGGGAGAGGGGTGGATCTGTTCTGGGGATGGGTCAACTCTCCTGTCTAACACAAACCTGACGAGATACGATTCAACAAAGGAGTGGATCTTGGCGAAACGCGGCATCAAGGAGATGTCGACGCTTCGGATCAAGACCCTGGCAGAGATCAACTCCGATCGCCTCACCGTCTTCTCATCCACCTCTTCAATAGATCCAAAATCTGCGACCATCTCCTGAAGCGCCTCCCTCTTCCAAAAATGTAAGGGAATGTTATGAGCCCACACCCAATACAAATGTCCCTGAGGTGGCTCGGCGCCGAAGGTTGGCGTCCACGCCGAGAATTCCACTTGAAAATGCCCAAAATCTATAATCCCCATACCGACCACCTCTGAGACTTTCGCCGGTGAGGGGAAGGAGACCAAGAACTGCATGTGGCACAGCTTCTTGGCCACCCAATCTCGATCGGCACGCATGGGCCATTTAAGAGCTAACGCCTGAGTGAGGTGCACCTCCGATGGCCGGCCCCTCTTAACTTTTGCGATTGCACACCATTGCCTTAACCAGCTCTCTTCTTTTTTGATGGCTTCCAAGCTATTCGCCAGCTTTATAACCGTGGGATGCTCCGGCGATCTACCTCTGCACACCTCCCTCTCATCGTCACTTTTCGAAGCAACCACGTTGGTGCACACATAGGACAGATGGCCCCATTTAAGACATTTGATGCAGCGAATTTCTTTCGTGCATTCACTCTTGAAGTGCCCAAGATCGCCACAATTAAAACATGGCACCGGCTTCTTCTTCCCCTTCCTCTGCTTCTTGAAATTAGTGGAGTTGCCCAGATGAAGGTACGAAGTATTCTTGGACTGATTGTTTCGTTTACCCCTAACAACAACCCACTGCCCCTCCTCCGCACCATCGTCGGTAGCCCCAGTAGTAGTCCTGTCAAACACCTCCCCTTCGTGGGAATGTTTGATGTGAGATAACACTTGGCAGCTATCCGGCGATGAGTGCGGCACGAGATGTTCGGTGGTGGGTTTGATTGGGATTTCAGTGCGTTGCAAATTCTGTTCAAACGCTTCCCCTTCCTCCCTCCTCTGTCTGATTGGAATTGAATCTCTGTGCGTATCCGAAGAAGTGTTATGGGAAGAGGTATAATGTAGAGGGTGACTGGTAGGATTAGAACGAGTGCCATTGTTGGGTTTGTGGGATGGCCTGGAAGCCAAGTGAGGACCACTGCCAGCGCCAAGCTTGTGAGCACCCCCATCGTGAGAAGTCCGGTAATGGCCCCTTGGAGGGGACTCTTTCCGCCTGAGAGGGCCAGGAGGGGGACCCCTTCGATGGGCCCTTCCCTCGATAACTTCCTCACGCTGGCGGTGATGCCCTTGGTGCCTAGGTGATCTCACAGTAGAGCGATGATGAGAAAAATACCTCTCCTCACGATGCTGATGTGCACCTCCGTGCACACTCGTCGAAGAGTGTATTCCTCTGAGCTCTCTGTGCCCTTGCTCTCCCACCACAACAGGATTAGGTTCAATCATGGAATAAGTCGCAGGAGGTGAGGTAGGGGGATGGGATTGTAGCAGCGTGGAGCCAGCATTGTTACCGTTGCCATTCGCAGCCTCTAGTTGGATCAAAGGTGGAGACGGTGGGTGTCGGACCCTCTCGTTGGGCCCGCACCCACTGAGCTCAAGCAGGGACAACATGGTAGGGATTGGGGAAGGAGAAGGGCTGCAAAACAACTGTGAAACTAAGGACAACAGCTAGGAGAGAAGGGGAGGGGGGGGTGAGGAGATGAAAACTGGAGTCGGAGTTCAGGGATGCGGAGGGGGTGAAATGTCGGAGGTGATGATCGGAGAAGGGGAGGAGAAGGAACAGAGGTGAGAAGGAGACTTCATGCCTGATCTATTTGGGGTGATTTTTACTAGCCCGGTGTGTGTTACTTAGTTAGGGATTGCACTTAATATCGGTCATTCTTCATATGCTCATTGTGGGTGTTTTGCAATGCGTAAGGGTGGGAATAGGGGTGTGTAATATTTGTAGAGAGAGTAGGGTTTTTTTATTTTTTTTTATTATAAAGTTTTGGTTTTTGAGAATCTTGCCTTTAGCATGTTAAGAGCAACTCCAACCGAACTTCATTTCTTCAAAATAAAGCCCCGAGTTGTTCCAACCGCGCTTCAAAGGAAGCTTCAAAATGAAGGAGCTTCAAAAAACTCTCCAAATTTGCAGACTTTTTTGAGCTCCTTCAAATCACTATTCACAATTTAAAATTTTCATTTTACCCCTTTTTACCTTAATATCTTTTTAAGAATTCATTCCATATCCTTTAATTAAAATGTGTAGCTATATATTTCGTGAATGTATCTTATAAAATATTAAGCCAAATTTTATTATTTTGGTACTGTTGGAAATGTCTCGACGATACCTTTAAAATGAGACAAATTTTGAATATTTTTTTATTGTTTGAAAAAAATAATTGATACAATATTTATAGTCAAGATTATTTAGTTATTTTGTATTAGCTTAACATATTTTTAAAAGACTACCCACTCATACAATGTGATCATTAATTGGAAATAGATAAACGACAAATATATAGAATCATTAATTGGAAATACAAACGTAAGACAGTGAAATACATAGAACTGAATGATAAAAAAACATTAAAATTATAACATTAATAATCCCCAACTTTTAATCCATTTCATTGCCGTGTCTTGCCCACAAATGCTCTAACAGTGCATTTCCAAGTGCAATATGAGCATTTTTGTCTTTGAGTTGCTTGTGTCGAGCAAGGAATCGTTGGAATTGCTCAGTTTCATTGACATCAATCTTTTGAGTATTCTGAATAAATGCAAAAGTAGACAAAACTAGTCTTTCAGAGTCATCGCGTTCATTCTCGATGATCATATTGTGCAGTTTAACACACGCAGACATGGTGTCATGTAGTACACTTTTATTCCAAAAATCTAGGCAAGGTGATAACTAAATAAAATTACGCATTTTATTAGAAAATTTATAAGTCATTAATAATCGCTTAAAATAAAATAAATCTAATAATCTTATAATTAAATATATTTATCCGGATATTAAAGTAGTTTTATATTTTATTAGAATTACAATTAATGTATAGTTTAATTTAAAAAATTGAATAAAATTTAAAGAAACCAATTTTGAAGGAAGATGGTTGGAGTTAATGAGCCTTCAAAAAGAAATATTCCAAGAATATTCCCTTTTGAAGGCCTTCAAAATTAAGGAAGCATTGGAGATGCTCTAAGGGGTTGAATGGTTGTTGTCTTAGGTTTGCATGTTAGACCCTACATTGTTTACTAATTTGAAAGGTATGTTTTTCGCAACTTCAAAGATCATTTCCATATCTAGGTTTTTACGTTAACCCGGTAGAGTTCCCAGGAGATGGTATGTTGTAGCAATAAATGCAGAATAAATTTTCTTTTCCGTTCCATTCTCTATATGGAACAAGTGAAAAGTGTCAAGCTAGAGGAAAAAAATATATAAAATGAGTAGTGAATATATATATATATATATATATATATATATATATATATATATATATATACATATTTGTATGAATAAATTGTCTCATACAAAGTGATGTGTCAAAACAATAACCCTTAGTTAAAGAATATCTTAATTCATTTGGGTTGTTAAGGTTCTCTATTGCAATTTGCAAATAAGTCCTTGATCAAACCTATAATATAAGGATTCTTGTTTTGATATCTCACTTTGTTTGAAAAAAATTTCTCATACCAATATGATGCTCACTTTTCTCATAACCAATATATATATATATATAGCACAAGACAATTCAAAAGAAAGCTATCAAGTGGCTCTCCTTTAATTGGAAGGAAATCAACGGTCCAGATTTATATATATATAACACAAGGCAATTCAAAAGAAAGCTATCTAATGGCTTTCCTTCAATTGGAAGGAAATCAACGGTCCACATTTATGCCCACAAAAGATATTTTTTCCGCAACAGTATCCGTTACTGTCGCAAGTGGCTCTCCTTTAATTGAAAAGAAATCAACGTCCAGATTTATATATATATAACACAAGGCAATTCAAAAGAAACCTATCAAGTGGCTCTCCTTCAATTGGAAGGAAATCAACAGTCCAGATTTATGCTCACAAAAGGTATTTTTCCACAACAGTACTCGTTACTGTCGCTATAGTACCCATTATTGTAGCTACAGTAACCACATTCAGATTTATATTTTATGTTGTGTGAAGTAGTTGATATTTGTTTGGGTTTTGAAATTAATTAACCTTTAATCCCTACTTTTATTTAATTAAAAAAACTAATTAAAATCACATTAATCTTAATTAAGAAAAACTTTAATTATTGTGGTTTAATTAGTCTTTTCTTAATTAATTAAAATTTAGGGATTAAAAGTTAATTAGTTTAAGCTTAATTAACTCATCAAAAACATTATGGATTAAGCTTAAATAAAATTAATTAATCCCTAATTTTGGATTGATTTCATGTAAAACAAAAAAAATAAAAAAAGTGTTTTAAATTACTTTCACTACATTATTACTACAACAAAAATATAGCTAACATTTAATTATTGCTACAGTAAACCTATAATCAACCAAAGTTACTTTTAAGAAATCAAATCCAAGGAATTGCTTTCGCTACAGTGCTTTTTCCTCTCTTCATTTTTTTTACAACCAACCAAACCACCCCTAATCGTTTTAGTATGTAACTATTTTACGACATTCTAATTAATTTTTTTAACTTATCATGGAGTCACTAACCAAATGGTGTTGCATATAAATGTTGACCTATGTGATTTGTTAGTCAAATAGGATTACATATATTTTATTGTTTATAGTGTTTTTCATATATTGCATCGTTCAGAAGACGTACCGTAGGCACATGTCCACGGGTAAACCTAGTATGTATATATATATATATATATATATATATATATATATATATATATATATATATATGGTTATGAGGTACTAGCTCACTTATTAGTTGAGCAATTAATGATGTGGCAACATGAATGTAGCATTGTGGATGAAGGATACTTGAAACTTGGATGAGTATAAGTTATTCATTCGACGAAGCCAACCCCTGTTATTCTCATAGTAGAGTAGCCTGCTAGGTATTTGGTGACTTGTAGGAATGTATCACTGATCACTGTACCACCGTTCTTTTGTGTGATTGTCTTTGATGGTTGGAGTTTTGTCCTTCATAAACTCCACCAATTTCGTAAACATTCTTCGACAAAGAAATGTTTAATGAACGAAATAAGTCATAAAAGCGAGGTAGAGAGGTGAAAGTCAAATGAGGAGAGAAATGGCATATATTGAGAAATACTTCAAGAACTATGGCTTAAGTTGCAAAATGAAAAATACTAGGCATCTTCAATTACCAGTTAACACGGATTCAGATGCAAATAACCAAAACGCAGTAAGAATAGTCGATATTTTGCGACGGAATCTTTTGTAGAAAGAATTAGTGCGAGTGGTATAAAAGAAATAATGGAAAGATTGAAACAATTAGCTGCGTAATGCATCCCTAAAGCTTCGTGGTCCTGTCACGCCCTGCTTCCCAAGATACGGGAACACGAGTACGTAACAAAGACCCAACAAATTATAAGAATATCATACATAGCTGTAACAGATTAACTCTATAATATACAAGAGAATACAACAATGCAAGAAAGGAATAACAACATAAACAATGAATAAACTTCAAAATAATCCTGAAATAAATTCACCAAATAATATCCAACTTCTTGGAAAAGTAAAGCTTCGGGATACGCAAGCTCGGAATACAAAGTATGATAAAAGCAATAAAATAAATAAATAGCATGAGATAGCTATAATTGTCTATTAGTCTAGCTTCGAACTTTAGAAAGTTTGCTCACCAAGTTTTTGAGTTATATTTCCTTCTGTACCTGCTTACTCATTGACTAGAGATGGGAAAAATATTGTCTGTTAGAGCAAGTTACGGACAACAAGTAGCAAAAGCAAAGAAGCAAGAAAAGTATGGTATGTCAAGAAATAATAGGCTAGAAAAAAATCAAAGATCAATGACAATAATAAGAATTGGTGATAAAATCAAAGTCTAAATTTAGGATGCTATAAACAGTGATTGTAATCAATGATGCAAGATCAATAACAATAATCATGATCAAGATTACCAGTGTCAATCCTAGGTTAATTAATATTTTGTTATCCTATCTAATGTACGTAATACTGCGTCCCATACCACAGATTCGGTGCATGCAAATAGAGATCGTTTAGACTATGATGGTGAACTCAACAGATCGTGTAGTTAGCACAATAATCAACAATTAACAATCAATATTCCCCAATCAATAATCCTCCATTCACAACCATAATCAATCTTGAACAAGGGGCCCTGCTGAGTACAGTCTCCGATTGTTCACTACCAAGTCGACGTTTATTTATCCCGCCTTGTTAATATTTTATTATACTTGAATGTGGATATGTAATGGGTATAGAAGTTTTGAAATGATGTTAAAAAGATGGCAAGGCTATACAATGCATGATACAACAAATTTTATTTTCCAGATGCAAAATCAAACATGAATATATAAGCAAAACACAAAGTACACATTCTGGACAACAAGATGTTGCTGTACAAAAATCAAATTTTCCGTTGCTACAGGAAAGCAAATCAGGTTCCGTCAGAGATTCTGGAAAATAGACTCTCTGCCGGTTCAAGTGAATATTTACACTACATATAATGAATACATAAACTAGGCCTATAAGTTCGTTCTTTACTAATTACAAGTTCAGACAACAAATTAGAGTCAAAATACTTGTATATAAAAGTAGACTGTAAAATCCTTGAAAATCTTACAAAAATCATATTTTAATTCCTAACAATGTTTAGTAATAATACAATTAATCTCAGATTTTATTACTCAAATTTGATCTACTATTTTAATTAATTTGACAGGGTAATGCATTTTCAAATTGCATTTTGAAATTCAGACGTGACTGTACGAAAATATGGATATCTTGCAATCGCTAATTCAGATTGCAAAACCGTCAGATGATCTGGATTCCAGACACACAGGGCTATAATTCTTATTGAATAATTTCTGACTGATATTATCTGTAGATAGGTGTAACTCCTGTTTTTCGGTTTTTCGTATTATTGATGTATTTTTCTTCTTCTTGAGTATTTGTACTCTTTTATATTTTTCTTGGACCGTATATTGGAGTCGTTTAAATATAAATCCATTTTTGTTTTATTTTGAGCTCTTTGTGTTGATTTGTTCGTCTTTTGCTTCGTTCTTCATCAATTGTTATTCTTTTCTCTTTATTGGATTCTTGTTTTCTTTATTTTGCTCTTGGGTGTTCATGGTATTTTGGTTGGTTACCCTAGTCCTAATCCTATTGTTTTTGATCCGTAATTGTTTTCCATGGCCAATTTAACCTGAAATCCTAATGTGAGTCCTATACAATTTGATACTAATCAACCCCTAATTGAACAAATCCTATTACTACTCCTAAACTACCCATTAACCCAATTACCCACATCCTATTTCAAGCCCTAAACCAAAACCCTATATATAATCTCTCTCCCTCTCCATAACCCTAACCCTAACCCTCACCTTCTCCCGCCCTCCCTCTCTCTCCCGATAGATCTGCACCTAGCCGCCACAACCCCCAAACCCGATTCCCCCACCTTCGGCCTGCACCCTAGTCGGCCTGCACCCACACCCGGCCATACTCCCGATCTCCATACCCCGACCATCACCCCATTGCACCATCCATCTTTCTCTCACTTCCGTCCTGCCTTTCGCCGTCCGATCAGCAGCAGCTAGCCGCCACCCGACGCTCTCTCTCTTGGTCTCTCTCTTGCTTCGTCTTTGCATGTGCACCGATTTGCACGTGCGTTGTTTCGATTCGTGGATTGTTCATGGATTTGTTCGATGCCGGGATCCATTCCCGTTATTCTTGGTGTTCTTCGTTTTCGTCTTCAGTTAAGGCAAGTAACTTGTACTCAAATTCCTTCGTATGATACAAGTCAAAAATACCGCTTATAGTGTAGTTGGATTCTAGAGACAACTTGTGTGTGTGTTATCTTTAATGGGTTTTGTCTCTGTAGTGCTATTTGACCATAGTTGCCTCACGACACAAAAATTGATATGAAAACAACTAGGTTTGACCGTTCTTGATCTATTCATATATGTAAGATAATTAGGTAAAATTATGTGTTTGATGAGATCCCTGTGATATGATGGTTGTGAATATGTTATATACTCTATTTCATGATGTTTGGACACTTAGTAGACTCTATACCATGTTTGATTGTGATTGGAACGAGTTTCGTGTGGTTTATGTTCGTTTTGTTTTCAAGAAAAAATCTGTATTTGTCGATGATCAGTTTTGATTTGTATTTTAAACCCTATTAAGGTCAGAATTCTTAATTTTTGAATTAGATATGAATTGTAGATAAATCCGTCTTCTTTCCAAACTCGGATGTTGTAAGAACATAAGACTTTTGGGGCGCATGAAGTGTTACCTAGCTAGTAATACACAAATGACTGTAAGAACATAAGACTGATACTGTTAGACTGATACTGTTTGACTGATACTGTTATACTATTACACTGATATACTGAGCTTACTGTTACTGGACACTGTTAGTTGCCATATGACACTATACTTGACACATACATTTGTACTGTTAGTATACCATGCTAGTTGACTTTGTTTTACTGATTCATGCTAGTTATTACTATTGATGCATTATACCATGCTATATTTATTTCTGCTATTATTTTAGAATTGACTATTCCATGTACTTGTATCCTACAATATAAGTGGCCCGTAACTTGCATTGACGGGTACTTGTTTTCTCTTTCCTTCTCCTGTAATTATTAATTACAGATCAGGATAGTCAGCTGCCCGACGGCATTGGCAAAATGAGATATTAGTATTGGATTTCTTGCTTATTAGTATTACTAATATTGTTGCTTTGAATAATGTATTTTGAGTACTTGGATGATTACTTTGTATTTGGGCGATGTGACCCAAGATATTTGACTTGTCCAAACTCTGCTTTATTTGAGCTTTATGTATTTTGTTTCAAGTAAATTCTGTTTGTTTATTAATTCAATTTTGCATGTGTGGTTAACTCTTTTGCTTCGGACTCTGATTATTTTATGAGATGTTGTAAAGATTCCTGAACAGCTTATGGATGATGCAAATTATTCGCTGGGTTGAGTCGCATATCCGTATTCCGTATTCTTTTTGGGAAGCGGGGCGTGACAAGGCTTTTAGTGGTATCAGAACCCAGGTTTGGCTAACGTATTAGTTGCCTAATATATTAGACAAGCTTGGCTCAAACTGGGATCGACTCAACATTTCACCAACCATGCATGCGTAAATGAATTATTATCAACTTTGATTCTGGATGCTAATTGTTTTGTTTTCTATGCGGAATATGGCTCGTGGGAATTCTTCTCAACCTGATCTGATTGAAGCTGTCACTGCTGTGCTTGAGCGGCTGATCAATCAGCAGCAAATCCACAGCGATCTAGTGATGGCTGCTTTTGAAGCTGCCCGGGTTCTGCCTCCTGTTGTACCTGTGCAGGCAAATCTTCCACCTCGTTCAGGAACAGTTACGGATTTTATGAGGCTGCATCCCGATCTTTTTTTGGCACTGAGACGCCTTTGGAGACTGAACAGTGGTTGATCCGGACCGAGCGCTTGCTCTTGGCGGCACGTGTTGCTGAGGCTGATAGGGTGGACGTGGTTTCCATCCATCTGGTGGATTTGGCACACATTTGGTGGATGGCCGAGTCCGAGCGACTTGAGAGGCCTATTGCTTGGACTACTTTCACTCGGGGATTCTTGGAGAGGTTCTTCCTCAGTAGTACTCGAGTTGAGATGGAACAACAATTCCTGGCCCTAAAACAGGTTAAGTCATTATTCTATTTTGGAATTTTGTTACATAATTGTTCAAACAATGTTGTAACATAGACTTCTTGAAATAGGGCTCCAGGTAAGTGGATGAGTACACAGCTGAGTTTACTAGACTTAGCCGCTTCGCTGCCGTTCTTGTGGCAATCGAAGAGGATAGAGCTTGTAGATTCACAAATGGGCTTGAGCAGGATATCAAAAAGCATATTGTCTCTCTCCGTTTGCGTACTTATGCTGAAACTCTTGAGGCAGCTCGAGCTCAGGAGCAGGCTCGTGGTGGTATGGTTCCTTCTCCGCGGACTGTTCCGCATTCTGCTGTTAGGCCTTCTGGTGGTCCTGTTCAGAGGCCTGTCCCAACCCATCTGGTCAGTGCAGCTCTGTATCCTTCTGCTGGTTTCCAGAAGGGTGGTTTTTTTGACTTTTGTCAGATGTCTGGGTATGAGCGTAAGAATTATTAGCAAGTCAACCGCCGGTGCTTTAGGTGTGGCACCACTGATCATTCAATACGCAATTGTTCGCAGTAGCAGCAGGTGGCTCTTCCAGCCAAGGGTCCTATTCAACAAGCAGGCCTAGCTCGTGGTCCAGTTAGGCCTCCACTTCCTCCTCAACGTCAGATTGTCGGTCAGAGGACCAGTGCTCCGAGGATAGATCAGGCTTTCAACTTGACTGCTGTAGATGCTAAAACAGCTGAAGGAGTTGTGGCAGGTATATTTTGTTTTGTTGTTTTGTTGTTTTGTTGTTTGGTTTCCCTTTTGTTCCTTTATTTGCTCTCTTCTGGACTTACTTTATTTTACTTTTGTTGTTTTTCTGCATTTTTGTTTTCCCCTCACCCTTGATTGTCTGCTTTCCTTCTCCTTGTCTTTGGATTCCTTTGGTGTCGTCCTTGTTTGCACTTTTCCTGCTCGTGTTCTCTTTGATTCTGGGGCAACCCATTCTTTTGTCTCCTCATGATTTGTCGCTCGCCATCAGTTGGAGTGTAGTAACATGTCTGAGGCTTGGAACATTGTGACAGGTGATGGTATTGTCATTTGTTCCCGTAAGTGCAGGCAATGTTCCGTTGTTATTAGGAACGCAGATTTCAAAACCAATCTGATTATAAATGGGAATTCAGGATTTGACATTATTCTGGGTATGGATTAGTTGGGTGAAGCCCATGCCATTATTGATTGCCGTGCCAAGAAAGTTATTTTCAGAATTCCAGATCGAGCAGAATTTGAGTTCCATGCCGGGTAGTCTTTCCTTGGCCGAACAAAGACTGCAGTTGAATAGGTGGATTGTGTGATGGAATTGCACTCAGGCTATGAGGTTGTGCCCTAGTAGTTTGGGATTTCTTGGATGTTTTTCCAGATGAGTTGTCTGGCTTTCCCCCTGATAGGAAAGTAGAGTTCGGTATTGATGTTCAGCCTGGAACGGCACCGATATTGAAGAGTCCCTACAAGATGGCACCAGTTGAGCTAGCAGAGCTTAATGTCTAGATTCAAGAGCTTCTTGATTTGGGTTTCATCAGACCAAGTGTTTTGCCTTGGGGTGCTCCATTCCTTTTTGTCAACAAGAAGGATGGTAGTCGTCGACTGTGTGTGGATTATCGGGAACTAAACAGTGTTACTGTGAAGAACCGTATCCTTTGCCTAGGATCGATGGTTTGTTCGATCAGTTGAATGGGGCTGCTGTTTTCTCGAGGTTGGATCTTTGTTCTGGGTATCACCAAGTCAAGTTGAAGGCTGCTGAGATACAGAAGACTACATTCAGTACTAGATATGGATACTATGAGTATCTTGTGATGCCGTTCGGGGTCACTAATACGCCAGCTGTATTCATGAGTCTTATGAATGAGGTTTTTTCTCTGTTCTTGGATAGATTTGTGGTGGTCTTCGTTGATGACATTCTGGTATATTCTCGGAATCGGAAAGATCATGCTGAGCACCTTAGAGTGGTTTTGCAAACTTTGAGAGAGAATCAGCTCTATGGAAAACTCAGCAAGTGCGAGTTTTGGCTCGATAAGGTTTCTTTCTTGGGGCACATTATTTTTGGTGATGGTCTTTCTGTGGATCCAGCCAAGGTTGAGGCTATGAAGGATTGGCCTATTCCCAAGTCAGTTTCTGAAGTTAGGAGTTTTCTCGGTTTGGCTGGCTATTATCGGAAATTCATTCAAGATTTTTCGAAGATAGCAGGACCGTTGACTAAGTTGACTGGGAAGGATCAGAAGTTCTGTTGGTTTGATGAGTGTGGTTTGGCTTTTGTTGAGTTGAAGAACAGATTGACGTCAGCGCCTGTATTGACTATTCCAGATGGTTCAGGCGGATTTTTAATTCACTGTGATGCTTCTGGTAAGGGTCTTGGAGCAGTTCTTATACATAAGGGCTGTTTTGTTGCGTATGCATCGAGACAGTTGAGGTTGAATGAAAAGAACTATCCTACTCATGACTTGGAGTTAGCGGCAGTAATCTATGCTTTGATGCTGTGGAGATATTATTTACTTGGAGACCGCTGGAGATCTTTACAGACCACTAAAGTCTTAAGTACGTTTTCACCCGAAGGAATTAAACATGAGGCAAAGGTAATGGTTGGAGCTTATGGCCGATTATGACATCAGTTTGCAATACCATCCTGGTAAAGTAAACTTGGTGCTAGATGCTTTGAGTAGGAGACCATCAGTTATGTTTCTTACTCAGCAGAGTGATCTCACTGAGCAGATAAGGAGGTTGGATTTTGAGGTTTTGTTGCCGAGTTCTGGTCGGAGTTGTCTTCCTCTCCAGCTTTAGTCTTCTCTCATTGATCAGATCAAGGAGGCTCAAGCTGGTGATGCGCAGTTACAGGGTTTTCGAGCTGAGGTTGAGTTTGGGTCCACATTGGACATGGTTATTCATGTCGATGTTTCACTTCATTTTGGTTCCCGGTTGTGTGTCTCTAAGGGTGAAGTTCGTTAGAGGTTGCTTGAGGAAGCTGATCAGTCCTCGTATTCTATCCATCCTGGCGGTGCTAAGATGTATCGAGATTTGAAGCTTCATTTCTGGTGGCATGGTATGAAAGAGGTTGTAGCTCGGTTTGTTGCTCAGTGTTTAATCTGTTAGCAGGTTAAGGCAGAGCATCAGAGAACTGCTGGACTTCTTTAACCGCTTCCTATTTCAGAGTGGACGTGGGAGCAAATCACCATGGATTTTGTGACCGCTTTGCCGAGGAGTCTTAAGGGTCACAATGCTATTTGGGTGATTGTCGACCGTTTGACGAAGAGTGCTCACTTCATTCCTTTTCGTGTTGGTCAGTCTACTGAGAGCCTAGCTGAGAAGTACATGCAAGAGATTGTCAGGCTTCATGGGATTTCATTTAGTATTATATCCGACAGGGATACGAGATTTAGATCTCAATTTTGGGAGAGTCTTCAGGCTAGTTTGGGGAGTAAGTTGAAGTTCAGTACAGCTTTTCATCCCCAGACTGATGGACAGTCAGAGCGAACTATTCAGATTCTTGAGGACATGTTGCGATCCTGTATGTTGCAATTCGGTGGATCTTAGGAGGACCATCTGCATCTCGTAGAGTTCTTGTACAATAACATCTTTCAGGCCAGTCTTAGAGCTGCACCGTTCGAGGCACTTTATGGACATAAATGCCGATCACCAGTGTGCTGGGATGATATTGGTGAGAGGAAGTTGTTGGGTCCGGAGTTGATCACCAAGACAGTTGATGCTGTGACTCAGATCAGAAAGCATCTTCAGGAAAGTAAAACACAAAGCACACATTCTGGACAACAAGATGTTGCTGTACAAAAATCAAATTTTCCGTTGCTACAGGAAAGCAAATCAGGTTTCGTCAGAGATTCTGGAAAATAGACTCTCTGCCGGTTCAAGTGAATATTTACACTACATATAATGAATACATAAACTAGGCCTATAAGTTCGTTCTTTACTAATTACATGTTCAGACAGCAAATTAGAGTCAAAATACTTGTATATAAAAGTAGACTGTAAAATCCTTGAAAATCTTACAAAAATCATATTTTAATTCCTAACAATGTTTAGTAATAACACAATTAATCTCAGATTTTATTACTCAAATTTGATCTACTATTTTAATTAATTTGACAGGGTAATGCATTTTCAAATTGCATTTTGAAATTCAGACGTGACTGTACGAAAATATGGATATCTTGTAATCGCTAATTCAGATTGCAAAACCGTCAGATGATTTGGATTTCAGACACACAGGGCTATAATTCTTATTGAATAATTTCTGACTGATATTATCTATAGATAGGTGTAACTCCTGTTTTTCGGTTTTTCATATTCTTGATGTATTTTTCTTCTTCTTGAGTATTTGTACTCTCTTAAATTTTTCTTGGACCGTATATTGGAGTCGTTTCAATATATATCCATTTTTGTTTTATTTTGAGCTCTTTGTGTTGATATGTTCCTCTTTTGCTTCGTTCTTCATCAATTGTTGTTCTTTTCTCTTTATTGAATTCTTGTTCTCTTTATTTTGCTCTTGGGTGTTTATGGTGTTTTGGTTGGTTACCCTAGTCCTAATCCTATTGCTTTTGATCCGTAATTGTTTACCAAGGCCAAATTAACCTACAATCCTAATGTGAGTCCTATACAATTTGATACTAATCAACCCCTAATTGAACAAATCCTATTACTACTCTTAAACTACCCATTAACCCAATTACCCACATCCTATTTCAAGCCCTAAACCAAAACCCTATATATAATCTCTCGCCCTCTCCATAACCCTAACCCTAACCCTCACCTTCTCCCGACCTCCCTCTCTCTCCTGATAGATCTGCACCCAACCGCCACAACCCCCAAACTCGATTCCCCCACCTTCGGCCTGCACCCTAGTCGGCGTGCACCCACACCCGGCCATACTCCCAATCTCCATACCCCGTCCATCACCCCATTGCACCATCCATCTTTCTCTCACTTCCGTCCTGCCGTCCGCCGTCCGATCAGCAGCGACGGCCAGCAGCAGCTAGCCGCCACCCGACGCTCTCTCTCTTGGTCCCTCTCTCTCTTGCTTCGTCTTTGCACGTGCACTGATTTGCACGTGCACTGATTTGCACGTGGATTGTTTCGATTCGTAGATTGTTCGTGGATTTGTTTGTTGCCGGGATCCGTTTTCGTTATTCTTGGTGTTCTTCGTTTTCGTCTTCGGTTAAGGCAAGTAACTTGTACTCAAATTTCTTTGTATGATACAAGTCAAAAATACCGCTTATAGTGTAGTTGGGTTCTAGAGACAACTCGTGTGTGTGTTATCTTTGATGGGTTTTGCCTCTGTAGTGATATTTGACCATAGTTGCCTCATGACACAAAAATCGACATGAAAACAACTAGGTTTGACCGTTCTTGACCTATTCATATATGTGACATAATTAGGTAAAATTATGTGTTTGATAGATCCATGTGATATGATAGTTGTGAATATGTTATATACTCTATTTCATGATCTTTGGACACTTAGTAGACTCTATACCATGTTTGGTTGTGATTGGAACGAGTTTCGTGTGGTTTATGCTGGTTTTGTTTCCAAGAGAAAACCTGTATTTGTCGATGATCAGTTTTGATTTGTATTTTAGACCCTATTAAGGTCAGAATTCTTAATTTTTGAATTATACATGAATTGTAAAGAAATCCGTCTTCTTTCCAAACTCTCTAATCTTGATCGATTTCGTTTTCGTATGTGTGAGATATGATTGTTTTACTACAAAGATGTATTCTATTTCCAGATTTCGTTTCTTGATGATTTTGATGATTAAACTATTTTGACACTAGTCCTAAATATATTATTTTGATCTGAACCTTTTCACAGTATTTCTATAATTATCTAGGGATTACCCAGATTTTGGTGGATTTTATTGATGAGTTTTATACGCCGTTTCATGCTTGTTTATGAAAGCTATACTTGCTGTATTTTGCTCGCTGTTCTGTAAAGAATCGTATTTTTACCCTATATCCTTTTACTGTATGGAAAATATTTAAGAAATATGAAAGTTAGCTTATTTTTCCTATTTTCATCTCCCTTTGACGGATTTATATTCCTGTTTCACGGTTTGCGAGATATTACAGTTTTCATACATCAGTATTGGGAATTCCAGATTTGCCAAATTATTGATATTTTCTGATTTTTGTTGACTGAACTAACTTTACTAGAATGTTATGAAACTTTATATGCTGATACTAGACATATAGGGGATTACCCTAGATTTTTCCTGGATTTATTTGAGGAGTTTTAATGCTGTTTTCCTATCATTAAATATGATTTACTGATTTCTGGCTGAACGTATTTTCTAGATTCAAATCAGTTTTGAGTTATAATTTTGTGAAATACTATATGTCTTATGTATAATCGCTGGATTCATGTGAAGGTCTATTTTCCAGATTCTTTGATGGATTCAGAATTGGATTTCTGTGGTAACGGGTATCACCGTTTCAGTACTGTACTGTCATGCTGTCCTGAATATGGACATACACTGTCTTGCTCGTTTATGTGACCGTATATCATCTATGCATGTTTATTTGTTTTCCTAAACCAAATACTGATTATACCATGATAGTTTGACACTATTTCATGCACCATCATGTCTGTTGATAACCATAATAAAAGTGATCAAGCCAGAGTTTCTTAAGGGAAGATCTAGTAGTGGAAAATATGGAAACGTGTACTTGGAAGGGAACTAGTGTTCCATACTGTTACTATTACTGTTAATTTTACTACTACTGCTACTGTTACTGATACCTGAGTACACTGCCCCATTATGGTCCACTATGAAATCTAAAAGCGGAACTGTTTGTTGTAGCAACCATGTGTTATATTTTGGGGCGCATGAAGTGCTACCTAGCTAGTAATAAACACAAGACTGTAAGAACATAGGACTGATACTGTTAGACTGATACTGTTGGACTGATGCTACACTGGTATACTGAGCTTACTGTTACTGGACACTGTTAGTTTCCATATGACACTATACTTGACACATATATTTATACTGTTATTATACCATGCTAGTTGATTTTGTTTTACTGATTCATGCTAGTTATTACTGTTGATGCATTATACCATGCTATATTTATTTCTGCTGTTATTTTAGAATTGACTATTCCATGTACTTGTATCCTACATTATAAGTGGCCCGTAACATACATTGATGGGTACTCGTTTTCTCTTTCCTTCTCCTGCAATTATTAATTGTAGATCAGGATGGTCAGCTGCTCAACGACATTGGCAAAATGAGATATTAGTGCTGGATTTCTTGCTTATTAGTATTACTATTATTGTTGCTTTGAATAATGTATTTTGAGTACTTGGATGATTACTTTGTATTTGGGCGATGTAACCTAGGATATTTGACTTGTCCAGACTCTGATTTATTTGAGCTTAATGTATTTTGTTTCAAGTAAATTCTGTTGGTTTATTAATTCAATTTTGCATGTGTGGTTGACTCTTTTACTTCCGACTCTGATTATTTTGTGAGATGTTGTAAAGATTCCTGAACAGCTTATGGATGATGCAAATCATTCGCTGGGCTGAGTCGCGTATCCTTATTCCGTATTCTTTTTGGGAAGCGGGGCGTGACAATAGGTCAAAAATCGTGTTCCTTATTGAACTAGTGTTTTAACAACAACCTAGAGTCAAGTTTTCTTATTTATAAAAGGTCTGAAAAATTACCAAATAATCTTATAAAAATAATAATGGGATTCCCATTCATTTCTAGTAACAAAGTATAATATTTCAATTTCTAATTATGTTGGTAGCATTTTATTTTAATAGAAAATCAAGTTGATGTATCTCTGGACAGAAATCTGGAAATTGAAAACATAGCAGTACTAAAAATGTGATTTCTTTCAGTTCGTAGATCGGAATCCAATTCTGTAAAAGTTCTGAAAAATAGATTCAAAAAGCTACATATGATGTTTACCAAGTTTTATCAAATTACGACAGAAACTAGGTCGAAAACTCAAATCAACACAAAGCAAACAGCAGGCCAGCAAGTATGTTATTATTAAAAGACAACAAAATAACCAAATAAGCATATGATTTCGAAGAAAAAATTACAGAAACTGATAGTCAATCTTTAGGGTGAAATTCTACTATTGATGAGACAATTATTATCAACATAGCATGATTATCACATTCAGAAGAAAAGCATTCAATCATCAGTGTCTATATACATGTTCTAATCTAAGTATTCATGTCGTGTATGCATGTGACTTTATACAGGCTCGAGTTTGAATCAAGAAAAAGGGCATGAAAAGAGGACTACTACTTGGTTTTGCTGATGAATCCGTAATAGTCTCTTTGAAGGGTTCAAACATATATGATAATTGAAAGAGGAGCTACTTGCAGAGATCAAAGAAAATTCATGAACATGAAAAATAAAACTAGTTCAAGAGAAACTTGCTTTAAAGATGACGACTCTGAACACGAAAGAATAACGGGACAAGGATCCCAATGGCAACAATACACAAGCAACGGCAGCAAAAGCGACACGTGCAAAGCACGTAAAATCACCCAGCAAGATTTACAGAAATAAAAAAATGGCAACGACGATGGCGACACTGGCGGTTTAGGTAGCCGGAGTGCAGGTGATGGTGATGACCGGGTGGAGTGTACAAGGCACAGCGGGATTGCGACGGGTGCATAGGTGATGGACCGACAAGGTGCAGCGGGTTCAAAGGGTGGAGACAAGGGTGGAGGTCGCGTCGGGGGCACTGGCGGTGCTTGGTGTTGGTGATGGGTGCTCGAGACTGCGATGAGGAGGTGGAGACAGGGCGATGGGCGGAGGTAGTAGTTGATGGATGGATGGCTTCGGTCGACAGAGATGGATGAGGGTGCTTTGATGGGGTACTAGACGACGGTGGGGGTGCTCGACGGAGGTACGAAGATGGGATGTGGTTGCTGCGGTGGTCGGAGCGACGAGGACGGGATGAGGATGAAGATGAGGATGGTGGGTTTTGAGGAAAACAGAGGAAGGGGGAGAGATGGATGAGCTGCGAAAGAGATTGGTGATTAGATTAATCTTAGGGTTAGTAATAATTAGGGTTTTAATGGGTATTTATAAAGGGTATTAGAGCATCCACAGTCGTGTGCTATTTATGCATTAAATGCATTTTATAGCGAACGACCAGCTGCAGTCGTTTGCTATTTATTCATTTTTTGATAAAAAAGCAGTAGTAGATTGCTATAAATGAGAGTAGATATAAGCAAAATGCATATCATAAAGGTCGCAACTTGAAAGTCTGTCCCACAAATTTTTTTTTAAAAAAATTCTCCGACGCAACTTCAATTTCCGTCGCTCCTAAAAAAAATAATTTTTCGTAATTAACCCCCCCCCCCCCCCCCAAAAAAAAAGTTCCCCTCGGACGGAACTTGTAATTCCATCCAGTAGGGTGGGCCCTGCATTTTGTTTCTTTCAAACTAAAAAATGGTTTTAATTATTAAAAAATTCGAAAAAACTATGGGACAAGAAGATCCATCCGTCACTGTTTGATTTTTTTTTCCTTCCGACGCAACTTCAACTTCCGTATTGTTTTTTATATTATTAAATTGCTATAAAATAGCATTGTACGCACTGCAGCAAAAGCTAAAAAAGCTATATGTAAATATGCATTTATTCATGTTTTGACATTCACGACTGTGGATGCTCTAATAAGATATTGGGTTTGGGTTGCGGGTTAACGGGTTATAGGGTATGGGTTTAGGATCCACAAGAGAATAAATAGATAAAACAAATAGGATATGAATATAATGGATCAAAATAAACCCAAAACACAAAAGAATAAAATTAGTAGTACACCAAAATTTAAGGGTTCAAGCCAATAGAATACATATGATAAAAAGAGAACAAATGAGCCCAAGAAATAGCAAGAATTTATTATTAAAATAAATCCGAATACAAAAAAAATCAAGAAGGAAGAAGATTACAAATAAAGATCCGAAAAAAAATCATGAAATAGGTGTTACAGGTCCAGATACCGCTTCAACTGCATGCGGTGACCCGAGTCTTCATTCAAGAGATGGAAAAAAAATCAAAGAAAAATGTGGAATATAATCACCCAATTTAATTAATAAGAAAATAATAAAATAAACCTAAAAATATTGGGCCAAAAAAAAATACATAAAATAAACCTCCAATGACCCTAGAAAGATAGGCAATACTAAATGTACAGAAATAGAAACATATCAAGAAGCATATTAACCCCAACAACAGCCCCGAAGGGTAGGCTCTAGTTTATAGTTGGGCCAATCTCGATCTCCTTGTCATCATATGTCCGCTAATGAATTGTTTTGAGATGTGCTCCCTAAATCCTGCTGTTGTTCCATTTTTCTGAAAGAAAATCAAGTGCATGATTTGAGTGAGTTTTTCATCGGTAGAATTATTACACGAACCACAAAAGTAAAAGTTGTTTTCGTCTAGCTAGAGTGCCCAAATTGTTGCTCCTATCATAATGTACCATGCTTCCTTCATGTTGTGTTTCTACCTTAATTTGCTCGTCTTTTTCTCAACATTATGGTTTCGAATCTTTTTTGTTTTTAAACAGCGAAAGATCCTAATGGTATGTGTTTATCAAGGTTAAATATAGTTCTAAATACTTCAAAACAAAATTTTTTAGTTATAGCTCAGATGGTAAAAGAAAGTGAAGGTAAGACTAAGCTATTGGGTAGCTCTTAATTCCAAAAAAAGATTAAAAAAACAACAACAAACAAAAATTTTCTATCAATACTATGATAACAAGAGAGTTTTTGTTATCTCTACTATCTATACTATATACACATCCTCTGTACGTGAAAGTATAAAAATATTCTAAAAATATTAAATCTGGAGCGGAAAAAATGAGAAGGAAAAAATAAGAGAATCATTTTCTGCATTGACCCACTTTTTGAAAATATTGACCAAATTGATCAACTTTCGAAAATATTTACCCAACTGACTCAGTTTTGGACACGTCAGCATAAAACACTATTGGTAATAACATATGTTATTTTGATGTTGTTGTTGCCAATAGCGGCACCTGTAATTTTTTTTCCTGTTGCCGCTATTAGAAGTAACGACATCAATATATATCGCATTCACTTAGAACCTCTATAATTTGAGAAAAAATTTGTAATTAAAAATTGCTTATAACTGAGGCTGATATTCTCAATAACGACATAATTAGACTGATGCCGCTATTGAAAATAACAACATCAATATAATCCACAGTATACTCCAAATTTCGTGCAGGTGCATCAACTTTAAGCCCAATTTTGCCCTTGATACAGTCAGTATCTCTCGAAACTCAAAACATGAAAGTTTTAAAGCTTTTTCGTGGTGTTCCATAGTATTTTGAATCATCTCAATCGGAGTTCGGATTATAAAGTTATGCCCAGATTACGTAGCGATATCGAATCTATCCAGGCAATGTAGAGGCAATGTAGAGTACAGTGTGGATTATACTAATTTCGTTATTTCCAATAGCGCCATCAGGCTAATTATGCCATTATTGGAATAACGACATCACTTATAAGCAATTTTTACTTACAACTTTTTTTTTGTACATTTTCGATATCGCTTCGTAATCTGGGCATAACTTTATCATCCGAACTCCCATTGAGATGATTCAAAATACTATGGAACACCAAGAAAAATATCTACAACTTTCATATTTTGAGTTCTGAGAGATACTAGCTGTGTCAAGGTCGAAAATGGGCTTGAAGTTGATGCACCTGCACGAAATTTGGAATAAAATGTGGATTATACTGATGTCATTATTGCCAATAGCGACATCAGGCTGATTATGTCGTTATTGGGAATAGAGGCATCAGTTATAAGCAATTTCCACTTATAATTTTTTTTCTCAAGTCAGAGAACTCATCAGTGAATCCGAGATATACTGATGTCGTTACTCCCAATAGTGGCAACGACATTTTTTTACAGGTTCTATTATTGGAAACAAAGAAATCAAAATAACATATGTCGTTATTGCCAATAGCGTTTTATGCTGACGTGTCCAAAACTGAGTTAGTTGGGCAAATATTTCTAAAAGTGGATCAGTCTGGTAAATATTTTCAAAAAGTGGTCAGTACCGAAAGAATTTCAAAATAGGATGGGTGTTTACATTGTATGCAGAGAGGGGATAACTTTTTGAGTAAATTTCAGATAACCCTACTAAGTTTTACTCATTTAGCAAACCACCCTATTTAGTTTTTTTTTTTGGCAAAAAACCTTACTTAAGTTTGCTCCGTTAGGCGGTAAGTCAAACTCTGTCAATTTTTGGCTGCTATTTAGAAAAAATGCTGATGTGTTAATTTACTAAAATACACATGTGATAACCTTTATATATAAGGTTCGAGACAATGAGTGGTAATAATAAGAAAGTTTATGTGGGAAAATTTGGGAGATTTGGCGGGAAATCTGGGGGATTTCATCACCTGTGGATCAAGATCAATGTCAAGGTGAACTTCTTCTTCTCCTCATGATCTATGAGCTAATGAGATGTTGATAATTGTAGATGTAATGACTTGGCTCTGTTTATTACTCTAAGGGGGCGTTTGGTACACAGATTGGAAGATTCTCATGAATGACAGGATTCCCGGTAATGTGATGGTGTGAATATTGCATTATCGCGTTTGGTATAGTACATTGCATTCCCGAAAATCCTTTATTAATGTATTTTTTATTCTAGTTTTTTGGGTTGTTTTATTGTTTATTATGAAAATCTCATGAAAATCCCCAAATCTCATGGTTTTTGGGTGGAATGGAAATCCTTCCCAACTAAGAAATTTGATTCCCTTGAGAATCCATCATTCCTTCCAAAACTATGTTTGCCACATACCAAACAAGGTAATCTGGGATTCCCTTGCACATTCCCACATACCAAATGCCCCTAAATGGTTTTCCTTCCTTTTTGGGTGAAGATGTAATGGCTTGATCATTTTTAGATGTTGATGATTGTAGATGTAATCACTTGAACATTTGTTAATGTTTTTTGGGTGAAGATCTGTAGATTGGGTGTGGAAAGTGTGTTGATTTGGTGAAAAGCACTTGCTTTTGTAGAAACATATGATTCTTTAGGCTTTTTGATTATGTAGTAGATGGGGATACTAATTCTTGTATGTACATGAAGATCGCGGATCATATTAATTAGATGTATTTTGTATGATTTGTTGCAGGATGGCTAGTTCAAGCTTACACAGCCAGAAAAATTCTTCCTCCTACCAAAGTCAGTCAAGCTTTAGGGAAGTGAACCAGTTCCTCCCCACACCCCCATGCAATTGCAATCTTCTCACAAGAGTGAAGTACTCTAATTTGGTAACAAATTATGTTAAACCCTACATCAATTGCTTTAATTTTGCAAAGGGTTGCCAGTTTTTCTTTGGTACTCAATATGAGAGAATTTTCAAGTGGGCAGCTAATTACCACAATTTTGGAAGTTTAGCTGGCAGTGAAATGTTGTATGATCATATTGATTTTCTGATTGAGGAGCTCAGCATGGCAAGACAAGAGCCGAGGGAGGACTATGTTATTTTTTGGAGGAAGGGTTGGAAAGAAGGGTTTGTTGCTGTCATGGTAGTGTGTGATATTACTTGTTATCTTCTATGTGTTCAAGTAGTAGTGGACAGAAGTATGGAAATGATATTTTGGGCAATTGCAAGATGATATGCAAGATGACAGGAGCATGGAAAGTAGTAGTAGGGCGTGTTATTACTTATTGTAGTAATTGCAAGATGATGATGATATGACTTTGTAAGATATTTTAAACTTATTATGCATCTATGAGATAACAGTGGTATGGAAGAGATGATGAAATAGCTTCATGTTATATAATGTTGATGAAATGACGATGGTGTATGTTTTGGTACTTATGAGTTTTATCTGTTTAGATCTTGTAACTGATATATTAGTGTGTGTAACTGATATACTGTGTGTACTAATATATATGTTTTGTGATATAGATATGTTGTGCGAGCTTTATGGAAATTCTTAATTGATTAACAACATCATAGAGAATGACAACATAAGCCTGACGCATCATATTTGGTTACAAACATCATAAACCTGATACATTCATCTTAGATATTTGCTCTCAAAAGTCACTACAATAATTGCATTCATCTCAGACATCAGCAGAGAACCTGATGCATTCATCTCAAAACCTAATACATTCATCTCAAACAGCTACAAACTTCGCAAAAATTGTTGGTGCCTGATGAATTCATATCAGACCTGATGCATTCAAAAGTATGATATAACAATTGCATTCAAGTAGCTACAAACTTCAGAAAAGTTGTTGTCATATCAATTGCATTCACAAAAGTTGCATTCATATCAAAAGTCACTCTCAGTTGATCAATTGCATTCATATCAGTGTATTACAAAGAAACAAAACATGAATACATTTGGTGCAAAAATTGCATTTCACTCAAAATGTGTTAAATACAAATGTTCAGACTTCAGATGCACCCAAAAAGATATATCCAACATCATAGTTGACTTAGAAGAGTAATACTAAAAATTTTTTATAATTCTACGACATTACAAAGAGTCTTCATGTTGTCTAAGCTGGCTCTTTGATTGCTGCTTGATTAGGATCATCCCTAACTGCAGATACATTTGCTCCAACTATTTGATACAAAAACTCAAAAAAAACAAAGTGAAGTAGCTGTCTGTGTGTAGCAATAATCAATTTCTTTAACTGCATGTACATATACTCCAAAATAGGTACAAGAACTGAAAAAACCAAAAAGTTAAGCTTCGATAAGTGCAGCAATAGCTCCATATTCTCCACCCGCATCTCTGTGTAGATGTCTGCTAATTCCACAAGTAGGACGTTTTCAAGTGGATTAATAGCTTGAAATGACATGAAAAAATATAATTGAATCATTGATAAAAAGTTTTGCTATGAATATACCTATATATACATAATCTTTTAACTTTCTTTCACTGTTTTGGTCCTTGTGAAGCTTCAGTTAGTGCTGTCTAAGATTGACTTAATTAAAAATATGCAAATCTAATACTTGGTTTGAATTATCTACCATCCAGACAACCCTAGTTGGTTGAGCAAGGGAAGCATTAACATGTGGAGTGGTAGTATTTTGAGAACCATTTCACATTTTACTCTAAAAACATTTCTACATTTTAACCACAATGCTTGGATCTTATGAAACACATCTTCCTCGTCGCTCAATTTCACAATCATGATGAAGAACACCAGACTACTTCTTGGCCTGTTGGCCATTGATATGAACTACGTCCTCTTTCTTCTCATATTTTGCTAAAGTTGTGTACCATATATTTCATTCATGCAACTAACAGTAGACCCAAAACAATATCAGCTTTTACTTTTTGATACAAGCAATTATCATCACTTTTATTGATGTTACTAACATTCATAACTTCATAATTTGATTATCTTTTCTTTAAAAATTGATGCAGTATAATAACTGACCAACATGAGAGTTGGAAATGTATGAAGGAAGTAGCAATAATTTCATTTGTGGATATATAACTCACTCGAAAATCCCTAATTTAGGCTTTCCTAGATAGCCAAGAACTGTTAAAGCCCATTTAGTCTCTGCCTGAACAAGAATAAAAAATAAACATTGTCAAATAGAGAATACCAGAAAATATATAGAACAAGAACGGATAACAAAATTATCTGAATCACCTTTTCTCCTTGAGGATACATCTATTCCAGCGCATTCATGTCATCTTCCAGAAGAAGTAATTCTTATAGATGCCACAAGAGACATATAAATTCTTTAGAAAACAGTAGGATACATTAAAAAAACAACTGGTTTTCTTCATCCAAAATAAATAAATAAATCAAAATAAATAAATAACACACACAATAAGAATGCTCTGTTATCTATACACTACAAAATGCACAGGCTTTAGTGGCATTTTTACAAGGCTGTAACTGCATTTTTTGGCGCCGTTATAGTACATAACGGCGCTTCTGAAACCGCCGTCGAAAGCGACGTTGCATCGTGCGTTGTTATAGCTATATCGGCTATCGCGGCGTTTACCGACGCTGCCGCTACAGGGGGTCAACCTATAACGGCGTTTCCACAACTCTGTTATAGGTGGATTTCCGTTTTATTTTTTAAAAAAGGATGAGCTATAGTGGCGCTTCAAAAATATCGGGATAGCTTGTACTGAAATATTGGCATACCATACAGCGGCGCTTTTCCAGTGCCGCAATAGAGAGAATTATTCATAGAACCTGTACCTATGCTGTCATTTTCTGTTAAACGCCAGGATAGCTCTACTTTTTTTTTGTCATTTTATTATAAAATTTCAATTGAAAAAACCTGTAATTAATCGCATATTACAAATACATGTAATCATATTAAATTTAAATGCTTAAATCTTGAAATCAATAATAACAACATAATCAACAACCAAAAGTCACATCACATATCACAAAAAACAACAACTCAATAGAAAACAAAATATCTAACACATATAAACTGACATACAACCAGTGTCAAATGTATAAGTTGTACTACACTTAGTTATCACAAAATATAGATCTAATTCCTGCAAAACATTTCTTTAAAAAAAATTCAAATCCAACAAACTAGGACAGGGTAGTCTTCTCGTGTGGCCCGGTGTTGCTTCCAATTCCATCGTTATTTTGCTCTAGTGTATGTGCGTGACTGGAAACTGATGGAATCCGCTGGCCCTGTAGAAAAACATAAATGTTTCATCTTCAATTTGTCAAACAGAAGAAGAAAAGAGCAAATCCAACTGACTATGACTCCAATGGATGCATCAGTAAGCTCAACGATTTCAGGCCAAATCTTTTCTCTTTACATATAATTTTATGATTGTAATTGGTTCAAAAATTGATTAATTATTAGCCAAAGGAATTAGATATATTAGTTTTCCATTTAAAGCCGTTAGATAGATTAGCTTGACCATCCTCTCATCAAGTTCTTTCATCTGTTCTATTAATCAAAGAGCATGAGCTTTGTCAATTACCTACTCATTTAAGTTATCTGTTAAGTTTGATTTCTAAGTTCTTTTAAGTTCTTTTAAGTGCTTGTAAGTAAGATTAAGATGTTACATTAAATAATGCTATTTGAATAAGCTTAAAACCTGACAAAACCATATTATCAGTCTGATTTGATTGTAGAATATGAAAAAAGATTTGAAGCCCTCGACAAAAATTGAAAGTCTTGCTTAACATAAATCCTGTAAAGCCAACTACTTCCATACAGTATTTATAATGCATGTATTACGCTTAACATGATGCATCATCTCTCTATTTTATAATAAAAATGAAGTCCCAATAGAAGCTGGGAGTCACTCGAATATTCAGTTTATTATATAAATAAAGATACAAAAGAGTGATTTCCAATAAGACATAAACAGTGAACTGAAAAAATAAAAAAAGAATAAAAACCAAACAAACATACTCTGAGCATGCAACTGGGTCGCCAAAATCAGATTGGTAATATGGTTAAGATGTAGAGCTTCTAAAGTTGATGTTTCCATTACAAGAACAATCTTAAAACCTCACATAATTCAGATCTCACTGCATGTTATAAGTTGAGCTTTGTGGTTAGAGTTGCTTGTATATCATGATCTCAAAATTCCAAGTATGGAACTAGTATAAAATGTTATTTTTTTTAGATGGAAAAACAAATTACATCAATAATAAAGAACTCAAGATGAATTAGTAATCCTGATTAATCTCTACCATTATAATGGGAGAAGGGGTTAGTGTCATTTGTCACCATTTGTCATTTTGTCAACACGTGCAGCGCACGTGTTGGTAGTTTTTTTTTTCTCCTTTTCACTCCCCCTCCCCATTTTTCCACGTGCAACGCGCGTGTATATTACTAGGTTTTTTTTAGGGTCCTTTTCATTCCCCTCCCCATTTTCCACGCGTGCGAAAAAAAACACGTGCAGCGCACGTGTTGGTAGTTTTTTTGGGTCTTTTTCCTTCTTCCTCCACGTGCATCGCACATGCATGATACTAGTTGCATATAACTTAAATGAATTCCATCAGTTGTAAAGGCAGGATACAAATTTTAATTTGCAGTAGAACTTCAAAAGTTAATTCCACGCACGACCTAAATAAGGATGTCTTATTCTGTCATTTTTTCTGTAACATCAAATCTTTAAATTTATAAGGATGAAATAACTATGATAAATATTCTTCGGAAACAGAACTTCAGAAAATTCTGTTGATAATAAAACTCAAAGCTTCATTTTTGGCTGCTTCTGAATTTGCCTTTAGCCAGCCTATAGCAGAAGGCTTTTTATTTATAAATGGAAAAACTGAGACTAGTACTACGAACATAGGATCACTCCTTGAAAAAAGGAAGGAACGAGTTGATACTATAATTTGGAGGATAATTAGTTAAATGTGGGTATTTAGTTGTACAATACTAACCGGTGGTTGAGTTGGAATTCTTTGTGACTGTTGCCCGATTAACGTCGCCATTTGAACCATTTGAGCCTGCAAACGTACCACTATTGCCTTCAACTGATCCACATCGTCTTGTGTGGGCCAGGCCCCACTGGAAGATTATGCACGAGAACCGAAGACGTTGGTGGGTGTTGGTCCTAGAAGCATCCCACGCACATCCCACGCACACGATCGGGACGCTCACGTCCCCTCAATTCAGAGAGAACTTGATGCTGTAGCGTCAATAGATTGGCGGAAGAAGAAAATGACATCTCCTCAAACTTCTTTCTGGCATTCTTTTGCAAAAGATACCAAAGACAAATTTAATTTTAAAAATTATTTTAATTAAAAAATTAAATACCAAATTAAAATTAATTTGAAAGCTTTTTATTTACCACAATATCGGCTGCAACATCATCCCTAAATTTTCCATCCTTACCCGTGTGGGTAGTTTCAAAAAAACTACATCGCCGATCCTCTCTCCCTCATTTGATGCTTCCTATATACAAGATCATTATTTAAAACTATATTAAAATACTTTAATAAAATAAAATGAATGTCAGCCATAAAATTGAAATTTATTATCCCTATTGCTAATTGGAACAGATGTTTATATACCTAAGATATGAGTTAACATGGTAGAATACTTCACCAAATAGTGGACTATGTATATAACTTGAAATAACTTAACAGAAGTGTCCTTTATATTAGACTATGTATTTAACTATAATAAAAATACCTCAAAAAATATTCAAGAGTAGTTTACCCGCTCATCTCGAACTACCGCAAAGCTGGTGCTCCCAGTAGTGTGCTTCAGTTTCAACATCTTTCGGCTTTTTATACCGATGTCAGCCTTCCGCTGTTAATGATTATAATTCGCAACATCAATGAAAATATACCATCAATAAAATAGTACTTTTCTTTTAGAAAGCTCATGTGGTCCCTTCATTTCTTAGAGACCGATTTATCCACCCATCCGTTAACAACGTCAGTGTAAGAAAATTTTCGCTACAAAATAACATTAAATAGAGAGATATATATATAGTAACAGATATAGAGATATATATCAGTTCTTATCAAATTTATTATTGAATTATTCCTTTTGTGAGTTAGGAATATTGAGATCTCCACTAGTTGAATGAAGTAGAAAGACAGCAACCATGGTAATTGAGATGTGGATCCAATACCCACAAAATTCTATGATTTATAGTATGCCAAATTTAATTTGGAAGACTAAGCAAAACTAATATCTCATTTGTGGTATGTTACATAATAAGTATATATCAATCCCTTATCCCTCTAGTGAAGTGTCATAGAAATTTATATGGCATCAAACTCAAATTTCATGCATATCTTGATTCAGAATATAAAAAAAAACAAGGGAACTTAGCCAGTAAGGACAACACTAGCAGAGTTTTTCCCCTTAGGCACATACCAACCTTTTAAAATGGTTCCTTTAATAGTTACTGCTATAAGCTCTATTACGAGTATAGTGGGTAACAAACCAACTTTTGGAAAATATTTAGCCAAATACCCCACTTCCTAAAAGATTTAGCCAAATACCCCACTTTTATAAAATATTAAGCCATCTACCTCTTTTAATTATAATAACCAAAAAGCAAAATTTTATATATAACCCTACTTTAGAAATTATAAACTATAATACACCTTACCCTTATAAAAGCT